>OX465298.1:210849321-211449321 GCA_949987735.1 Leucophora obtusa
GCTAAATTTGTCATCTCTAATATTGTTGGCACTAATTTTTATCTTAGAAGTACCATCGCTAGTTGTCAAGTATTTGTTTTTATTAAAATTGTTGTATTTCAAAGAATAATTTTTTCTCAAAATATCAAAAGGTGAGTTTAATAAATTGAAATGTTCAATAATGTTGCAAGACATTTTTAAAATTGTTAATAATTAAACAAATTGTATGTGACAGGAATTGTCAACGGTCTAGAGATTAGATTTCGTAGACTTATACAGAGCTGCATTTTCATAAAGTCTAGCGAGTTTTCTATCCCGTGTAGATGTGCCTTTAGAATACCAAAATTATAATAATTTCCATTCACACCAGTTTTGAGACAATTTTGTTATTGTTATAAAGTTTAGAATAAAGGTGTAAATGTATAAATATTTGAAATAAAACATTTGCATGTTGCTTAATTTTTTTTTTTTTTTTGACACTTTTAAAGCTTCTTTGGCATCATTTAGGCACTAAACGAAAATTCTCAAATACCACCACTGATGAGTAATGAAAAAGCGCTGGAATATCGAGAGAAGCGCCAGGTTGGTTACAGTGAGTAACCGTTTGAATATATTCGATTACTATAGTGTTTTATTTGATATCAATTTGCTGTTGTGGTGCGCGATCAAATTTAAATAGATATTATTTCTTATTTCAAAAATATTTATACCAAAATGGTTGATTATCCCGATATTATAAATTACTCACGGGAAGAACTTCTCGAAGAGTTTTGCAAACTCTTTGATAGATATCAAGATTTGCGTGAGTCGAACGAAGTGGATACACAAAAAATACATGACCTAAAGCGATCTCTGGATACTGCAATAGCAGCACAGGGTTATTTGTCGCAAGAACTGGAACAATATATTAATACAGATAGCAATTCCGATAATAATGAATTGCATAGGACACAAATAGATTTGTTGGAATTGAAAAAGAAATATGGGAAACTGGAAATGTCTTTTGCGGCACTACAACAGGACTATAACACCTTGATGGAGGAGAATTCCACTGTCTCCCAAAATCTGGAAGAGGCTTTAAAACGAAAAGAAAATATTTCTGTAGTAGATAACAAAATTTCGGAAGAGGATTTGTTACGTATACAAATTCTTGAACATGAAAATATGGACTTGTTGCAAAAAATAGAGGATTTTGAGGAAAATGCTGTACGTTATACTTTAACCATAGCTGAGTATGAGGTAAGAGAAAAGAAGTATACTCTTTTATGAAACCGGGTGTTAATCCTTTGTGGCATTTGGTACATTTTCTTCAGCTTTATGTATAACAGAAATATTTGAAAGTTTTTGTAAAATTTTTTTTATTTGCAGAAAAATATGGAAATACTACAGGATCAGATTGCATGTTTGGAAGAGAATTTACAATCTAAGCGAATGGATTTAGAAGAAAAATTACAAATTCTAGAAAGTACACAAGAGCAATTGGGCGAAGCAAATGCAAAGATAGCAATGTTATCAACAGCTCCAGAAAATAATGGTAAGTACAATAATAGAAACTGTAGAACAAAAATGTAAATAGAAACGCTCACGGCACAAAAAAAAATAATATAATAGAACACCACAATCCTTTTTGTTATTCCAGTAAAACTCAAAAAGTGCGTTCTTTACCAGTACTGTCTGCTTCAAGTTTACGACATACAGTAGACTCTCACAAATTCGAATCACTTTGTTATTGAGGTAATTCGAATTTCCAAAATTTTGAAATTTCTGGACGCTTGTTTTTTTTTTTTTTTTTGATAAATAAATATAAGTGAACCAGAGTCTGAAAACTATATTAAAACTGTTTTTTATTGTTTTTATTTTAATTTATTTAAAAGAATAAAAAAACGACAACAAAACAACAATTCAGTCTAATCACATCATATGCATTTTTTAAATTGAAAAGTAATAGCAATAAAGTTCAAATTTAAGAAATTTGATCCATTGGTTGCAAAGCTGCTGTCACATTTGCTGCACACAAAAAAAACTATAGGTAGTATTGCCTAAAACTATGGGGTGATATCACCTATTTTCAAAGGCAACACAGAGTTTGATATGTTTTACGGCAATATTACCATACAAAATAGGTAATTTCTATTTGACTTTTATGTTCGAAAAATTACCTATTATTTTTGTTAAATTAACTAAGAAACAATGGTGTATTACTAATTTCAACGTAAAAAAACCCTTTAGTGATATATTTTTTTTTATTTTATTAAATCTTGTTATAAAATAGACATTTAAACATGAAAATTTCAGGAAGGATTTAGTAATGAAAATTGCAGGAATCTATAGAAAAAGTTACCGAAATCTGCTGGTTACTCTTTAGATAGAAGCCCATAGCATCTGAATGTCGTTCCACAAATATGAGCTCTTTCCTATGAAAAAAAGTCCTCAGAATCTGAGGGTTTTTCTATAGGAAAAATTCCTCAGAATCTGAAAGATTTTCTACTTCTTTTTTCCTCAGAATCTGGGGGTTTTTCTATAGAAAAAAGTACTTAGAATATAAGGATTTATCTATAGGAAAGCGTCCTCAGAATTTGTGGGTTCTTAGGAGAACGTCCTTAGAATTTGACGGTTTTTCTATAGGAAAAGTCGCTAGAGTCTGAGGGATTTTCAAAAGGAAAACGTCCTCAGAATCTGATGGTTTTTCTATAGCAAAAGGTCCTCAGAATCTGTGGTTTTCTGTAGGCTCATATTCTCAGGACATTTTCGTTTAGAAAAACCCTTCCTACTGAAAAACTATAGGATGTGAGTAATTTATCTGTAGAAGCACCCATATAATACTCTTGATTACGTAAGGCATTGGCGGAGACGTTATTAGAAATTTATACCGCAAAAGTAGTCTTAATAATAACTATTTTTGCAGTGTTTCAAAGTCAAGTAAGTTTTATATGTTATCAAAATTGTATTAGATTCACCAAGAAAATTTTAACGCCTACGCCTTACATATTCAGGGGGAATATTCAGACCCTGACAAATTTTTTATGCAGAAAATCTCTAAAATTCTAAAGAGTTTTTCCTGTATAAAAACCATTTAAACTGGACCTTAAGTAAAAACTTCTGCAACTCAAGCAGCGCCAATCAAATTTAGTAGTGCTCATATCAGCTGGCACCATGAATTATACATTTAAAAATATCCAAAAGAGATTCCTTTTACAGTTTGGTGCTTTTATCGTATATCGTATACTTATTCAATACTATCTGTAGGGAAAATTGGTTTAAATTGATCTCAATACAGCCATGATGCAGGGACATTACCTTAAAATCACCTTCCTACATAACATATTGTAAGAAAGATAAGTGGAGCAATTTGGACTACAACACCTTAAAATTTGAGAATTTAATACAGGAACTCAATCCAACAAAAAATTATAAAAAATTGTATTTACTTATATATAAGAAAACAAAATTAAAAATAAACACAGAAATTTAATTTTTACTTTGACATTTCGAATTTCAAAGCAATTGTTCGAAGGATTACATATTTCCGTTAGTTGAATTTACATTGCCAATAGGTTAAATAATAACATACTGGAATAGGTAATAACTATTCTTTCAAATTTCACTCTAAAATAGGCTGCCTATGCCAACCAAGGCAATATACACTCTAATATTTTTTTGTGTGTGGGAAGAAATAGCGTTGGCTTAGTCGGCAAACCTGTCAAGTCCAATTTTTATGCAAATTGGGTTTTTGATGTAGTATGCTAGTTTAACTCAAAACACATCATTTACAAAAAAAATGGCATTATGTTGTTTTTTCTTGTTGTTATGCAGTGGTAAGCAATTCTGTCAAGTCCAAATAAAACATCGAAAACCACATGCTAAGTCCAGCTGAAAACAACACACATTTTGTTTCAACAAATTTCTTCAATAGAATTAAATGCCACTTTTGTTTATTTAAAGATTAACTAAATAATTATTTAGTTATTTTAACTTTTAAGGTACCCAGTGTACAATTGGAGTCCGAAAAGACTCATAAAAGAGCCCTTAGACCTTCTGAAATCATAGATATATGAGGGTGTTTTTCTTCACCGACGAAGCCTCTTTTGAGCGCACTTGTATGACTCATAAAAGACTCCAAATTATGAGCATTGCTGGAAAATTTTGAGTTTTATGAGTCATTTGTGACAAATTTTTGAGTAATTTATGAGCATTGAAAAAATTTTGAATACGCTCATAATTAAGAGTCTATTATGTTTCATTTATGACTCTAAGATTTGAGCACTCTGAAAATGTTCGTCTTTCAGAGTCTTTTATGAGTCATAATTTCTGAGCGCTCAGAAAAATGTTGGCTGGGTAACTATTATAAATTTTTTCAGGAAAAACATTGTTAATTTATAAATTTATTAGGCGATTGTCATGAATTCTGCTGACATAAATAAAAATAAAATAAAAAAAAAGAAAATCTGCTAAGTCCAAAAAGAGCCTATAAGTCTGCAAACTTTTATTTTGGAATTTTATGATTTTTTGGGGTTAAACAAGATGAACTAAAGAAGAAAACTGCGTTTAAAGATTTAAAAAAAGTTAACCCAAAAAAAGTTAGACAGTTTTTTGTCTCTCCTGAAAAATTAAAAAAACGGACTTGACAGGTTTGCCGACTAAGCCAACGATATGCAACTATGTTTCCATTGTCGCTTTGCAGTTTCTCAATTGGTGCAGGAGCGGAGAAGTTATTAATATGCAAAGGGCCTTCGCTGGCAAATTATTTTTGCCTACTCGAATGTTGGCTGAGAAATTTAAAAATTTTGATTTTCGAACGTCATTTTTGGTGGATAAGTGGGGGAGGGGCAAAATGTGTTACATATTTTTTTTTTCTAATTCGAGAACTCTTAACAAGAATCTGGAGTCAAAATAACAATACATATGCAAAACAAAAAGTCGGTAGTGAAAGGGTTAAAGCACTCCGTTAAATTTTGCACAAATACTTTCAACATGAGCGGAGGTAAACCGATTTTAAACTTCGGCTTGTATGGGAAGTGCCGCGCCCCTTTCTAACTCGCCCACTTTTAGATCAGTGTTTCAAAATTTTGTTAAAATATGCCGTGCCAAATTTTGCTTCAATACGTTCAATAGCAGCCATGTAAAGCAATTCATCAGTTTAGGTTGCATGGGAGGTGACACGCCCTTTCCAAGTTGTGTTCAAATATGTTCAACAGAACACAATAGGGGTTTTTATATAAACTCGTAAATATATTAATGAAAAGGCTATTGAAGAGGGCTTAATTTGAATGGAAAATAATTGCACCATCACATATTAGAAAAACGTGGAAAATGGAATAAAAACACCTTTTCACAGGTTTTTGTATTTACGAATTATTCACTCAAGGACCGTAAAGTACTCTGAAAAATATGAAGTTTGAATCCATATTGCCTATATTGGAGTCATAGGGTTGGCACCTTATCGGGAAAAACCCGATAAAACACAAAATTGCTGGAATATCGAAAATTAAAAAATGCGGGTTTGTTGTCCAGCCTTCGACATCAAACATGAAATACCGAGCCCTAGTTGTTATAGAATAGTATTTTTTTATTCCACATTCTTTCAGATCGCAAAGGTAATTCTTTATTTGCTGAAGTTGATGATCAACGGCAGGCTATGAAACAATTACTTACGACACAAAAGAAAAGCTATGATCAAATGAAGAAAATCTACAATGAAAGTGAATACGAAATACGCCGTTTAAAACGTGAAAACATGTCTATGCATACTGAACTGGAGGCGTGTAGTTCCATATTTTGCAATGCAGATAAAATCTATCAAGGTAAATTAAGAGTAATGGATAGAATTATGTCGATAAAATTTACTGTGATTGCAGTTAGAAAGTGTACACTGCAATTACATTTAAAATGATCTGATACTGCAATTGTTTTAACTACAATTGCAGTTAATAAAAACAATTACAATTGTAGTTAATTCAAATGCAATTGCAGTGTATACTTTTTTAACTGCAATTGCAGTTAATTTTACCGACATAATTCTTTCAGTGTACTTTAAGCCATTTTTCTCTGTTCGCTTTTGAATTGTATGGTCTATCAAATTCTTAAATTGCTTTTTATCGCTTATATATTGTCAGAGAAAAAACTGTTTAAACGGTGACCTTTTTATCGTTTTGACACATAAAAAATCAACTAATAATTTAATTTTAGAAAAGCTCAATGCTCGAGTACATCATCTGTTGAATCAAAATGAAGAGCTTGAACGTAAACTTTGTTGGACTCAGGAGAGGCTAAAGGAACTTGCCAGCGGAAAGGAAGTATTGTGGCTTAATTCGATGCTTAGTTTTTGCAAGTATGAGATAACAAAACGCGTTATAAGTTGTGTAGACTATATAGGTTGCTTCATGAATGCATGGGGTTTACCATCATTACCATTTAAACGCTTTTTACTTTAAAACTGACTAAATACACCCCAAGCATGTTGTAAAAATTGTATACTGAAACAAAATAGTTAGAAGTACATTTTAAAATGTATTTAAATTAAAACTTAATATTAAGTTTCTCTTACCTTTTGAAATAACTTTTCCAAAACACAATTTAACTTTGTACATTGATGATATTTTGTAGTTTAGTTGTAAATATAGACCATAACTTCTACGCTGTTTTACCTCGACGATAACAAATTGATATTTTTGTGTGTAGAAATGAAACGGATAATCTGAAGTCACAATTGAATCGAGTACGCGTACAAAAAGCCAGTTTGGAGGAACAGCTACGTAATGCTCAGCAAGACATGGCCAGGTACAGTATACAATCGTATTATATAGCTACAACTTAAACACATTGAAAAAATATTGTTTTCATTTTGTTTTTTCTACAGATGGCGTTTTGAGTCACTTAAATCACGCTGTATTTTATTAGATCGTGAACATTTGTTGGTAGAAAATAAAATATCATTCAAACCTGTGCATGCTGTAGAACTTCACATAAGTGAGAAGCATCAAAACGAGGCCAGACCACGTATAGTTAGCAATCGAAGAAGTTGTACATTTGATAATATAGTAGCACGGCGTTCGATGACTCCCCAGAAAGAAGCAAAGAGTGAAACTGAAAGTATTTCTCAATTATCCATGAAAACAAACGCAATTTTAACAAAAAACCAAAATGAAAGTTCTGATGTTGCAACAACAGGAGTTTTAGTTAAATTTAAAGCGGAGGAAGAGAATTCAAATCATGTTTTGCAAGAATTGAATAAAAATTCAAAAGAAATTGATAAAACTGAAGAAAATGGTAAAAATTTTGAAAAAAATGAAACAACAATTATTACTGAAGAAACTTCTACAACAGTTGAAAAAATTCAAAATGAATCATTTCCCATTAACAATAACTTACTAGAACCAACCAGCACTGAAGATAAAGAAAACTGTAACAGTAAAGTCGTTCCACATTTACCAGATAATTTTGCAAAATTAAAAGCTAAACCTCCATCACCAATGCGTCCATCTCAAAGGAATGTAAAGCAGACCCCTCCTGCACGATCTATTCTTACTAAACAGCGTGAATTAATAACTAAAGAACTTTGTAAAAATGTTAAATTCTCGTCGAAGGCAGATACTGTACACAATTTAAGTCTCGATACGCCATCAACCAGCAATGCCATTACTTGTAACAAAGATCCCAATTCAAATTTAACTAAAAAAACAAAGAACAAAACTGTAGTTAAACAAGGTCGTACCAAATCCAATATTGTTGTACGTCATCTTGTCGTAAGTTCTAAACATGATTAATTTAAAGATATATTTGCAATCTTATTTTATATTACATACCCAGCCAGCAAACAAAAGAGCTCAAAATAAATTATTAAAAGTTAAATTTTTTTTATGCATGTGGTTTATCCAAAATAGTCTTATTTTTGTATTCAAAAAAGATATTTTAAAAAAAACTCTATAGACTCAAAACTTTAGGCTTTTTTTTTTTTAATTGTTCACAAAATATTTAAATTTATTTATAATTAATAATTTTCTTCAAAGTTCTGAAAAGAAGTATCCAAATTTTGCTGGCTAGTTACTTATTTTATTTGGACCAAACTTAGAAGAAATGTCACATTTTTATAAAAATATAATAAACTTTGATAGTAATTAACATAAAAACAAAAAAACACAATAACAATGATTTATTTTTACATGCTAAGATTAATTTGTTCTAGAAACTTGTTTTCCAAAAAGACGAGTAATATATTAAAAAGATAATAGAACATGTCTGGAAAAAAGACACAAAAAACGTTTTTTTAACAATAAAACTACAGTATTCAAAACCGAAACCCGGTTAACCTATTTTTTTATTTAAAAAAAACCGACCACTTTTAGTTTATTCGAATTCAGAGAAAATTTGTGTCGGTTAACCTGATTTACTATGCAGATAATTTTATCAAACAACGTATTTTAATGTTATAAAAATTATGGATCATTTTGATCATAAGGGTTAATTTCGATGTAATCTTTAAAATCATAAACTAGGGACTTACAAGTGCCTGAATTAGAGAAATAGTGGGTTTTAATCAAAGGTTTAAAAGGCTTAATTCCTGATAGCTTTAAATTATATGAATTAATTCTATTTGTATTGAATTCTAATTGAATGAAACCAAATTAACCTGAATTCATTTTTTTTTTTTTTTTTTTTTTATTAAATCTTCATTTACATTAACCGAGCCCTTAGGGCCTTATATGGCTAATTAAAGCTACTAAAAAATATATAACAGACTTCTATATAAATATATGTTAAGGCTAATGTATACAATAATAATATATAAACGCAAAATTCAAAAAATTAACATTTACACGAGATCAATTAATACAATAATATATTTAAAAATTAATTAGATCTAAAAAAAAATAAATAATAAATGAATGCTGCAAGAATAAATTCCAGAAACAGCTGAACTCTCACAAGATAAGCTTTCAAAGTTTCATTAAAAAGGCGTACATACTAAAGCTATCCATACATCAGCAATACCATTGCGCAACCTCTCCATTTAAGTCCCCAATCTACTAACACACATGGTATTAGAATAAAGAACTAAAACGAGAAGCTGTACAACAATATTGCAAGTATATGGCCAGACTAAAGAGATGGAACATATAATCTCCACTTAAGACTCCAATACATGCAATTGTGCAAATTCTACTAATTTAGATTTAAACACAATCAGCGAATAAGTAAAATTTCTCAGTTCCCTAGGCAAATCATTCCATAAACTCGACACACGAGTTTGAAATGATTTTTCAAAAATACTTAGATGTCTAATGGGTGGAATAATTTGGGGGTTTCGAATTGAACGAGTAAAATGAAATTTATCAACAATGTATACCGGGTATCCATTAACGATAGATTTATAAAAAAATAATAATAGCCTTATGCTTATGAAATTTTCAAAAGACGATCCTATAAAATTAAATGTATGTTGAGATACATGATCTCTTCTTTTCAAATTAAAAACGTAACGAATAATCCTGTTAAAAACAAGCTTAAATTTCCTCAGCGCGAAACTTCTAGTACCCGAAAAAACCTCCACGCCGTACAATATATGCGGCATTAAGATAGCCGTGGCTACACGCCTTTTTATTGAACAAGGCAGATAAATATTCAATGAATACAACCTTTTTAAAAGAAAGGATATGCGAGAGGACAAGTAATTTATGTGTGGAGAAAAATTCAGTTGGTTATCCAAGACAAGACCTAAACATTTCATCTTATTAACAAACTCAACAGGAATACCACCAATAGTAATACTCATGTCATTTGTAGCGAATCCAAACCCCATTAACTTCGTCTTGACTGGATTGACACAGAAACCATTATCGGACGACCATGACACAACTTCCCGCAATATAAAATTGACGCCCTCCTCCAACACATCGACAAACTCAGTATCAGAATAGCAAACAAATTGCACATCATCAGCATAAACATAAGGCAAGCAGGAAACACCATTAAAAGAACGCAAAAGATCATTCATATACACCATAAACAAAAGTGGGCCAATAACAGATCCCTGCGGGACACCACTAGTGATCCGTCGAGTTCGTGAGAAAGAGTTACCAATAGATACATACTGGAATCTATCATATAGGTACGACTTAATCAATTCGCATGCACGGGTAGAAAACCGGAACTCGTACAGCAATTTATATAGTAATCTAGAGTGCATTACTCTATCAAATGCCTTAGAAAAGTCTATCGAAAGCAATACAACATTCTTACGGCCATCCAAAAACTGTCTAATAGAATCCGTTAGCGCTAGCAGTAGAGAAGTAGTACTATAACCCTTTCGAAAGCCTGATTGGGATGGATGAATAAGAGAGTTGCAATCAAGGTACTCCATAATTTGGTCTTTCAAGATATATTCAAGGTGAATAAAAAATGATTTTTTCATTCACTTAGTCAAATGAAAAATTTTAATTTGCAATTATATGCTGAAATATTAGCATAATACCAAGGTTGGTTACCGAAACGAATAACGGTAACGGTATCGAATTTCGTTTGTTTCGTTAACGGTATTTCAGACTGTTTCGGTAACGGTATACCGTTATCGAAACAACAATACCGGTGCGTACCGGTATTATAAATTATGTTAAAAACTAGGAAAACCTTAACCTATATTTTATTTTTCGTGTTAAAAATACAGGTTGTAATCTTTAAATTCAATGCTGGTAGTTTTAATAACTAAAATCATTATCCATAAATTTTTTTAGAGAAAAAAACTGAAGATTATTAAAAAAAGTTAAAAAATTGCGTTTTTATATAAGTTAATAAATACCGGTAAAATACCGGTAACTACCTGTAAAAATAACGGTATCGATAACGATAACGGTATTTGGAAATTTTTTTAGAGGTATTGGTAACAATATTCAATTTGAAACGGTATTTTAGCGATAACGATATTATAAGGATAACGGTAACCAACCTTGCATAATACAAATAAAAAACATTTAAAATTCATCTAACATTACTAACTAGTATTGTATGCTTTGTTATATCTTGTGTGTTTTGGTTTTGATTACGTGTTAGTTTCAAACTACACTGCACTAAGGGTGTTATTCTAAACTTTATAACAATGACAAAATTCTGACAACACTGTGGTGAATGGTCTGTGTTGTCACAATTTTGTCATTATTATAAAGTTTAGAATAAGGGTGTAAGTGAATAATAATAAAATTTCTTCATTCAATTAGCAAAATGGTGAATGAACATGCGATTTGAATGATTCAAGTTGGGATACTTATTAAAGCTTTGGGAATGAAGCTTATGAATGAATTCTCTACGATGGTTAAATGGAATGATATATGAACATTTTTAAATTCTGAATTTAATTTTTTGGTGATTTAAGCTCAAATTTAATTAAGTTCTTCGAAGCTCTGGTTTTAATGCAACTGATGGCGTTGACTGATGTTTTGCAAATAGTGGGGAACAGTGTTGCCAGAAAAGTTTTAGCTCATTCCCCTTTTAAAAATTTAAATTCCCAATTTTATAACCAATTCATTTTAATTTAACAAAAGCTGTGTTTGTGCGGAAAGCTATCAATGTTGGCTTATGTCATTCCCATACAAATTTGACATAAGAAACGTTGAGAGTTAACACTAAACGTTTTCTAATGTCAAATTTATATGGGAATGACATAAGTCAACGTTGATAGCTTGCCGCACAAACACAGCTAAAATCCCAATTTAAAAGAAAATAAAAATAATAATTTAATATTTTACGAAAAAAATACTTTTTCACTCGAACTTTGAAGGCCTCAAATCTTTTTTTTCTTAAGTTGTGAGATTAAACAATGTTTTATTATAAGAAAGACACAACCACAATAAAGCTGAAATGTCAATTTTTCAAAATAATAATCTTGTACAAAATAATAGTCTTCTTTGGAATTTGACAGAATTTTTTCTCTCGAAAATTTAATGTACGACTTTTATTTTGAAACAATGACATTTCAGCTTAATTGTGATTTGTCTTTCGTATAATAAAATTGTTTTACTTTCACAATTTTAACAAATGTTTGAAGCCTTGAACGTTCGAGTGAAAAAGTAAATATTTCTTCGTAAAATATTCAATTTTATTTGCTTTGCTGAGTCATTTCCTTATAATTTCTGGACTTAAGAGCGATGCTAACTTAGATCCTATTTATACCCTACACCACAATGTGGTCAGGGTATTATAAGTTTGTGCTGATGTTTGTAACACCAAAAAATATTAGTCGTAGACCCACCTTATAGTATACCGATCGGTTCAGAATTTTTTTTTATTTCGATTTAACGATGTCCGTCCGTCCGTCTGTCTGTCTGTCCATGCAATCTTGTGCGCACTCTACAGGTCGCAACTATTAAGATATTTTGATGAAATTTGGTACGCATACCTATGTTGGCCCAAGGACGAACAAGTTTGATTTTGGTGAACATCGGTCCATGTTTAGACCTAGTGCCCATATAAGGGTCCTACCAAAATTATACTGTTTATACGCTGCAGGTCGTAAATATTAAGATGTTTTGATGAAATTTGGTACACCGACCTATATTGGCCCAATAATGCAGCCTATTGATTTTGGTGAACATCGGTCCATGTTTAGACCTAGTGCCCACATAAGGGTCCTATCAAAATTATAATGTTTATACGCTGCAGGTCGTAAATATTAAGATATTTTGATGAAATTTGGTACACAGACCTACATTGGCCCAATAACGCAGCCTATTGATTTTTGTGAACATCGGTCCATGTTTAGACCTAGTGTCCATATAAGGGTCCTACCAAAATTATATTGTTTATACGCTGCAGGTCGTAAATATTAAGATATTTTGACGAAATTTGGTACACAGACCTATGTTAGCCCAATAACGCAGCCTATTGATTTTGGTGAACATCGGTCCATGTTTAGACCTAGTGCCCATATAAGGGTCCTACCAAAATTATACTGTTTATACGCTGCAGGTCGTAAATATTAAGATATTTTGATTAAATTTGGTACACAGACCTACATTGGCCCAATAACGCAGCCTACTGATTTTGGTGAACATCGGTCCATGTTTAGACCTAGTGCCCATATAAGGGTCCTATCAAAATTATAATGTTTATACGCTGCAGGTCGCAAATATTAAGATATTTTGATGAAATTTGATACACAGACCTATATTGGCCCAATAACGCAGCCTATTGATTTTGGTGAACATCAGTCTATGTTTAGACCTAGTGCCCATATAAGGATCCTACCAAAATTATACTGTTTATACGCTGCAGGTTGGAAATATTAAGATATTTTGATGAAATTTAGTACATAGACCTATTTTGGCCCAAGGACGAAGCCTATTGATTTTGGTGAACATCGGGCCATGTTTAGAACTAGTGCCCATATAAGGGTCCCCCCAAAATTATATTGTTTATACGCTGCAGGTCGCAAATATTAAGATATTTTGATGAAATTTGGCACATAGACCTATGTTGGCCCAAGGACGAAGCCTATTGATTTTGGTGAACATGGGTCCATGTTTAGAACTAGTGCCCATATAAGGGTCCCCCCAAAATTGGCTTGGTTACAAACTGCAGGTCGCAAATATTAAGATATTTTAATGAAATTTGGTGCGCTGACTCACATTATAGAAAATTTTGACGTAAGCCCCATTTTAACCCATTCAAATTTCGGATCCAAACAATACACCAGACTGGTGTAGGGTATTGTATAGTCGGCATGCCCGACTTTAACCTCTTTACTCGTTTTTCTTTTAAATTGAGTTTTTGTTTAACTGGGTGTTTTTGTAACTTGAAAACGTTTCTGTTTCATTATTTTTGCACATATTTGTTGGGAAATCTATGTAGAACGGATGTGGCTAAAAAAATGTTGAGAAAAATATATTTAAATTTGTGGTTTTTACACAATTGTTTTAACGAATTTGTCTGATTCTTTTTATAAAAACAGGCAGTAAATTAAAATGAATTGGGTTTAACATTGGGGATTTAAAACTTCAAAATGGAAATGAGCTAAAACTTTTCGGGCAACACTGCTCCGCAATAAAATGAAGCAGTAATGTCAGAAAAAACAAAACAGCAGTCAGTCTGCGCCATCTGTTGCACTAAAAACCGTTATTGCCATTAAAAAGGACAATGTGAGACCCCTGTAATAAATCAAATTACAAAAAAAATATTCGTATTTGGAACATTCCAGTTCCATTTATATTATCCTTTTCCTTGTTCTAAACATAACGAGACAAAAGTTTTCATGTTACATACAAAAAGTGTTTTCTTGTTGACCAGTGCTATTAACTCTTTCACTACCCTTGTACACAGAGCTTTGAAGAATTGATTCCTTTTTGGAATGAATTGCCAAAAATTTAATTAAATTCTTTAATCCAAGGAACGAATTCAATTATAAAACATAAGCATTAATTCATTCCTATGATTGAATACAAAGAATTCAAATTTATAGAATGAATTCCCTCTCCAAAGCACTAAGCATTAGAATAAAATAATTCATTAACAAGGAATTTATTCAATTCTAGTTAATTCAACTTGTGGTCAAGGAATTCATTCAATTCTAGTTAATTCAACTTTTAGTCAAGGAATTAAATTTTTTTCGTTTAATTCCCTAAGGAATTAAATTTTTTCGTTTAATTCCCTAAGGAATTAAATTTTTTTCGTTTAATTCCCTGAATTTAAGTTTTCACTCAATGCCCATCTGTTAATTCTCTATCTCGCTTAGTTTTCGAGATAGAGGCGATTTTGTAAAATGGCGATTTTTGGAAATTTTTGTATTAACACATCCCGATAATACAAATAGGCCACCGTGACTGTTCATAAAAATTGATTCCTGGGAATCGCTCTCGGAACTACCTCATGTAAATAATAGGAGCGTGTACATTGTTAAAAAAATTTGCAAAAATTTTGTTCGTTTTGCTCTATCTCGTTTAGTTTTCGAGATAGAGCCCATTTTCTGAAATGGCGATTTTTTAAAATGGCACGTATCTCGAAAACTAAGCGAGGTAGAGCAAAACTGACGAAATTTTTGCTCCACGAGTGTATTAACACACCCCGATAATAAAAATAGGCCAGGTCTTGTAACGCTTCCGATTGATCCATTTCTATAAAACAGTCACGTAGTCACGTGACTGTTCATAAAAATTGATTCTTGTGAACCGTTCTCGGACCTACCTCATGTGAATAATAGGAGCGTGTACATCGATCCAAAACTTGCAAAAATTTTGTCGGTTTTGTTCTATTTCGCTTAGTTTTCCAGATAGAGGCCATTTTGTAAAATGGCCGTATATCGAAAACTAATCGAGATAGAGCAAAACGGACGAAATTTTTGCTCCAGAGAAGTATTAACACACCCCGATAATACAAATAGGCCAGGGTCCGAATTACGGCATACGTGAACGAGTGAAATTGTTCGAGAACCGTTTTTTACATGAGTAAATATGTAAAAGCTGGCAATGATAACACCATGTTTTACTTTTATATCCAATCTAGGGCCCAACTACAATATCTGTGGCCCAAAAAATTTTATACAATTTCACAATTTTCTGAAATAAAAAACTAATTTCGAAAGAAAAATTTCGATCACGAATGCCGTAATTCGACCCCAGGTGGATCCATTTTCATAAAACAGTCACGTGGGTTATCAATCGGAAGCGTTACAAGACCTGGCCTATTTGTATTATTGGGGTGTGTTAATAATCCATAGGATCAAAAATTTTCGTTTTGCTCTATCTCGCTTAGTTTTCGAGATAGAGGCCATTAGATACGGGCCATTTTACAAAATGGCCTGTATCTCGAAAACTAAGCCAGATAGAGCATTAAAAGATGGGCCTTGAGTGAAAACTTAAATTCAGGGAATTAAACGAAAAAAATTTAATTCCTTAGGGAATTAAATGAAAAAAAATTAATTCCTTGACCGAAAGTTGAATTAACTAGAATCGAACGAATTCCTTGACTAAAAGTTGAATTAACTCGAATTGAATGAATTCCTTGACCAAAAGTTGAATTAACTAGAATTCAATGAATTCCTTGACCAAAAGTTGAATTAACTAGAATTGAATGAAATCATTGTTGAATGAATGCATTAAATTTTATGAAGGCATTAGAAAAAAATTAATGAATTCCTTTAAGATAAACCGATTAAAAAATTCATTCAATTCCTTAAGTTTGGTCAGGGAATTCAATCCCAAAATATAAATTCAGTTCAAAAAAGGGAATTAGGGAATTAATTATTCGAAGCTCTGCTTGTACACGCACTACAGTGTACATATCTTTAAAAGAATATATAAAATTATATAATGCAAAAAAACTTTATACTTTTTGTAACTAAGATTATTAGGAACTTGGACTTCAAATAAAAATCTATATGTACACTAATAAAAAAAATCCCGTACAAATAGGTCAAAATTGTGCTGGCGCAAATACATGTACTATTTCCTGTTATTTTAGCAGAATTTTTACCTATTTGTACGGGCTTTTTTAGAGAAAATAACAGAAAAATTAGTTCAATTTAATCAGAACGCGTTTAACAGACTTTTGTACTAACTTTTTTTGTGAGTGTACAAGCAGTTCAAAATGGCAATATGGTCGCGATATTTGCTAATGAAGTCTAATGTTTTGAATATATCGTAATCTCCGACAAAAGGGGTTTTGGTGTTTCTGCTAAACTAATGAAGATAAACTATGATAATTGAAATTTGGCATATAGCTTCGTTTTATGACGAGAGGAAAACCAACCAAAGAAATTTTGGCTACTCGAATGTTTAAGGGGTAAAACAGGGCTGTGAAGTTTAAAAAAATCAATTTTCGAATGTCATTTTTGGTGAGTAGGAGGGGAAGGGTCAAGATATGTAATATATTTTTTTTTTAATTTGAGGACCCTTTACAAGAATCTGAAGATAAAATAATGATACAACCGCAAACAAAAAGTCGGTAGTGAAAGGGTTAATGAAATTTTCAATTAAAATTAATCAGTTTGAAAATTGTTCTAACCTGATATAAAAAATTTCTAACTACACACAAAATATACGAAAAAAAAGATATTAAGCAGATGCTGTGAAGAAAATTAGAAAAACTGTTAAAACACAAAGAAAAACTATATTAGACATGGTGTGTATGCCATCTATGCTGGGCTCTCAGAATTTTCAAATGATATCATTCATATACGAACAAAATAATTTTAATTTACCTAACACACACAGCGGGTTGATGAATGAATAAATGATAATGGGAAAATTATCGAAAGAAAAATCACAGAAAATCGTAATAAATAAACGAACCAACCAACGAATCGCCTTACAAACAAATATTTATTTTGGAATCATCGACAACAACTGCGAAAAAAACAAACCTAACACACCAGAAACAAGGTGAATCACATTTGCCATTCTGTACTGAAATAATTTTTTTTTTTTGGGAAATTGTTTTTGTCAGTAGTTAAGACGAGCGCAAACAGTTCAGTAGCAATGCGAATTTCTTAAATGTATTTCAATTTTCCGAAACGCGTAAAAATAAACAAATAAAATAAATAACGGATACCTATAGAAAATTATGAATACTTATATTTTATTCCCATTATTTTTTGTGATATTGATTGTTAATTTTAAATATGCATGTGGTAATGAATCCTGTTGGAATAACGAAAAAGAGTGCAATATTAAAGCAGAATTATTTCAAAATTTAAAATTTTCAAATGGTATTTCCATGCAAATTGATTGTTTTTTGAGTTTAGTGGAAACAAGGGAAGAAGATCAGCGACATCAAGACAATAGCGAAGAAGAACGCATAAAAAACGATCATCAAACATCAACAAATAATTTGTTGCTGCGTCGTTTCATGGGCACACAATCTTTAATGCTGGATGGTTGCCAAACGCCTTTAAATACACACACTTATGGTTTGGAATTCTTGCCAATATGTGTCAACGTTACTAGTGTAGCTATAAGCCATTTCCATATGAACACTTTAATACCTTTGAGTTGTAATGCAAATGCCGACGACAAGAACATAGATGGTAAACTAAAACTACAATTGGAATATCTAAATATACGATTTAATGAAATTGCTGACATAGATGCTAAATCTTTTAATAGAAACTATCCACAATTAAGGGATATCCTAATTGAAAGTAATTCATTAAAAGCCATACAAAAAAATGCCTTTAAATCATTAAGATCATTAGAAAATGTACGTATTGTCAATGAACCCGTATTGATGTTGAAGTACGCTGATTTATTTGAATACACAAGTGTACTGGCCATTCATTTAGAGGCGCTAAAACAAATGACGTCAGACATTTTCCACCATTTACCTGAAACTTTGCAAGATTTCTATGTTGCCGATACAAAACTCGACAGTGATGCTGTACTAGTGAGCAATGCTCTTGTTTTAACCAATCTCTCAATAATAAATTGTGCTCTTCAAAAATTTACTCTACACGATGTTCATTCAACCGTCAAACGTATAAATCTAAGTGGTAATGTAATAAAAATGTTTACGGCCTATGAAAATGATCTAAACGAATTGAATTTAAGTAATAATCAATTGGAATATTTTCCCAACGAATGGATTAAGAATCTAACAAATTTGGAAAGACTCATTTTAAATGGAAATCAAATTCAAATTGTATCATTACATAATGTCTTACATGCATTACCTAAAGGTCATATTGTCGACCTGAGAGCTAATCGTTTGCAAACTCTTCAAGATTGCGATACAAAATTGGCGGATGTACTTATATCACATGTGCGCTTAAGGTGTGATTCTAACCCATGGGATTGTTTATGGTTACACGATTTTGCTCATCAACACCCGGAAAATTTTCGTATATTACAATATGATAAATTTATATCAAAAATCAATGTTAATGGTTTAGAATGTACACCAGCAGAAAAACCACTTGTTGTCCAATCAGTTACTCAAAAAACTCCCATAACCACCAGCAGTACTTTTGCTCCCGTTGCAACATTACCTGAAACAATTATGAACATATCAACATACAATTTAGTTTATGGCAATCCTTGGGATTTCAAAAGAAATCAAAGGGCTGAAGCTCTTATTATTGTCTTTATGTTACCCTTGGGTATAGCACTTTTGTTTTTGCTACTCTACATGTGGATTTACTGCCAGAAAATGTTTCATTTGTCATATTATCAAAATTTTACATGTATGCGTAGTCCAGCCGTACCAAATCCTTCTCAACGCTTTGATGTCGTGAGACAATTACCACCAATTTCAAAGCTTACAGATACCAGAATTTCTTATCCTGATGGTATTCACGATGATCATGACGAGGGATATGAAGTTCCCTTAAATGGTGTGATTTCTGAGTGCAATTGCAAAGCTCAACAAAACAATACGATTGAAAAATGTAATAAAACAATTCACATAACTTATGAACAGTTGCCAACAGATGAACCTCATCAAATTTATGAAGAAATCATTCATGTTGAAGATGACGATGATGACCAGAAAAATGCTAGACATAATGCAGATAATAGCAGACAAAATCATATCACATATGATCATCTTTCATTTGAATAGATTAATTAATATTAAAACAAAATTATTAGGGTAATTTTATGTCGTATTTTTATCACATCAGTGTTAAAATTAAAAATGTTTTATCAACCCTGGAAAAGCTACATTACAATTTGATTTGGTTTTTATGAATTTATGGAATTCACAGTTTGTATTTTTTGAAGTAGTAAATTAGCGCTTATCGTAAATTTAACAATTTTCTGTGGGTTACGCACAAATTACTTGAACGTAAATGTAACGCGACGAATCAGCTTAAATATAAAAGAAAACTGTCAGTCATACTCCTAACTTATTAGATTATCCATAAGAATACGTCTACGTTCAAGTAATTTAAGCTTTAAAGCCCAAATTAGTGTGGAAGTATCATTCTCATAATGAATAAAAAGAGTATAAAAAATAAAAATATTGTATTTTTTATCTTTTTCTTGTGCCTAGAATTAAATGTCAAGTAATAAAATAGAAAATTTCTATTTTCAACAGAACTTTTTTACGATTTTACTTGACAACAATTTCAAGGCATAGAAAAAAGATAAAAATATATTTCTATATTATTTTAACACATTGAATTGATTACAGATACGTTTTTTTACTTTACGATTAGACTAATGAAGCCTTAAGCCGAATCCAGATACTCACAAAGCCAGAGAACTGCAACAGTGCTGTCAAATTTGTTTCTTGAATTTCGTGAAAACTATTAACTATATGTGCGTTCCCGTACGTTACCGTGGGTACCCGCGGGAACCCAAAACAGCCCAAACAACAAAAATTTACACGCAAATTTGAGTACGGGAACGCCTTTGGGCTAGTTTGTGTAACTTCGGTAAAGTATGGGAACAGACATTATTATTACAAAATTGTTATTGAGTTTTGTTTGAAGGCAGCTCTTGTTTATTTAGAAGATTTTATAATTTCTCAGCAGTAATAAATAAAGAAAATACAAAGCCCTGCTTTATCGACAAAACGTCGCACTGTGGCAAAACACAGCCGACACCGCGTTTATAAGGTTTAGACTTTAAACTTTAAAAATTATGCTATTTTACAACGATAGGGAGGTTAGCACGAAAATTTCCATTTCTATTTCAACAACATTCTTAATTAAATATTTTTCAAAGTTTATTTTTCAATTAAACTTGGTTGTTGAAACTCAACAAGCTCTTTGCTGACTCCTTCATTAGCTGCGTTTGTGCGGCATTCTCAGAAAAGTTCTGCAGTTACTACATGACAGTTATTTATGTAGTAATGCGGTTGTAGTTATTTTAACTACAATTGTAGTTAATTTACTTAGAACAAAATTTTTCAATGTTTTTGACAGTTATTTTTTTAAACAAACTACAAAAATTACTACATTGTAGTAACATTTATTTTATGCAGTTATTTTGAATTTTATTTACAAATACTTAAATTTTCAAGTGTGTATGCACACACACGAAGCAAACAGAAGTATGTGTATGAATCACTTGTTTAGAAATTTCTAGTGAAAGAATATGAGTATAACATGTTTTCTCTTGAAACAACGCCAAAGAGTGAGCACGCGTAATACGGAAAAGGTTACATATTTTTTATTAAATTACTAAAATAATAAGGTAAGTTTTATAATATAAATTTATTTACGGGGAATGTTAAAAAAATATTGTATTTATTTTCTTTCAGTTCTTTTATATTCTCATCCCTTTCTACCTGGAGAAAAAAAAGGAAGCCAAACAACAGCATATTTCATCCCTCACAGACGGACATGTACAACAATATCTTAATAGTGAAAAAAAGTAACATTAAGTGTAAATTTTGATTTCTCAATTTTAAATTTATTATAGAATAAAATTAAGTTAATAGTGTTTACATAAATTTTTTTTTTTTATTAAATTAATAATTAAAAAAAAATCAAAATCGTTCTTGATACCACTGATAGAGAGTCACACAAACACAGCTAGAATCGTCAATTCGAATCAGTGAACTAGTTCATTCAAATCGTTCTCTTTTGATTTGAGCTGTGACTGAACTGCGTGGCATAAATTGATTTTTAAAATAAAGCCTAAACCAGATAAACACAGTATCGACCGCAAAGCGACGATTTGTCGAAAAAGCAGTTTTTTATCTTCGCTATTTGTCACTGCCGAGAAAATGGCGCGATACAATTTGATCAGATTTTATATAGTGGCATAAAATTATAGCTGAACTGGTACAAACATATAGAAAATCATATATTGTTGTATCCGGTTTATACACTACAAATTTAACTGAAATCTTAAATATTTGCAGAAATAAACACCTGAGTGCGTGTTTTTGTCAGATCTAAGTCACTTGCGACAAGTTCATGATTTTTTAGCTTTAACATTAAACTTTATGAAAACTATTAAACTTTTTTGGATTTTGACAAAAGGAAATGGTTTAGAAAAGCACAAAGACCTTTACTATTGCTTTAAATGGTTTGTATATATTTTCTAACCATGTTTAAAAGATTGTGATGTAAAAATATTATAAAGAATTTCTGTCCATTGCAAATTTTATTTTTAACAGTCTCTGGAAAAATTACCTCCAAAAAATAATTTGAAAAAAACTGACCCCTCAATTCATAAATGCTTCGTAAAGTTATAGCAGGTTTACAAAACGTCATTTTCATACAAAATTTGTTCAATAAACCTCCTATAATTTTACAAAGCGTTTATGAATTTAGGGGTTAGAATCAATTGTTTGATATTTTGCAACTAATTTCGACTTTTGTTGTTTTAGAAAAACAAGTTTTGGATTTTAAAGAAATTGAAGGGCTTAAGGTAAAATAGTTTCTTTTGTCAAAATGATTTAAGAATTCGCTTATTCTTACAACACTGATTGCACAAATACGGCAAATAAATGTTACAATTTATTACTTTCTTTTTAAAATTGTGCACGGAAAATACACTATAGTGAAGACTCCTAAAGCTGCAAATGGAATAAGTTCTTTTGTCAAACGAAAATGAATTAAATTTCGAAAATAAAGTTGATTTTAGATTTTTCACATATTTTAGTGTATAAGATGTAGAAAATATGAGGAAAACACCGAAATATTCGAATTTAAAAATATATTGTCGACAAAAATCTTAAATTGTTTTGCCAAAAGTCCCTTGATATGATTATTTACAAAGTGAGTCAGAAAATTTGTCTAGTGTTTGATGTAATATGTAATTACCCAGCCAGAAATTACCAACGGTACAAAAAATAAGGTACTGACGCAACACCGTATTTTCTCCTTTTACGGTACTGTGAAGGTACTATTTTTTAGTTTTTTTTTTTTTTTTTGTATTTAACTTTTTTATGTTTTTTTATAATTAAATGAATTCCAAATAAAAAGGATTATAATTTCTTAAATGTACTGACAAATCAGTATAAAAAATCACCGATTTTATTGTAGTTAAAGTACTAGGAAGGCACTGAATTTTTAAAATGCCAACGCTTTGCCAACACCCGTAGCCAACCGTCGTCCGTTGTTATAATTTCGACGTCATACCAGTTCTGTATGAGTTAGAAATTGGATGTTTTGCCAACACTTGTACTACCCTCGCCGACGCTTTACCAACACCTTGCCGTTCTTATTTTTCTGACTGGGTATTTATGTACATATATCCAAAACACGATTGACAAATTTTCTAGTGTGACTCGTAACAATTTCATCCAAAAGGAAATTGTTTTTTTAAATATGCCATCATATAAAAATATATATTATTTTAGGTTATGTACTAAATATAACGTCATATAAAACTGGATTAATCGTATCTAACTGTAAATGCAATATACAAATACATATTGATCGATATGTAGTAAGATACAACTAAATATGACATCATATTACAATTTTTTGAGAAAGAAGAAATTATATATGGCTACATATAATTATGATTGATTACATACACAGGCGTACAAAAACATATATGGATATATACTATTATATATTATTATATACAAACGTTTTACTCAGGTGGCGATATTTTCGAAGTTGGCGTGGATTTCAACTTCCTGATTCTAAAACCATTTTCAAATATATTCTATCACGTCACAATTTTGAGAAAATCGTGGTGAAAAATTCATGTTTTTATCAATCGAATTAAATGTGCTAAAATCCCAAAAATGATCGTTTTTGAAACCCCGTGCAGATTTCTTTAAGACATTTCATACACTCAAAAAAATAAGTTAGTAGAAAAATTAGTAAAACGTCTTGTATATCAAGTGTAGGGTAGAGGGGGGATCCTTCGCCAGTGGGGCACATACACCAATCCCATTTTTCTCCGATGTGGGAGATACAAAATTGGAAAAGATATATTTTGTGCATTTTTAAATTACCTTTCATTGGCATCCACTTTGACGAATTTACATCACATGTGTTCGCAGACAGACGTATTTTTGTGTTTTTTGGGGTGCCAAAAAAATAATTGAAAGCAACTACATTTTGCAATAACTTCCTCAAATCGTGCGATAAAAAAATAACTTTTCATTATGTTAGACCTATGAATAATAATTTGATTTTAATAAATGCTTAAAAAGTGTG
This sequence comes from Leucophora obtusa, assembly GCA_949987735.1. Lineage (NCBI taxonomy): Eukaryota > Metazoa > Arthropoda > Insecta > Diptera > Anthomyiidae > Leucophora > Leucophora obtusa. The sequence goes on from OX465298.1 coordinate 210,873,347, forward strand.
AAAAAATATTAATTTTATGGTAGTGCCTGTGTCTGGGGCACAATCACCAGATGGCCTCTGGAGGTAAAGAGTTGGTGCATCCCTGCCTAAAATGTTCTATAAGACTTTTCTATAAGTTTAAAATATGTTTAGTAGTAAATTAGAACAATTGTTTTCATTCTTAAATTTATATTGATTATTCAGTTTTTTGTAATTTTGAAGAATCATTATATTACAGTTTTAAATTAATTTTTTTCATGTAGTGGAGGTTTATTGATTAAAAACAATCACATATCTTAAGGAACTTATTCCTAATTATTTTTTCAGTCATTAAAAGATTGACTTTGCCGTATTAACAAAAATTTTTTTTCCAAATTGTATCTAGCTCTTTTGGCGAATATCCCCCAAGTTTGGGGCAGTTACGCCGATTTGGGTTACTTTGAAAATCATTAAAAAAGTAATAGAAAATATGCAAATAATTAGAATAAAAATCATAGAAATTAAAGCCAAGATATCTAATTCTTCAATTTGAAACTAATTTTTGAAAAATAATTAGGCGTTAAGAAATGACAGTGCTTTGAAAAAAGTGGCGCAGGATCCCCACTCTAACCTACTAGTTTTCAACAATTTTGAACTAATGTAAACGAACACATTGAATATTGTTTGTGTAAGGCCTAAGGGCTCAGCCTTGTTTAAAACTTTAAAGAAATCAATTTTTCTTTTTCAAAAATATTTCATACTAAAATTTCAGAACGAAATTCCAAGTAGTTACAAGATGATAGCCTTTTTAACTCAAAACTTCAGTCAGATTTTATGTGCTTTAATCCTTTTTTTAGTAAAGTTGCTCCACTGCGTACACGATTAAAGGCGTAATTTTGAACCAAATTAAAAAAAAGTATGCTACAAAAGTCTTCCTACTTACTGTTTACGGGACATTTCAATTGAAAATTTTCCTGTAAATATATGTAGTTATAAAAAAAAATATTTTTTAAAATAAAAATGTTTAGGTACAGATTTTTTTGGTTCACCTACAAGAGAATAGCATACTTTTTATTTTTTTAATTCGGATCTGAATTACGCATTCCACCATTACAAAAAAAAAATGTTTAAGTAAAATACTATTGAAATTTAAAAAATCAAATACAACATGGGGCCTGTTTGGAAACGCATCACTACTCTGCAATTTTTGTTCAAAGTTGTACCATCGATTTATGCAAAAAAAATCGATTTCTTGAAGGCTCTACATCAGGCTGTTCCCTTAATATACAATTTTATTAACTAAAATATTAACATATACAAAACATAACACCAAGTATACAATGGACCATATTTTGCTTTATTTAATGTATAAAGTATCAGAACCAGTAAAGGATCCAGCCAAGAGATCTGATAACTTAATACAATAAATTGAACAAAATAGACGAGAAAGAAATCAAATAAAAATTAAAAGCTAAATAGTTGCGCTTGGTATACGATTTCGATCGAGGGATTCACGACTATTGCCAGACGTGGAATAAATATGCTTTCTCAATACGCGTATATGTTTTTGGGAAACTTCAAAATTATGTACTAGAGTGTTGAGTTGACTTTGTAATTCAGTTATTAAGCTGTCTCGCTCGTGAATTAAGCTTGTTGTAGAGCTCTGACTGCGGCTAAGCTTCATTTCAAGCTCAAGAATACGTTTTTGCAGCTCTCGCCTTTGTTTTTCAGCCTGTTCACGTTGACGATTTATAGTGCGTTTGCCGCAATTTTGCATATTATCCATTTGTTCGCGGATCTTTTGCATTTCTTCATTTAATTTTCGTTTTTCATTTTTCAAAGCTATGTTGTAATTTTTAAATATTTTAAGATCTCGTTCTGCAGCCTTTAAACGAGTCATTGTAGCCATTTTCCGGTTTCCAATTTCCTCTATTCGGATTTTTAATTGGTTCGCTTCAGCTTGTATGGCACGAATGCGTTCATTAAGTAGTCTATTTTCTCTCAAAACGCGATCATGTTTAACCTTTTCGTCTTTCACCATTTGTGGTAGTTCAGCTACTTCTTCTAATTTTGTTTCGATTCTATGTCGTAGTTGATCGATACCTGATGTGATGTCTGTTTCCAACTGGTGATTATTACTGTTCAATTTTTCAATTTCCATTTGTTGCGTTTTCATTATGTTTTGCGCCTTGACACAGCGCGAATGATAGTCTTGCAAGCAATTCTGTTGTTGTTCAATTATTGTTTGAAAACGTTTCTGATCATTTTGCAGGTTGGTGATAGTACTCTGGAGACTATCAAGTTTAGGACTCTTATGATGAGAACGAGAATTTGAATTTCCTTCGATCACAGTTTTGAGAACCTTGTAAATATCCTTTACACTCTTATCGTGGCATTTCTTGTATCCGTTACAAGCATCAGAAGGCGGCTCATTTTCAATATTGACCAATTGGCGTCGTTTTCGCCTATTATTGGTTTCAGTTTGACGAAGTTTAGTGGTCACACAACTTTGCCTATACTTTTTGCGTTCATAGCTTACTTGACCAGTTGATGTCTCTAATTTAGAGACATTTTCAGACTTGTTCGGCATTTCATTTCTTAGGCTCTTGTCTCGATCGAAAATTTGTGTATATTTTCTCTGAAGGGAATATTCCGAGCCCGTCGCACTACAGTCCGAAAGTGCTTCGAAATCACCACTAGAAATATTACGCTTTGCAACAATACGATCGTGTTTCTGCTGCATTTCATTCAATTCAAAGTTGATTTTTAGATACTTTTCTTCTAAATCCTTCGTAGTGTTTGTGTAGTCTTCTAATTCTTTTTTATACTTGCACAACTCTGCTTTCAATTTCGATTTTATTTCCTTCCTTGTTGGTGTGATATCAATTTTAAAAATATTACTGTTGTCGCTTTGCACACTGTTAATTTTCGACTGTTGTTCCTTGTCATCAGAAAACTTAAATCTCCTTAAATTCTTGCAGCTAGAGGTATTTATATTGCTCGGCGACGACGTCACATAAATATCACTAGCTGAAGAACATTGCACATGATCGTTTGGAATTAAGAAATGTGATGTTCTTTCAATCTCTTTTGCTGCATTTAATTTTGCTGTCAACACAAAATTTTGATTTTGAAACTCCATAGATGCTGAAGATTCACTATATTGTAAGAATTGTTTACACCTAAAATATATTTCCGAAAAATCTTTCTACCAAAATAAAATTTTATTAACTTCAAAAATTTTCACTTTCTTTCTGTTAAAATAAATTTTGATTTATATAAATAATAATTAAGTTAGCAACACATATTCAATATTATTGGTTTCAATATATTGCCATCAAAGAAGCAGCATATCATTTTGATTACGATAGTTTTCTGGTATTTTTAAATATTTATCGAAAAAATACTTGAAAAAAGTCAATATTAACGGCAACACTGAAATTACAAATTTTGTAATTTTTTAAGTGATAATGGGTCATATGAATAAAACTTAGCAATTACTTCGAAGTAATTACTTTGGGCTATGGAATGGCTTTTAACTCCATATTTACCAATTGACTGGTAGAATAGCATGAAATGTAAACGAAAAAACAAGAGATGTTTTTAAACAAAACGCAATAAGAAATTTTTAAAAATAGTAAATCGTTTTCGCGAAATTCAAGAAATTATTGACGTCGTTAATAGGTCCATTCGAGTACTTTTCTCAGTCAAGTCCAGTAAGAATTACTCAGTACAAACTTACAAAGAGTAAGACAATGGCTCATATGAATAAAAAATAGATATTACTAATAGGTGCTTTAAGCAATTACTTCACAAATCTAGTCTGCTTGCGAGTAGACTAGAAATTTAATTTTTTAATTTTCGTTTATATTTCATGCTATTCTACCAGCCAATTGATAAATTTGGATTTAAAAGCAGAGACCCAAAATAACTGTTATATTTCTAAAAAAGTCACCACCCAAATTTATTTAATTATAATATTTCAATAATGCACTATATTTTATAAATCATATTGCACAAAAAAATCACAAAGTTTGGCAAAGATTTTAATTTTTTCAATTTTTATATTTTACTCTATAAATTTCTGTTGTTTTTTGATTTTTATTTTAAAACTTTTTATAAAAGTTACAGAATGATTTTTTGAAAAAATTAAGCACTAACTTTTTTATTTGATAATAAAATAAAAATTAAAAATTCACCTAAATTGAAAGCCGGAAGTTGCTGGAATAAACATATTTACTCACTTTAAATCACAGTTCAATCTTTTATTAACACTAGTTGACATCATCAGGATATTATAATTGTTGAATTCATTGGTTCTATGGCTTTTGATTTGTATTCTTAATTGTTATTTTTTGATAAAGAAAAAAAAAATCACAAAATAACTTTTATTATTTTTGAAAAAATAAAAATCATGTTTGGATTGTTTTTGTTTGAATTAAAAATATAAATCAAACAGAGAAAATAAACTGAAAATTAAAAATACTCAAACAAGAAATAATTGTAAAACAATCACTTTTTTGAATAAAAGTTATAACTGTTACGTCCCTCTTTAAAAGCCATTCCTAAGCCCAAAGTAATTACTTCGAAGTAATTGCTAAGTTTTATTCATATGACCCATTAGCTCCATTCGTTTACTTTTCTCAGTGAAGTCGTGTAAGAATTAAACCCAAACCACATAGTGAAAGTGCCAGTGGACAGTGGCAGTGCTGTCAAACTTTAGCCTAAACCAGATAAACGCAGTGTCGACCGCAGTGCGACGTTTTGTCGATAAAGCAGTTTTGTATCATCCATATTTGTCACTGCCGAGAAATTAGAAAAGTTTCTAAAGCCCAAACCACATAATGAAAGTGCCAGCGGACAGTGGCAGTGCTGTCAAACTTTGTTCTTGAATTTCGCGAAAACGATTTAATATTTTTTAAAATTTCTTATTGCGTTTTGTTTAAAAACATCTCTTGTTTTTTCGTTTACATTTCATGCTATTCTACCAGTCAATTGGTAAATATGGAGTTAAAAGCCATTCCATAGCCCAAAGTAATTACTTCGAAGTAATTGCTAAGTTTTATTCATATGACCCAATATTTACTCTCAAAATAAAATTTTCCAAACATGTACGCGAACAGAAAATTTGCAACAATATGCAAGTTTGTAGACATAGCTGATTACAACACCAAATATACAAATAAATTTTAACTGGTCGCTATGAAAGAAGAGAATTTTTGATGTTAAACCTTAAGCAGAACATTTTAGAAGGTTTTCTTATCTTTTCCATAATTTAATTTTGAAAGTTTTACTGCTTTTCCATAAAATAACTTAACCCTTTTATGTCACAATTTAATGGCTGGGAATTTTCAGACCAAACTTCGGTGAAGTATCGGTGAAGATCTATGCCAAAGAAATATTTTTTATAATTTTTATAGTTTTGCAGTTGAAAAAACCGTTAGCAAAAATAACAAAAACATGTTTTTTCTGCTTGCAAATACTTACTGGCAAAAATTTGTCCAGTAAAAATTTTTCATGAAAAAGAAGAAGACTTAAAAACCTTCTTTCTGTTTACTGAGTATTTAAAATGAACGCCATCCAGTAAAAATTTGTATAAATTTGTACAAATTATCCATTAATCGAATGGACCTAATGTACGGGCAACGAGCAACTGTCAGATTGTATACAAAAATATGTTGTCGTTTTTTTCGTATTCATGGTAAATGTGAGCAACAAAAGAAGGCTAATATAAAAAAATTAAGAATTTTTTATAAACAAATTACCCTCCAAGCATTCGGAAGATATCTTCCAAGAAGATATTAAAGCGATATCTTCTATTTTTCATTTGAATGAAAATAATCAAGTAGTATTTTAAAATTGTCTTCCTTTTATTATTTGGAAGATAATTTGGTGATATTTGGAAAAAAATAATTCAAAAATTGAATTTTTTGTCATAGGTTTTTATGATGATATTGCGGCAATATTACCTTCTTATCATCCGGAAGATAATGAAAATTTGTTTGAAATTCTTTGTCATTTTGGAAAAAATTAAAACAAAATTTGTATAAAAACAATCAACAAACACATAGGAAAGAAATTTCTTGAAAAAATCAAGATATAATGCGAAGAAAAAATCGGCTACCATGAAATCAAGATAATTAATGTGTTGGTCAATGGAGTATGTATGCAGATGTTCTTTTTCAGGCTTAAATTTAATAATTAAAAAATAAAACCTTTATATTGTACCGGGGAGTTTATTTGGCGATATCACCTTTTTATCTTCCAGATGATAACTTAGCGATATCGCCGATTTATCTTCCTGGGGTATTGCTTTCGTGTTGCCTGGAAGTATTGCTTTCGGGTAACAGTTATTCCCGACGGAAGAAACTTCCGCAATACGAAATTGATATTGCCGGCAATAAATGTTTTCTTCCTGGCAATATGATCGGGGAATCTTCTTCGTATTGCCATGCTTGCTGGGTACTAACTTTTATAATTCAAACTAGCTTTTGAGGCCTCTTAAGGTCGAGTGAAATTTTTCTACGTGAAAAACAGCTTATGAAAAACTGGCTTTTCGCTACACAGAAAGAATTCTGCAGGACGATTTTTAATGGAATTTTTCGGTAAACGAATAAAGTTTCTTCACAAAATAAATGAAAATTTTCTTAAATTTTGTGAAAAAGCTTCATATATTTTATGAATCTAGTTTTAATAAAATTTTTCATTGAGTGTATGAAGCTTTTAATAAATAAATGATTACACACATACAGATAATTCTCTATGTGTGTAATAGAGGGCTGAATGAATGTCTTACAAGACATTCTCTTGCATGCGCTGATGAGAGATTTGACGATTTTTAATACTAAATATAACAAAAAAATGACCATTTTACTTATTTGTAGTTATTTACAAGATGTTAAAATTCAGATCATTACAAAAAAAATAAAACAGAAAACAAAAAAAAATATTTTGGTGTTGTATAAGAAAATGTTTTGTGAATGTCTTGCAAAACATTCATACTGGCCTCTAGTGTGTAATCAGTTTCACGTGAAATTGTTTTAAATTTATTTTTATACCCTACACCACTACGTGGTGTACCTCTAAGTATATAACCTGTGTTAAATTTTAAAAAAATCTGTTGGCTAGTTTTTGAGTTAGAGAGATATTCGTAAGACGTATCCTGGCGTTATCCTGTGAGTCCTGGAGAAAAAGTTTTACCTGATTTTACAATTAGAGACTCTAAAATAGCATTGTTGTTATCGATAATGTACGCCAGATCGTAAATGTATTTTTGGCAATTTTTCAAATATTTTTTTCTGTTTTAAAAAGTTAATTTTTTCAAATTTACTAAGGGTGGGTCTCATTCTGTAGGTTTAACTTTAACTTAACTAAAAACAAAAGAAAATGTCAAAAAAAATGTACACAAAATAACAACAAATTGTTGGGTTAACTATTAACTAAAGTTTAAACCTGCAGTATGAGACCCACTGTAAATTTTCACTTTACAAGCTTCTCGCTTGGAAACCTTATACAAAAAAAGTTTTTGAGGGCAAAAACGTAGGTAGTTGAGTTTTCTATGGATATAATACAACTTGTTTAAAGGCACATCTACACGAGAGAGAATATTGCTAGATATAGAGCAAAAAACACCTCTAAATATCTGAAATCACTGACAATCATGCGCGGTTCCAGCAATTAATATAAGGAGAAAAATCATACGCCACCGTAGACAAATACATTGAGTTGGACACTGGGGCGTATGATTTTTCCCCTTATATTAATTGCTGGAACCGCGCATGTTCACAATAGAGCTAATTAGAGGTGTTTTTTGCTCTATTTCTAGAAGTTTTTTTTTGTGCCTTAATAAAATATTGTTATTTAGCCAAAAACTATTGTTGGCGGCCTTGGGCATTACAAAAGATAAGCGCAAATAAAAAACCATTAGAAGAAATCAAAGCATACTTAGATAATTTAGCGTAGCGTTGCATTTTTTGTGCTCCCAACTGTATTTATACAAGGTTTACAAGGAATTTGCGAGTTTGTATGAAAACCCCTAATGAGTACGCCTATTATCCCATAAATTTATAAACGCTTTGAAAAATTATAGGAGGTTTATTGAACAAATTTTGTATGAAAATGTCGTTTTGTAAACTTGCTATAACTTTACAAAGAATTTATGAATTGAGGGGTATAACTCGTAAATTCCTTGTAAACCTTGTATAAACAGAAGCCATATTTTTACGGGTAAAATACGAGTTTATATGAGAAAGCTTATTATATTTGTTTGGATTATGTGTTTCTTATTCAATAAAAAATGTTAATTTGTCGCAATTTAAATTACAATTTCAGGCCTTTAAAATTTGAGTGAAAAACAAATTACGGTGCTTTAAGCATAGTAAATTGTTTTTCACATTAAAAAATTTTACTCGAACTTGAGAAGCCTCAAATTGTAATTTAAATTAAAAAAATTAGCAGTTTTTTTAATTTTATGACAAACCCAAGAAACATTTTTATGGACTCTCCACAGAAAAAGGTCAGAAACTAGATCTAGTCTGATTTGTAAATTAATCTGCTTATAAGTTTAATTCTTAACCTCAAACCTACTAAATTAAAATTGATAAAATGCATATTAATATGTCTGTTCCCGTACTTTACCGAAGTTACACAAACTAGCCCAAAGGCGTTCCCGTACTCAAAATTGCGTGTAAATTGTTGTTGTTTAATTGCAGCTAAAGAATTACCCTTAAATTCATAAACGCTTTGTAAAATTATAGGAGGTTTATTGAACAATTTTTGTATAAAAATTACGTTTTGTAAACCTGCTATAACTTTACAAAGCATTTATGAATTGAGGGGTTAAACTATTTTTAAAAATGAAGCTCAGTCAATCCTTCAGTCAGTAAAAAATGTCTTTTTTTTGGGGAAATTAGTGGCGATAGTGGGGATAGGTTCAACGCATAATCAATCAAATAACTTCAAGTCGCATACTTACTCCTAACAGCGCTACCTGAGCACTCAGACTGAACGTTTAGTGATCAAGTCGTTCGACACATACCCAGTAGCAAAAAATGCTAGTTCAAAACCAGTTATGTACTAGTTTATTTGAACCAGGCAACTAGCACGAGTTATGCCGCCTCTCCATACAAACAACTGTAGAAACTAACATGGAGATGTCATAGGGATGGGGTAAATTATTGCCAAACTCCCACTTTGGTACTAGTTGTCGAACTAGATTGAAAATTACAATTTAAGGACGAAAAATAGGGACCGAAACTGGTCTAATGTGACACTTGCGGAACCAGTTCCGAAGTGACTCTTTGGAAATAATACTGTACAGTTGGTTGCTACCTGAATTATATAGATAAAATATTTTGTGTTTATGATTTGTAATGACAATAAAACATTTTAGTGTTTATTTGCAAATTCAGAATATAATATTAAAAAACAAATGTAACCAAAACTAGTATTTCAAAACTGGTATTCAAATCAAGGTTGGTTACCGTTATCATTATTTTAATCAGGAGCGTGCTTGCAAAAAAGTTGGTAATTTCAGCAAAAGGTTTGCTGAAAATCATCGGGCTGATTTTTACCAAAAAAAAATAGTAATCTTCAGCAAAAGTTTTGCTAACACTTAGTCGACTGCAAATGAAAAAAATTCTTGTTAAAATTACTAAACTTTTTGCTGAATATTAGTAGATTAAAAAAACTCAAAAAACTTGTAGCGAAATTTTACTTTAGTTAATTTATTTGCTGAAAATTTAAATATAGAATATGTGTAGAGTTGGTTTTCTTTTTTTATTTATTTAGTTTTAATAACATAAAACTTCATTCTTAATGTTAAAAACTGCTAAGCCTATGGCTTGATAGCATTTCCGTTTCCAGACATGTCTATCTGGAAACGGAATGAATGCGGTTATCAGCACAATTTTTGTAGCAAAATAAATTAGTAAAACATTAGTTCAAAATTAGTTTAGTGCTAAAAAAATATAACTAAAATTTTTTCTGAAAACGGAATTTCAGCAAAAACAAACGCTATGAATGCGGTTATCAGCACAATTTTTGTAGCAAAATAAATTAGTAAAACATTAGTTCAAAATTAGTTTAGTGCTAAAAAAATATAACTAAAATTTTTGCTGAAAACGGAATTTCAGCAAAAAAATTCCTGAAAACTAGTACACTTGATATACAAGACGTTTTACTAACGTTTTTTACCGTTATTTTTATGGGTAGTAACCGGTATTTTACAGGTATTTATTAATTTATATAAAAAATTGCAATTTTTAATTTTATTTGTTTTATAATCTTGAATTTTGTTTGCAAAAAAATTTATAGGTAATAATTTAACTTAATAAAACTACCAGCATCGAAATTATAGTTAATAATTAGTATTTTTAAAACTTAAAATAAAAAATAGTCTAAATTTTTACTTGTTTTATATGTTTTTAACGTAATTTATTATACCGGTAAGTACCGGTATTGCTGTTTCGGTAACGTTATACCGTTATCGAAACATTCTTAAATACCGTTACCGAAACAAACAAATTTCGATACCGTCACCGTTATCCTTAGTCGTTTCGGTAACCACCCTTGATTTAAATTAAACTTTTTGAAACAGTCTCTGCACAGTTTCAATGAAATTAGGTCCGTTCCTTTACGTTACCGCGGGATCCCAAACTTACCCAAAAAGCGTTCCCGTACTCGAAAATTGGGTAAATGAGAGCATTCAAGAGAGTGCATTTGTGTTTCTCTTTTTACCAAAGTTACCCAAATTTTTTCTTCGGGTAACTTTGGTAAATTGTAGTGTCCGACCGAACTCACTTTTTTAAGGCCGAACCGAAGCCGAACTTCGGCCAAAATTACTAAGTTCGGCCGAAACCGAAGCCGAATACTTTTGTGTTTGAATAAAAACACAATTTTATGCAACTTTTTCAAATTCAAAAACGCGGATACCAATTTCTAAATATTTTTAAATTGCAAAAACATAAAAAAGTTGTATTTTTCTCTCTTTAAGTAAAAATAAATTTAAAAATGTGCATATTTATAAGTTACTATACAAAATTAAAAGGTTAAATGTTGCAAAATATTGATTTATAGAAAAGTTCGGTATTCGGCCAAATTTTTGCCGAACACCGAACTTGGCCGAACATCAATTTTTGGCCGAACTCCGAAGCCGAAGCCGAATACTCGGTCGGACACTAGTAAATTGTAAAACTAACAGCTGATGCAATGATAACCAAAAACAACAATTGAAAAATTAAATTAAACAAACCAATACGCAAAAGAAATGTGTTATTTATAATAATTAATTGAACAAAATCAATAAGAGCTTTTAAATGCAAATAAATATGTGTGTTTATTAAATTTTTCAAACTAAAATTATACGCATTTTCACATTTTTCTTTGAAATGCATTTTTTGGGCTCGAAAAGTGGTTTTGTGCGTTCCTTTACTTTTGGGTAATTTTGTCATTTTGTGAGAGGATTTTTTGCTTACTCTCATTTTACCGAACTTTACCCAAAAAGTAAAGGAACGCACTTACTATTATGGTGGGTCTCATACTGCAGGTTTAAACCAGAGCTTCGAAAAACTTAATTCCATTTAAGCTTAATTCACGAAAAATTAAATTCAGATTTTAAAAATATTCATGTACCATTCCCTTAAACCACTCGTAAATAATTCATTCATAAGCTTCATTCCCAAAGCTTTAATACGAATTGAATGAATTCCTAACTTGAATCATTCAAATCGCATGTTCATTCACCATTTTACTAATTGAATGAAGAAATTTTATTACCATTCAGTTAGTGCAGTGTAGTTTGAAACTAACATATAATCAAAACCAAAGCATTCAAGCTGTAACAAAGCATACGATACTATTTACTTCTGTTAGATGAATTTTAAACGTTTTTCATTGTATTATGCTAATATTTCAGGAATTACATGCAAATTTAAATTTTTCATTTGATTAAGTGAATGAAAACAAGTCATTTTTCATTCACCTTTTTATTAAATGAATTCAAGTAAATTGGGTTTCATTCAGTTAGAATTCAATCAAAATAGAATGAATTCATATAATTTTAAGCTATAGGGAATTAAGCTATCGAATTAATTCCATAAGAATGCTATTACGGAATGAAATTTAACCCAAATTTCATTAATTTTTAAAAAGTGAATGAAAGAATTAAGCTTTTTAAACCTTTGGTTTAAACTTAGGTTAATAGTTAACCCAAAAATTTGTTGTTGTTTTGTGTACATTTTTTTGACATTTTATTTTATTTTTAGTTAAGTTAAAGTTAAACCTACAGTATGAGACCCACCGTTAGTTATACAAATTGTTAAAGATTATTGTTTTAGGAAGAAATATAACTTATAAGAAATTTACTAAACTAGTTATGGAGTGACTCTTTGGCACCAGTACTCATTGGCGTACCTAGACCATTTTTCTGGGGTGGGCAAGCGACCCATTAATTTTCTGCTGTTTATTTGCCCATTCTCACACTCTTAATCCCAACAAACACTTTCGGCATTATGCTTACAATTTTTTCACACAAAAAAAAAACTTAAAAATGATTCCTTGCCTTCTAATAAAATGTTCATGCATTTTCCTATCAAAATCGCCATATTTTTATACAAAACTCTGAAAAGTGCATCTATTTTTCTGAAGAAAACCTCGTACAATGAATGTGTTCCAAGCTATATTTTCAGATTATTATGATAGAGAAAAGAAATCTAAGATCAACCTGTCTAATTCTACCTCGGACGAATCCTTTCTAACCCCATATTCTGATCACTTAAATTACCGAGGTGGTCAAAAACAGTGAGATGTTCATCTTACAATTTTTTTTCTACAAAATATTGAAATTTCATTAAAATAACATAGTAACGTTTAGTTTGAAGAAACTTCCTAGTTAGATATCAACTAATTATTCATTTAGAAAACTATGAAATCTAAGATATTTAACTCACCAAAAAATATTATGCGTTATATTTCTATTATTGAACAACTTTGCGATTCTAATAATTTTTCTTAAAGAAAAACTCTTATGGTCAATTTTATAATCAGAACTAAGACCGATTTGTTTCTTAAATATTTCTTAGGTAAGAATTTTTCAAACAACTTTATTTAAGAAATATTTAAAACAAAAATCGATCTTAGTTCTTACTATAGAACTGACCCTTAGATTTCAACAACTTAGCTGCCTAGGAATCTAGTAGAGATTTTCCCAAACCAAAAACACAGGTTTATTTGATATAAAAAAAGTAATATTGTGATACTTTTTGCCATCAAAATTATAGATAAAAGAATTGTAGGTAGATTTTTTTAAAATTCTGGGGTGGGCAAAAATCAGTCTAGGGTGGGCTTAGCCCATTTTATTAATGTCAAACTCCACACATAAAAAATATTGTTTGTATTTATACAAGGTTTACAAGGGATTTACGAGTTTATATGAAAACCCCTAGTATCTATATAGATCGTATTTAACTAGTACACAACTGGTTCAAAATGATTACCGTGAGAACTAGTTCCGTAATTACTAGTCACAAAACTTGTACTTTTTAATAATAGTTCGAGCATTTGCTACTGGGTAGTTTTACAACAGATGAGGAACTGTTGTTTATTAAATTATATCTGCTGAACGCACTCACTCACTAATTCAAATTTTATTAGAATGCCTTTAGAATAGTTTCAAAACTTGTCATAAATAAATAAAAGCAGAACAAAATTTAAAGCAAAAATTAAAAAAAAAATATTTTAAATAATAATTTAAAAAAAATAACTAAATTGAAATTGATCTCTAAAAATAAATTAAAATTTCGGTTTAATCGCTAAATCTGTAAGTTAAAAATGACCAGTGAATTCGAAGCTGATACCCTTCAATCCGAGAGAGAAGAGGCTGGAGCGGAATTCACCGAAAATGAGGAAGAAGTAGTAGAAGGCGTACACGAAGATGCTGAAGACGAAGGTGAAGATTATTCGCCGTTAGGTTCTACCTCCGATGATCCTGAGAAGAAGCGAAACTACAAAGAGTATAAGAGATTGGTGAAAGAAATAAATTGTCAAAATGAGATTTTAGAACGCGTTAAAGGACAGATTCACGAAATCAACTGTAAACCTTGCACAACTCGCTGTGAGCAGGATGATTTAAAAGGTTTGTACGATTGCCTAGAACTGGAAATGCAAAAGCAACGATGTTTGATAAATAAGGCCATGCAATTGCAAAACTTTGGCTCACGAAGGCATTATAAAGAAATTCCTCTAGTTACCACATTTGATGAGGACAGCATGGCCCCCATACGACGCACTTGTGAAAGTTTACAAGTACAAACAGCGAAAGCAGCCGCTATAAATCGTGAACCTAGCACATTTTGGAGGGAATCTGGTGGTGAAACAAGCGAATTAGAAAAATCTTGTTCTTGTCCTGAAACTCCTGCTTATGATTTTAAGACGGATCAGAATTGTGAATCAGAAAAAAACAAATTGCTGAGGGAAATCTTTGCTGCTTTTGAAGCTTGTGAAAGTAGTAGTAAGAAACCATGTCAAAAAAAGCGACAATCAAATCATACTTGCAAGGGCAATGAGTCACTGGAAAAAATAAAAGGCAAGATAGACTGCATGCAGCATAAAATGAACAAATTAAACGAAGAAATTTGTAAGCAAAACGTTAGGAAAACTCTAAGTTGTATCTGTCCTCATCATCGTCATCATCAAACTCAGCAAGAACTTTGTACCGTACTACCCCCTACAGATCCAGCCCTACTCTCTTTTGGCAAAAAGCCACCAAAAGCTGAACAATTTGAAAAACTCAAAGATAACTATTTGTATCTACTGACAGAATTCAGTAAAAAGGACGACCAACTTAAAGAGTTAACTAAAAAGTAAGTATAATTCTGAGGACTTTTAACAAAAGCAACAAATTTTTTAAGAGTTTTTCAAGATAATATGTGCATTCCCGTACGTTACCGCGGGTACCCGCAGGAACCCAAAACAGCCCAAACAACAACCCGCGGTAACGTACGGGAACGCACATAATATGTGCGTTCCCGTACTTTACCACAATTACCCAAACTTACCCAAAGGCGTTCCCGTACTCAAAATTGCGTGTAAATTGTTGTTGTTTGGGCTGTTTTGAGTTCCCGCGGGTACCCGCGGTAACATACGGGAACGCACATAATATTATTAGAATTCAAGCTTTTTGTGCCCATTTTTTTTTTTTCTTTTAACCTTTGCACCCTGAAACCCTCCCGGTGGGTTTTTTAGATTTTCAATAATCGATAACTTTACGATTTTTGGTCAAAACAAAAAATGCTTTCGACTCAGTGAATAATTTTTTTACTTTTATTAGAAACTGTTAAATTATTCAAGATTCGAATATTCTTTATAAATTTTTTCTTTAGTTTTTCAATTTTTCTACGTCGTCGCCTGAAACCCAATTAGGGGACTTGTTTCAGAATATTGGGTTTTTTATCACTATTTAGTATAAAAATAGTACAGAAAGCATAATTACTTCTTAAAAATATTGCTTTTATTCATTTATTATTCAAAATACAATAATATTTTGACAAATTTATCTAAAATTTTTTATTCATTGTTAGTCCTTTTTTTAAATACTTTGTTGATACAAATTACAAGAAGTTTGAACAAGAAGTTATGCATATTTATGCTTATGCTTCAGGGTATGTATTGTTAGCCATACTTTTAATAGTTTTCTGTTATTATTCTTTTTTCATCTCTTCTCCCTTAACCCATTATGTAACCCATTATATATTGGAGTAAATGCATTTTTTTTATTTAAAATGTGTGTAAAATATGAAGAACCCACCCGGGGGGGGGGGGGGGTTCAGTATACTGCGTATGTAAAAAGCTTTAGGAGTGCGAAGGTTAAGAAATGCACAATTAAAAGTAAAAAAGTAGCCAAAAGAAAGTCTTTAGAAAAAACGACTTAATTGTTTTGTTTACAAAATTCCGTCTCAAACAATCCTTTTAAAATCCGACAAGCGGGGAACCCGGTGGGTAAACCTAATTCCAGTACACTGAATCGGATGAATCGTTAAAAAAAAGATATTTGTGTTTGAAAATTATGGTTTTAAAGACCCCAAAAAAACGCAATTTTTTAAACATTTTGAATACTTATTTTTACCCAATATCAGTTTGCCAATATCAGTTATTCAAAAATTGTGATTGAAAATATGGGGACACTTCTTGATTTGCTAAATGGTTTTAAAATCTATTGAAATTTGTATTGAAATATAAAATTTTGTATGCAGATTTCTAAGGTGTCCTCACATTTTCAATTACAAATTTTGAGCCGCTAGACCGATTTTGAGTATTTTCAAAAACTATTAATTATAGAGATAGGAAATCAAAACTTACACTACTCCGCGGTAGGGGGCGCTGAAATTTTGTATCACCTGAGCAACTATTTACATTATACCATAAGTCATAGGATCTGTCAAAAAAATCAGTCAGATAGCCATAATCCTATAGTGTAAACATATTTTGTCTGATACAGAAAATCCGATTCACGTTTTGACAGTCAGATTGATTTTGAAATATTTCATAAAATTATGAGAATCCGATGGTAACAGCTGTTTTCATCTGATTGCATTTGATGGTGTAAACAAATACACAAGATTTTTTTAACAATCGCGCCGTTTTGTAGGATTTTTTATTTGATTTGTCAGACGTTAAATCAGATACAAAATCAGATAATGTAAACCCCGCTTTAGTATCACTTTAGTATCAGCTGAGCCTATATTTAAAAATCAAAAATTGCTGAAAACTGTACAAAATAAGAAAAAATCCAGCGCAAAATATGTTCAAATAATAAAATTTGAGAATTCCTTTTTTTTTATTTGGTTTTCTGTTTGTTATTATTTCAATTTAAATAAAAAAAGAAAATTGTCAATTTTTTGAACAAAGTGCCATCTAGTGATAACGATGTCGTTATAACTTTTGTTTATGATGATGCCATACCCCTGAGTATTTTAACCACAAAGGTTTGTTACTTAAAGTCAATGGTAAACAAATTAGGAAATCGCGTGTTTTGAGGTCATTTTCAAGTTCAAAGAACTTTTTTTTAAAGCTAAAGCTAGAAAAATGAGTAGCACCACTGTATTCAGCGTATTCGAATTAGTTTTAACCACCGTGTGCCCCGCTTGTCGGAAAAAAATGTATCCGATTCGAGCACAGTGATATCATTGTAGATTAAGAAACAGTTGCGGAAGTTGTGGTATTGGTGGCGGTATAGCAATGAATAGCGGTAATGCAGACGAATCTGAACTGCATCTATTGAGAAACCGTGTCAGTGAAATGAAAGAAGAACAAGTAGAATTCAAATGCCTTATGAGAGAACAATCGTTGCAGTTAGAGGACTATCGTAATAAATACTTAACAGCTCAGCAAAAAGTTGAAGAACAATGTGTATTGTTAGAAAAACTCAATATGAATAATAAACGTATTGAAAAACAAATCAATATGGAGGTCAAAGAAATTCGCGCTAAATTCCAAGAAAAACTAAGCGAATTAATGCAGTTTCCGAAACTTTTGGAAAATGAGCAAATCAAATTGGCCCAAACTTGCAAAGAGAAGGAAGAACTTGAGAGTAAACTGATTATAGTGTGCAAGGAATTGAAGATTTTTAAATCAAAAATTGAAAACTCTAATAACGTCGAAGACTGCAAACCCCAACTGCAGAGGTGTCAGCAAGAGTTAAGCCAATTGAAAAAGAATACGGCGGAAGTCCAACGTCAACGCGATTTGCTTTGTGAACAGTTGAGTACAACCACTGAAGATCTGGATACTTTACGCTCCGAATCAGCCAAAATTATAGCACGTACCAAGGAAAGAGCTGAACTTGTTAAACAACAGCAGCAAGAACAAATAGATCGCTTAGAGAAACAACTGGCACAATGTCGTGCCACAGCCTGCTTGTCTGTTAGTGATCGTGAGACTGTGATCCGTGAAATGCAAGGACAATTAAATACCTTGTCATACAGCTTTGATGCAGCACAAAAACAAATAAAAACCTTACGCAATCATATTGCCTTTATGTCCAATGAGAATTGTTTTCCTGCAAAGTGTTAAAAAAAATACAAATTTCTTTTCTGTTTTCCAAATTTTACGTCTATTAAAAATTTACATGTGTAAATATATTTGAATGCTTTTTGCTTTTTTTATAATAATATTCTAAATAAATATTTGAAACTAGTTATTGTTTGTTGCTTACTGAATGAAATAGGATGGAGGAGCAGGAGTGAATTTATTGATAATGTTTTTTAAAGCGATTTAACAGCCAAACGTTTCATTTTTGGAGCTTTCTTTTTGGCTTGTCGTTTTTGTTCTTTGGCCTCCCAACGCCGTTGTTTTTCGGGATCATCTTCAGCCAAAATACGTTCCTTTTCTTGTTTGCGCTTATCCTCGCGACGTTGAGCAGCAGCTTCAGCTCGGGCAGCATGGGTGCTCTTCAGGAATTCTTCCTCCACACGGCTTCGATTTTTTTCAGCTTTTTGAACGCCCTTAAAATTTGAAAACAATTTTGATGTATGTTTAGTAATAAATTATAAAGTTACAAAATAAAATGAAATATACAAAGATAATCAAACTATGGAATACCATGATGCAAGTATAAGGGTTTGTCAATTATACATGCATAAAAGTTATGGCGGCAGTTACAGTGGTAAACTTTAATGTTTATATCGTTGCTGCGCCTAAAAAATTAGCTATGCGCCGTTTTCCGATTTTTTTTTTATTAGCAAAAGTAGCTATTTGTTTCCCATATTAAAAATGTTCATTAAAAAAGCCTATGTGCTCTTCTACATATGGCTAATTTCATTTCAAGCGTTTGCTTTGTGTTTTCTGTCAAAATGAAAGTTGGTAAAGAATTTTTTTTTTAACTAAAATCATAACAGTTATAAATTTATTGGAAAAGCAAAGCAAATTTTACGAAAACCGGTGGAAAATTGCGTTTTATTAAAAAGTATCTCCGCTTAGATTTTAAATCCGTTGTGACCGAATTTTTTTGCCAACCGAATTGATTCGCTTGCCCCCAACTCCCTAATTTGGTTGCCCCAAACGAATTCAGTTGTCACAACCAAATTGTCGCAAACAAATGTCAGCCTAATGACAACAAAAATTGTCGTCACAACGAAGTTGTTCTGAGAGTGCACATATTACGTTGCATTTACAGCTTTAAAAATTGGGTCATTAAAGGGTTAACTAAAAATCCACTTTTTTTATACCTTTAACCCCAGATTTTAAATAGTTTTTGGCTAAATAAAAAAAATTTTATTAAACCAGTAATATTGTATCGAAATAAAACATAATTAGCTACTTTTCTGCATTCAGACTTTTTGTACAAGAAATGATTTTAAAGCGGGAAGTTGAAGTTGAAGTAGTTGAAGTGAAAATTTTTAAAATTTGTAAAAAATAACTTCTTAAAACAGAAAAAAATATTTGAAAAGTTGCCAAAAATACAGTTACGATTTGGCATATATTATCGGTAATCACGAAGCTAGTGTAGAGTCTTTACTTGTAAAATGAGTTTTGCTCCACGGCTCAAAGGATAACGTCAGGATACGTCTCTCTAACTCAAAAACTAGTTGACAGATTTTTCTGAATTTAATTATACGCTCAGAGTTAGTAGTAAGCAAAACTAATTTCATCAAAATTTATTGATGTTTATTGCTAAATTCGTCAAAAAATCAAAAATCGCCATAACTTCTGAAATAACAAAAATAGATCAACAGTTTCCGGTATGTAATTTTATTTTACTAATTGACTATTGAATTTTTTTAATCTTCTTCAGCTTTTTTGTGCTATATCGCCTGAATAATGCGATAAATTAAAATTTTAATAATTGTTCTATGGAAGGTTTTCAATGCCAAATATATAGTTTAAATATTATCGCAAATAGAAGAAAGATAGTTAGAAGGTTAATACATCACCACGATCTCTAACTATCAAATTTTTAGGCCAAAGGATAATATAAATAATTTGGGAAAAATATTCCAAACCGCTAAAAAAGTAGTATACACTAATAGAAAAAAGTTAGTAAAAAATTTAGTTAAAACTACTAAAAATTAATTAAAAATTACGTTACAGAAAAAATTGCTGAAATTAGAAGATTATTTTTGCTATATATTAGTAAGATAGGAAAATTAAATTGTTAAATATACAAAATTTTAGTTATATTTGAGTTAAATTTTTATTAATAAAAAATAACAAAATCAGAAAAAAATTGCTAAATAATTAGTAGGTCAAAAAATCACAAACACAAATTTTTTCTATTTTTTTAATGTAAATAAAAATCGAGCCTTCGGAAATCACCAAATATTTCTGCTGATTTTACCAGATTTTTTGTATTCAACTAGATTTAACTTAAAAATAACAAAACTTTTGTAGATATAACGGTTTTGTTTTTGCTATTTTGAGTCTACTTATATTTAGCAAAATTTTATGCAGATTTTAAAGAATAATTAGTTATTTTCTATTAACTAAAAGTTAAAGTGTTTGCTGTTCTTATTTTACTGGTATTTAGCAAAAAGATCTGCTAATTTCAGCAGTGTTTTCTGCAAGGTTATTTTTAACTAATTTTTGGTAGATTTTTCTGCCATTTTTACTGGTTTAATTCTATGAGTGTAGTGTTGCATATGACACCACAAGTAATATTAACAGAAGCCCATCATCCAATTTTAATATAATTACTTTGTAAGAACTCAGATCCTTATAAACAAAAATAGCTATTTGTATAAAAAGCAAAATAAAGGTACATCAAATGGCAATTTAAAAATAGCTGCGCCTTAAAAAGCTGGATTTTTTTTTGTATAATTATGGGAAAGTGTTAAAAGAATAAATAAAAAATATAACATTAAAAAAATATCACGAAATTACAAAATTAAACAGTTTTTTTGCTCTCCTGTAAAGTTGGGAAAAACAAACAGCTATTTTCTTAGGCGCAACGACAATATATAGAAAAATAGGTAAATTATGCTGTAACTCGTGAGACGTTGAACTTATTGGAAATAAAACTATATTGTCAGAAATCTTAGAATGTGTGCATTATTCGTTGTAAAAGAACCAAATAGATAAGACTTGAATAATTGGCGAAAAATGCAATTGAAGTTCCGAACAATATGTATCCATTTTTGTACCAGTAGTTCGATAATTTTTTTTTATTAACTCCATTTTCTGTACTTTATAAAATTTTAATTTCAAACCCCTTTATTGACTCCTGACTGTGAAATATTCAAAACATATTTCTCTGATAAGAAATATTAACACTACTAAATTACAAAATCTATAATTTAACGGGAATTTAAAAAAAAAAAACAGTATATAATATTTACTCATTTTTCTCACTAAGACTCATTTATTTATCTATATGGAGTTAATCGATTTGGCAAGTGAATCATTCATATAATAGACTAAAATAGATTACAGATTAAATAAATCTGAACAAAAACCTTAAAATTTAAAAACTTTTACTAAGCTGTGAAATTTTTTAAAATCATAATTCACGTTTATTTAATCTTTTTTTTTATTTATTTTATTGATGATTTGCTAAAATCATAACTTCATGCAAAATAATTTTGCCGACTATAAACAGCAAATTCTAGTACAATTAGAAAAATCTAACAATCTGACTTTCTGAAATCAGCAGAGGTATGTGCTTAATATTTTTGATTTATAAAAACTAATAGTTACTAAATACTTCTGATGATTTCAGCAGAGTAGTTTGTATTTGCATTCAATTAATTTTAGCCAAATATAACTAAAAATTTTGCAGTGTATTAGTAAAAACTTTTAGTTAAAAAGTTTCTTCAGAGGTAAATTGTAATTTGAAATTTGCCTTAATTTAACTCATAAGTATAGTTTTAATCGCGGAACCTTTTTTGCTAATTTGTAGTAGCTTTTTCTGCTATTTTTACAATTATTTCTATGAATGTAGTTTCTTTTTAAAGCAAGATTCTCAATGTAGTACTCCACTCTAAATGGATTTTGTTACTTTTCTTTTTGCACTTACATATTTTTTGTATCATGCTATCTCTATTTTACACACTGCACTCTGCAGCGTGGAGCATCGTGAATCTGGCTTAATTTGTTTATTTCTTCATACTACAAGAAATAATAAGTACTTTTATAATGAATTATTTTAATTTGTAGGATTTATTTCAGCTACTTATTTTTAAAATTAAAAATATGCTGAAACAACAAAATCCCAAAACCCCGAAAAATACCGAAAAATCCCGGAATCCCGGGATTTCAATTTTCAAAATCCCGACTCCCGGGATTTGTAAAAACCAGTCCCGTTCGGCCTCCCCAAATACATAATCGTTTGTTAACTGCAAAAACTTGTGAAATATTTAATTTAAATAACGGTACGATTTAAAATATTGGACTAATTAACGTGTGCTGTATGTGAGACATTTATTTTAATATTTCAAATAATGCTATTTTTTTCTAATATTTGAGAAAATATTAAACGAATACTATTTAAATATATAATAAAATTCAAAGGAACTAGAAAAAAGATAAATTAATTTATATTTTCTAATTAAAAATATCTATCAAACTGTCTGGGTAGGACTTGGTGTATCCTGTTAATTCTAACGAGACTCTCGACTGAGTACGGGCGGTATACGCCGTTTCTAACTTCAGATTTATAAAAATATTCTTTTAAGCCACCAAACATTTTATGTTATTTTTTTATAAATAAAATTAGAAACTAATCAGTTTTCATTAGAAAGTTTTCTTCAATTCGATTACGTGCAAAAATTTAAGATATACAAAAGACGCTAAATATAGTGTTAAAGGATCTAAATAGTTTGCATCAGTAGTATAATGAAAATGAAATAAAGATGACTCAAGAGCTAAGCATATTATGCTAACTAATGCCTTAAAAATAAACTTACCTCCTTTGAAATACGCTGAACTTTTAGACGTTCCATCAAGTAAAAAATAAGTATAAGTAATGGTTTAACGGTTTCCATATCACCATCCTTAGGTAAATTGAATCCAGCCATGAGTACTGGTTTTGTTTCAGGTTGTTTTAAATTATTGGCATCTTCTTGTTGAACGGGACCACTAAATTGATCCGAAATATGAATATAATCAATGTATTGTTGATATTTGCTGAGGGCCGTTATAACACGGTTCTCGAGTATGGCAGATGTGGCCTCAGGAATTTCTGAGAGTACACTGAAACCAGTTGGCACATTATATCGTGTCTCTGGTTTACTGACTAGAGTGCAATATTTGCTCTATAATACAAACGAAATGTTCAAGGTAATAATTGAATCCATATACCGGAGTAAACTAATCCATCTACTTACCAAATCGGCAAATTCCTTAAAAGCTTTAGTTATAGTCTTCTTAGTGCCAACACAAAAAACAAATGGATCCATAACACCACGAGTAAGATCTACTTTAATGTGTAATTGATCTTGTTGTGGACGCATTAAACCGGCTACCAATGATACTAAGTCTTGACGTTTAATCATTTTCAATTCCACTAACATGCCTTCACAACAAGTGCGACCTGAACACCACAATGTATACAAACTTTCACTCTCTTTCATTAGGCCAGGATTTTCATTATCCTGCTTGCCGTCATCACCAACCAATACAAAATTATCATCAAGCAACCCCTTGTGAGTACTATACCACAAATGAGCTAATTTTGCATTTTTTGCTTTTCCCGCAAAGAAGTTTGTAAAATATACCATTAGACCAGCTAACATGAGCATTTCCATCCAATATGAATCCCAATGGGTTCTGGAGGTGAAATAATTTAGTATTAGTTTTAACTTAACCATTAACTTTTCTCGAGCAATTAACTTTAACTTAACCAACCATGGGTAACTAACCAATACTAAATATTTATCCCTATGAAAATTTAACCATAACTTATCAATATTTTAACTCTGGGTAGTTAACCTTAGTATGAAATGTCAGAATAAAATCAAAAGGAAAAACAAAAATAACAAAAATTTTCTTTTTCAATACGGGAAAATTAAAAGTTTTTCTCGCGGTTTTTTGTGTGTTTCTGGTCATAAAAAATAATACACTTGACCACGTAGTTTTTTTTTTAGATTCGCGGTCGCTAAATACTATAAAATGATTGTGTCTTTGCATACCACGCGAGGTGATTTAATTAAATCCATTTGGTGTCTATAAAATAAAAGTGTATTATTAATAAGTATATCGTGCTGATCGAGGCAACCGCGGAGAGACTCGCGCATAAAATTACAAAAAATAGTGGAAATTTTGTGATAGATTAAATTAAATTAAGGCAATTTATGTGAATAGCACATCAAAGTGAGTAGAAAAATAATCGCTCTGCATGATTTTGTATCTTTTTGTAATTGCGAGGCAAAACTGTTATTATATTTAAAACATGATTGGTTCCCATTTCGTTAATTCGAGAGTGATTTCTATGCGCTTTTTTATATTTAAGAATTAAATTCAGTAGTCTTGTACTTCACGTGTAACAAAATTCTGCAAATCCTTGATAACACACCTCAACAAACTTTCAGAAGTTTGAGCTTTGATACATGATTCATTTTGAATTTGGTACGCTGATTCCAAATCCTTAAATGCAAGTTACCCAAAATTGATGGAATAATTGTTTTTTTGAGAGTGGTTTTCAAAAGAATTTTTTCCTATAACGGTAAACAAATTAAAAAATTGTCCTATGTATTTTAGAGAACAAAGTTCATTCTTTACTACCATGGTAACAAAAAGTCTTAAGCTATTTGAATGCGTTTTGTATAGAATTTTAAAATACGTAAAAAAGCAATTTTCGCGTTTTTAATCACGATTTTCTCAAAATTGAGAGGTGATAGAGAATTCGGAATAGAAATTTTGAATCAGCAAGTAAAATACTAAAAGTATATATCAAGCTTCTACCAACAGCGCCTTTCATTTTGTAGAGGTGTATTTTTATTTCTTGTCACATTGTTATAATATTGGTCACCATTTTTGGTTTTAATTACTGAAGACAGATTTTGGCTCCTTGAACCGATAAAAAAATAAATTTTTCCTATTTCCAATTTCTGTAAAATATCGCAGAAACCTAAATCCTAAATAGCAAAAATTTGTGCACGATTTTAAGTATTGATGCAATTTTTTAAGTTTTGGTAAACTGGGGAAATGCACATCGAAAATACTTATTTGTATCATAAACAATTCTTAGTCAAAGTATGGTTAAATCTGCGCTTTAGATTATTGTAATAATCATTACAAGTTTAATTTATTAAAATATCTTATGTAGGGTGAATTGTTCTAAAACTTCCTTGGTTAAGTTTCTTAACCACAGAAATTTCTATGGTTAAATTTTAGCACTGGTTAGAAGAAATGCTTGGTTAAAATTTAGATGTTATTCAAAAAATTTGTTTACCAATGGTTAAGGCTAGTAAAGGTCTTAACCAGGGCATAAATTGAGGTAAGTTAACGGGCCTTAATTTTATATAACCAACTTTTTTGATTAATAACCTTACCTGAAATGCATGGGTATCTTGGCAACAGTGAGTTTTGGTTCAGGTGCTTTTTTATCAATAATCTCTTCTTTAGTGTCACCACCATCAAAACCTTCAAATTCTTCATCGTCTTTGAAAAATTCATCTTCATCTTCAACAATACCATCTTCTTCATCATCTTGCATATTAGCGACCTTTACTGGTTCTTTTTCTTTAGTAACGGGCACCTCATTTGGGGTTACAGCAGGTGCATCCCCACCACCAGCCAAGGTATCTGGGGCTTCTATAAAGTCATCATCACTATCGAAATCTTCAAATTCTGCAAAGTCATTATCTTCAAAAGCTGATACCGGTGATAAATTATAGCTGGCTAAAGCACAACATAATAATG
This sequence comes from Leucophora obtusa, assembly GCA_949987735.1. Lineage (NCBI taxonomy): Eukaryota > Metazoa > Arthropoda > Insecta > Diptera > Anthomyiidae > Leucophora > Leucophora obtusa. Next base: position 210,899,153 of record OX465298.1, read on the forward strand.
TAATCAATAAAGCTTTATTAACTAGCTTCATTTTTTATTCATAAATCTTCGTTTAACACCTAACTATTCATAACCTCAAACAACAAAATATAATTGAGGTCAATTGGTTGTTAAAAAATTGTTGCTAATATTTGTTGCCTTAATGGCAGCTACTAAATTTTATCACAAATTTTTAAAATACTTATTATAAATTTAACTAAACCCAGATATACAAGTCGATACAAAATAGTCGGCGGCGGCCAAGCAAAATATTATCGGCGGCGGCTCAGAGTCGGCTTAAGCCGATGTATTTATAACATTATTTATTAGCTTTAAAATTATTGGTTAAGTTTGTTTATAACGCTAAAAAGAATATATTTTCGCTTACACACTTTGAAGGGATCTTCAAAATTCGCCTTTTTATTTTTACGCTTACAACTTTCAGATTTGCTAATGAATTTGATATTTTCATTTAATAAAACTTCATAAAAAGCTTCACATTTTTTTCAACCATTCCGCAAATATTTGAAAACTAATCAAAATTTAAAATCAAATTAACATGCAGTTAACATTGTTAACATTATTAAAATTCAAATAGCTTTATTTGTAAAAGATGACTTGAAAAATTTTTAACGGCGGATCCAATCAGAGCTTTGAAGAATTAATTCCTTTTCGAATAAATTCTCTAGAATTGAATGAATTCTTTTTCTTAAGTAATTCACTGAATTCATTCAACTGAATGCGTTTATCAAACAATAAATTCAAAGAATTAATTCCATTGCAATAGTTCTTTTTATTAAATCAAATGAATTAATTCACCGGTGAACGCGTTCAATTTTATAAATCGAACGGAAAAAAGAGTGAATTAATTCCTTACTGAATTAATTCACCACTGAATTCATTCAATTTCATTTTCATTCAGTGAATTAAAAAAAATAAAATTACATTCAGTGAATTAAAAAAAAAAATAATAAGTTCACTGAATTAAAAAAATAAAATAAGTTCACTGAATTCAAAGCCTGTTTTCTGCCGTTCAGTAGAAGAAAACAAAAATGTACAAATAAAAGTTTTAAATAAGCAATTTTACAGCGTGTAGTAACAAATTTGAAACCGGATGCTGTTTATCAACCTACATGATTCAAAAATAAAGCCTTTTACTATTAAAAATAAAAACTATACAGATATAGTTAAATTTGGAAAAAAATATAACTATATAACTAGTTTGATATAACTAGTTAATTAAAACTTATTTAATTTTTTTTTCAATTCAGTGAATTTATTATTTTTTTTTAATTCACTGAATGTAATTTTATTTTTTTTTAATTCACTGAATGAAAATGAAATTGAATGAATTCAGTGGTGAATTAATTCAGTAAGGAATTAATTCACTTTTTTTCCGTTCGATTTATAAAATTGAACGCCAATTCACCGGTGAATTAATTCATTTGATTTAATAAAAAGAATTATTGCAATTGAATTAATTCGTAACAAAATAAATCGAACGAAAGCAAATATGAATTAATTCCATTCAATATATGGTGCTTAGTGAATTAATTCATCGAATTTTTAATTCAGAATTGAAAAATTGAATTAAGGAATTAATTCTTCAAAGCTCTGGATCCAATTTGAGCAAAACTACTCTAAAATTTTCTAATGTAAAAGATACGAATTTCGAATTGGAATCCAGTGAAATTGAAATCTAATGAACATCACCAAAAAAAATACGTTATAAAACTATTGTTGTCAATAGTTGGCAGTTTGTTAAAAAAAATTGACAATTTTCTTTTTTTATTTAAATTTAAATAATAACAAACAACAAAGCAAAAAACAAACGGATATCTCAAATTTTATTATTTGAATATATTCCACGCTTGTTTTTTCCTTATTTTGAGCAGTTTTCAGCAGTTTTTGAGTTTTAAAATATAGACTCAGCTGATACCAAATAGTTGCTCAGGTAATACTAAATTTCAGAGCCCTCTACCAGTGAGCAGTGTAAGTTTTGATTTCCTACATCTGCACTGTACTCCTTAATACTTTTTTAAAGCGGAGTATACACGAAGGAACATTCGTGAAAAAACGCTGATTTTTTACGAATGTTCATTTGTGTATGTTAATGTGTCGTGTTGACATTCGTGCAATTCGTATGGCATCACCAAAAAATAAATTATAAAAACATCGTCTCTGATACAGGGCGCTGAAATTTAGTATTACCTGAGTAAAGTTGTAAAAGTATTGAGTATTCCGGTACTGAGTACTCGATACTGACTGTTTTTTTGAGTACTCAATACTAAAACGGTACTACTCAATACTTTTAACTATGCAATTTTCCGTAGAAATGTGTATTTTTCGTGTGCAAATACAACTCTAAAAATAGTACTCTAAAAATACAACTCTGAAAATACAACTCTGAAAATACAACTCTATTTGTGAAACAAAGAAATTTGTAACGGATTTTTGGAAAAAATTTTTTAATTAATTTAACTAAAACGTTTTAAATTAATTAAAATCTAAGTAACAATAGTTATTTAACACGTGTATATAAATTGTTATTATTTTTCGTAATAAATACGAATTCACAACATTTTTATTTTTAAATTAAAAAAACCGTTAATAGTATTGAGTAGTATCGAGTACTCAATTGAAAAGTATTGAGTAGTATTGAGTACTCAAAAAGTATCGAAATTTCACAACTCTATACCTGAGCAGCTATTTAGTATCAGTTTAGTATCAGATGAGCCTATATTTAAAAACTGCTGAAAACTCCTCCAAACAAGGAAAACACAAGCGCGGAATATATTCAAATAATAAAATTTGATATATACATTTGTTTTTTTGCTTTGTTGTTTGTTATTTTTTAAATTTAAATAAAAAAAGAAAATTCTCAATTTTTTGAACAAAGCGCCACTTAGTGATATCGATGTTTTTATAACTTATTTTTTTGGTGATGCCATACCATACATATTAGTTAACCTTTAATTTATCACTTTTAAGCTGCCTACACACTAGGGAACATGGTTGAGGGAACAAAAAATATCAAAAAATTTTGTAAACACGAAATGCACGCTCTCAACACGCACACACACACAAACGCACTCACACATTCACAAAAAATGCTCTCTTTTTTAAGTATGTTCCCTAGTGTGTAGGCAGCTTTAGGTTAATGTTGTATAAATGCCAACCTACCCATGAAACATTTTTAAGGACTGTCCGCAACGTACGGAATCATAATTCCGGCTTTTACGGTACGTATGCACGTATCCGTCGAAGCTTGTGCTTGTACGGAAAACAAACGGACAATATAATCGGATTTCGAACACAGCACGTTTTAAGTCCGTTTTGTGTATCCGTTTCCGTACAGTTAAATATGGCCTTTATCGGTATTAGTTTGGTTTTGCAAAAAAGTACACAAATTAATTTAAAAAGGCCTTTAAGCTGCCTACACACTAGGGAACATACTTAAAAAAAGAGAGCATTTTTTGTGAATGTGTGAGTGCGTTTGTGTGTGTGTGAGTGTTGAAAGCGTGCATTTCGTGTTTACAAAATTTTTTGATATTTTTTGTTCCCTCAACCATGTTCCCTAGTGTGTAGGCAGCTTTAGATGCTAAAAAATAGTATTGGGAGGAAAAATAAGTCGCAGTAGCGTGAATCCCTCCTAACACCCCACCAACCAAAGAATTTGAAGTCACATACACGCAGAAAAAAACAGGGGGAATATTACCTAAGTGCTATGTAATTATACAACTACATAATTTTCAAGTTAGTTTTACAAAATTCTAGTAAAATATGCACATTTTTTTGTAAAATATATACAATCCTTGCAAAATATATACATGTGTAGTGGAAAATATCCTTAAAATTACATATATTTTGGTAGAAAATTGTAAAACTTACTTCAAACTTATGTAGTTGTATAATTACATAGCACTTTGATAAAGTTCCATCTGTTTTTTTTTTCTGCGTGTATATCAAATGGTAAGATCTATTTAATTTATTAGTGGTATACATCTAATTGCATTTATGCCCTCGTAAACCTTTGTAACTTTACCTGTTTATTTGAATGAACGCACCTTTTAAAACTATTTACATTTCAGTTTTGCATTTAGCCACTTTTTTGATATTTTCAAAAATTAAACACAGAATTTTTTAAATTTGTAGCATTTAAAAACAAATAAAACAGAAAATAAAAAAACAACAAACAAAACAATACAAAATAAGCTGCACCAAATGTAAATATAGTGTAAATATAAAAAATAAAGTCCATTTTTAATAAATATATAAAAAACTAAAAAAGTACTACACTCAGGGAATTATGTAGGTAAAATCAACTGCAAATGAGTAAAAACAACTACAAATGCAATTGAAACAACATACAAGCAAATTATTGTAAAACTTTACAAACAACTTCCAAATGTAGTTAAAAAAACATAAATAAAAAAAATTTTTTTTTAATTATTAATTTAATAAAAAAAAACAAATTTATGTAAACACTATTAACTTAATTTTATTATTCTATAATAAATTTAAAATTGAGAAATCAAAATTTACACTTAATGTCACTTTTTTTCACTATTAAGATATTGTTGTACATGTCCGTCTGTGAGGGATGAAATATGCTGTTGTTTGGGTTCCTTTTTTTTCTCCAGGTAGAAAGGGATGAGAATATAAAAGAACTGAAAGAAAATAAATACAATATTTTCTTAACATTCCCCGTAAATAAATTTATATTATAAAACTTACCTTATTATTTTAGTAATTTAATAAAAAATATATAACCTTTTCCGTATTACCCGTGCTTACTCTTTGGCGTTGTTTTATGACTAAGACAAGAGAAAACATGTTATACTCATATTCTTTCACTAGAAATTTCTAAACAAGTGATTCATACACATACTTCTGTTTGCTTCGTGTGTGTGCATACAGAATTGAAAATTTAAGTATTTGTAAATAAAATTCAAAATAACTGCATAAAATAAATGTTACTACAATGTAGTAATTTTTGTAGTTTGTTTAAAAAAATAACTGTCAAAAACATTGAAAAATTTTGTTCTAAGTAAATTAACTACAATTGTAGTTAAAATAACTACAACCGCATTACTACATAAATAACTGTCATGTAGTAACTGCAGAACTTTTCTGAGTGTACTTATAATTAATAAAAATAGGGTCAATTTAGGTAGACATGCAAATCCGAAGACGGCATTCTAAAAGTGAAGTCCCTCCGTTATTTACACGACATAACGGTCCGGATGTGGTCCGGAATTGACGGACTTTCAACGGACATGTCTGTTTTTTACATGACATAACGGTCTGTAAACGGTCCGTCATTAGAGTTGTAAAAGTTTGAGTATTCCGGTACTGAGTACTCAATACTGACTGTTTTTTTGAGTACTCAATACTAAAACGGTACTACTCAATACTTTTAAAGATGCAATTTTCCGTAGAAATGTGTATTTTTCGTATAATAATACAACTCTAAAAATAGTACTCTAAAAATACAGCTGTGGAAATACAACTCTATTTGTGAAGCAAAGAAATTTGTAACGAATTTTTGGGAAAAATTATTTAATTAATTTATTTAAAATGTTTTAAATTAATCAAAATGTAAATAACAATAGTTATTTAACACGTGTATGTGAATTGTGATAATTTTTCCTAATAAATACGAATTCATAACATTTTTATTTTTAAATTAAAAAACCGTTAAAAGTATTGAGTAGTATCGAGTACTCAATTGAAAAGTATTGAGTAGTATTGAGTACTCAAAAAATACCGAAATTTCACAACTCTATCCGTCATTGATGGACTGTAAACAGACTTGTCCGTTTTTCACACAGCATAATAGTCCATCATTGACGGACTTTCAACGGATTCAAATCAATTTCGATGTTCCTTAAGTTCCGTTTTCTGGTACGTATACACTCAAAAAATAAAAAGTGGATAATTGCCGAAGTACTTCGGTAAAATACAACTTCAAAAGTTTTCTGCTAAGTTACACAATTCTTTAATTAAAATATAATATTTTCTAAGACAATTTATAAAAGAAAAAACTTAGGTAACTTAACATATTTTGAAGTGCGTGGGAATAGAATAGGTCAAAAACTAAGGCAAGTTGACAAAAACCAAAAATTGATAAATCTACATGTATTTTTTTACTGACTTACAAAATATACTTTTGAAGTTGTATTTTACCTAAGTACTTCGATAATTATACACTTTTTATTTTTCCCGTGTACGGATTAAGAAAAATTTCTTAATTTATTATTGAACCTGAAATTGTACTTATATTTCTAAATTGGTCACACCATTTCAAATAAATATGAGTAGAGATCACATTCCACCATTTAGTCTTGAAACGATTCATTGAAGTAGTTCGTTTAAATTGTTCCCTATAAACAATTTCACTCGAATTGAAGTTGAAATCAAGTTCAATTCCAGCCCTGTTTTCCAGTTTCAAGGCTTGAATACAACTTTTATTACATTTTATTTTATTTCAAAAGCATACTGCAGCAAAAGGGAAACAAAAAGTCATGTTTGAAATATTTTTTTTAATATACAAATGCTACGCCCAAAATATTTCTTAGTTGATTGTAACGAATATTTCAACTATCTAATAGGTGAAATACCCCTAACTAATATATAGTTGAACTGAGTTAGTTGATGATAACTAAGTTTTTTAATAAATATCAAAAAATTAATATAAATCAACTATATGATAATAAAAAATAGTTAATGGACCCTACAGATATCGTTATTTAGTTTTATTTTCAGTAGTATTAACAATTGAATATTGACAAACTTTTTATTAAAAGAATTTAATGGTACAAAAATTTTGCACAAAGTGGAATAACAACAAAACAATTCAAAATTATTAAGAAATTTAATTGTATACTTAAAAGCCAAATTTATTAGTTTTTCATCATTTTGTATAGCTATGTTCCATTTGTTTTAAATCCATATTGGTGGGAGGGTTTAAAAAGTGGAGAAAATTTTTCCTAAAAGATTTTTCTTGTTTCTTATTCTTGACCATTTCGTTTTATTATTAAAGCTTCCAAAATTGTGTCTGCAAAACATAGACGTAATAAATATTGATTTTAAATTGATTACAACTTCTAAAGACTAGATCTTACCAAATTTATTTCATTCTAATATTTTTTTCTGTTTTGTTTTCTAAGAAATATAAATGCAAAATTTTACAATTGAAAATTTATTGAAATATTTATTTACAGGGTAACCAAAATATTACATGAAAGCAATAGTTGCTTTTGATCATGTTAGTAATTTATATTTTTTTTTAAATTCAACTATAGATTTTCTTAACTATCTAACTATTGAATTTTATCGATGTAGAATTTGAAATCTACTTTACTTCAAGCAAAATTTAAAGCACTTGAATTTTTAAAACCTTTGTGCTTGTTGGGGTTCAATCGTTCTTTTTTGTCATGAACTGTATTTGAACAGTAGTCCATTAACTGTGTCGTTGGTTTGACAATTTATTGGCGCACGGGATGTTAGGCGGAGAATGCACGAAGGAACATTCGTGAAAAAATGCGCATTTTTTTTACGAATGTTCATTTGTGTATGTTAATGTGTCATGTTGACATTTGTGGTATTAAATTTGTTTGTATTTTTTGTTCCCAACTCTATGTTCCTTCGTGTATACTCCGCTTTACATGTTTACATTAATTTTATTGTACATAGACTAATAGTTTCAGAAAACTGTAATTTTAATAAAAATTTGAAATTATTAAGAAAAACATTTGATTTTTTGAAAAAATTAATAAGAAATAGATACAAATTTTCTATGAATAAAAAAAGAACGAAATAAACACGCAGAAAAAAAACAGGTGGAACTCTATCTAAGTGCTATTTAATTATACAACTAGATAAGTTCGAAGTAAGTTTTACAATTTTCTAGCAAAATAAATGTAATTTTTCGGATATTTTCCGCTACACATGTATATATTTTGCAAGGATTGTATATATTTTACAATAAAATGTACAATTTTACTAACTTTATAAAACTAACTTGAAAATTATGTAGTTGTATAATTACATAGCTCTTAGGTAATATTCCTCCTGTTTTTTTCTGTGTGAACGATTGAACGAAAGGTATGAATAAGAGGTTAATCACAACTGGGTCGATTGTCGACCGACGACAGCAAAAGTCGTCACGATTAATTTAAATTCAGCGACAGGCGACCGTCGACATTTGTTGACGTTTAGAAAAAAAGGAAAGCAAAACAAGAATATTGTTGTATTTGTTTCACCACAATTCCTCACCAATTTAATTGGTCTTTCACTAATTCTTGTTGCTTTATATTTTATTGTATTTAATTTTGCTTTTTTGCCGTAAGTTATGTATTTTAAATTTCAATGATATTTCTTCTGTCAGAAAAATAAATTTTTTGTAAACAAAGTACGAATTTTTGCACCTCTAATACGAATTTCTAACAACCCTGTTCTAATGGCAATCTTTAATTAGTTAAAAATATGGCAACAATTTGACAAATATTTTAAGTGTGTATTAGTGTGTCGTCAAGAAAATAGAATAGATTCTATTCCGACGAAAAATCGCCAGACGACATGACGACATTTTGCCTCTCATACAAAATATATGAAAAAGCAACTCTCGTTGTCGTTGTCGACCCAGTTCTGATTAATCTCTAATGGTGAACGAAGTCATATCGTTCAATGAACTAGTTCGTTCATGAACGACACAACTCTACAAAATATTATTTTTAATTTGCAACAAAAAAAAAGTTTGTTTTCTTCTGTATACTCATGATTGTTGCAATCCTTTATTTTAATAATACAGAACTGACTACATATACATAGTTTAGATTTTTTGAATTTAAATCCATATAAAAGAAAACAAGTTGGAAAAATATTTTATTTTCGCGAGACGAAAAAAATGAATTCCAGTCGCTCTACATCAAGCTCATCATCTGGAAGTTCAACAAGCAGTGGTAGTTCTAGCTGTACTGATAGCGGATCATCTTCGTCGGATTCTGAGACAAGCACTTCCAGCGATGGTAAACCATTAAATACAAGTCGAAATGATAGTAAAACAAAGTCACAAGTGCTAACAACTAGAAAAAGTTCAGAATGTAAAGCAATCCAACAAAAGTTAAGTGCGGATACTGATAAGGCAGCAACAAAACTTAATCCAACTAACGGCACAATAGCACCACAAAAGACAACTAAGCATCCATTTGCATACTCAAGTGAAGATGAATCACCACCAGCGAAGAAACCGCTTAAACGGTTAACAACGCCAAATTCAATACATACAGGTCAAAGAAGAAAAACCTCTGGGCCATTTGCACTTACAGCTTCCAAATTACAAAAATGTCAAACAGAAACTACGAATATAAATGCATCAACGATTGCAAATGAAGCGAAAGGTAGTAAAAGAATTGAAGAAAGTAAAAAAGAAGAAGAAAAACCATCAGCAACATCCACAGATATTGAGAAAGCCGCACCGGTAACACCTGTAAAAAAAGTTAGACAAGAAACGTCAACAAAAGTAACAGCTAAATTGCCTAATGCAAACACAACGATGCCGAATCAGCCACCTGCTAAGGGGAAACAACCTCTCCCTAAACGCGGTGCAGTTCCGGGTGCACCAACTCGAGCAAGTACCGCTGCTTTAGCATCTAAGAAAAAATGCTCGGACGAATCTGAATTTGATAGTGCTTCAGGCTCGGAAGATGAATCTTCTAGTAGTAGCAGCGAAAGTGAAAGCACTGAAGGTAGTTCGTATTCGTCAAAGCTAGCTAAAGGAGGTGTCAGTGGAGGTGTTGGTGGCGTTGGCCTTGGTGCTAAACGCCGTAACAAGGACAGACATTCTGGATCTGCAGTTAGAAATTCGAAAAACGATATTTCAGATTCTGAGGACGGACCGAGTCCCTCCAAAGACGCTAAAAATAGAAAATTGACTCGATCACTGAGCACGAGACGTTTAAGCAAACAGCAAATCAAGTCATCGGCAGGTGTCAGCCAAACAGGAGCTGCCTCAGATACTGATTCAGAACCTGTCAATGGGACGGTAAGCGATATAAAACGTTCTCTTTCGAAAAGCCCTGCCAAAAAACCATTTGTGGGTCTAGGCGGAGGTCTAAGTAAGTGCAGTGTTAAAAAGGAAGTAAGTAATAATGGTTTCGCAAATATTTCCCGGGCTACTACACCGCCTCAATTAGAAAATAGATGTCCGGTTGATGGTTGTGACTCTTCCGGACATCTAAGTGGTAAAATGGATTGTCACTTTCTTCCCGAAGCTTGTCCGATCTATCACAATATGTCTGTGTCCGAATGTAAAGATCGAGCTAATGAACGAAAGGTATGCGGTGGTAGCGATACACGTAGCAAGTCAACGGCTAATTCAAATAATATAGATTCACACAAGCCTACTACTCAAACCTCGTCGAGACACCAACAAAACCACGAACAAAAGGAATATTATAATAAAATCAAGGAGTCGAGAGCACGCTTTAAACCCATAGCCGAAGTTGTAAATAGTGACAAACTTAAGCTGGAAAAGGATTGTACCGACGATGATCGTGAACCCAGTTTGTTGGGAATCGTGCCCGACTACGATTTGCAATTATTCAGAGACGCCCAGGCTTTAGCAAGCGAAAAAATTGAAGATGAAGTAAAAGAATTGCCCATTGGAAAAGGCATAAAGTAAGTGTTTCTGTTTTTAGTATACAGTTAATAAGTATTATTGAAAAAGCCTTGTATTACAGATATATAACGATGGGTAAATATAAAATGAAAGTCTGGTACCAGTCGCCCTATCCGGAAGATGTTTCACGTCTTCCACAAATGTATATTTGTGAATTTTGTCTTCGTTATCAGAAGTCTGAAACTGGCATTAAACGTCATGCTCAAAAGTGTGTTTGGCGGCATCCGCCCGGCGACGAAATATACCGTAAGGGCAAATTACAAGTGTGGCAAGTTGATGGTAAACGGCATAAACAATATTGCCAACATTTATGTTTGTTGGCAAAATTCTTTTTGGATCATAAAACATTATACTATGACGTAGAGCCATTTCTGTTTTATATTATGACATTAGCTGATGTTGATGGATGCCATACTGTGGGATATTTTAGTAAGGTATGTAAAGATAGATAAAAAACAAAAACTAATTCTATGGACTTAAGCGAACGATTTAAGTTCTTTCGTCGAAAATTTTATTAAGAAGATTTTCTGCAGGGATGGAATTATATAACTGGCTTCGGCTCTTGCTCATTAAAAAATGAGCGAGCCCAAAAATTTGGCTTTGGCTCGCTCTTTCAAAAAGAGGAATTTCTGGCTCCCTCATTTTTCCAATTGAGCAAGAGCCGAAAAAATGGCTCCTTCTCAGAGTTTAGCAACAATTTAAAAAGCTCATAAAATAAAATAATATAAGCCGTGCTTCTACTTAACTATATCCGTTAACTCAGGAAAAACTCAAAGTACACAGGACCGCGTTTAAGACGAAAAGTAATACATTACAAAATACATACAAAAATGCACATTAACCTGCAATGTGGATAATTATCAGCGTTGAAGGCTCATCATTTATACATTTTACAATCTAACACAACTTCTTCGCATTACTTCCTAAAAAGATTTGCTGCCATACGATCGATTATACCGCCACTATTATAAACATTAGCCCCCGTATTCAAAATGAAAAAGTTTATGCTAACTAACTCGGTGCTAACTTTTTTACACACAAATTCCCATAAGGGAGAGTTGGCAGCTAGTTAGTTAGCATATGCTTTTTCATTTTGAATACGGGGGTATCTGTTCAAAAATTTTTTTATACTTTAATCGGTTAAACGTAGATTTGATATTAATTATTTAATGTTGAAAGGTATGAGCGAAAATACAACTATAAATATTGATTTTTATTTCATTTCAAGAATGGAAACCTAACTACACTATATCTAATAGTATTATAATCCATAGATTATAAATTAAAAAAACTACACTTAAAAACTTACAAAATAATCGCGGATTGCGAAAAATTGCTTTGTGGTACAAAATATTAATTAAAAGAAGTAATCAGCGATTTACATTGCGCAAACGAATATATTGATGCAAAAATTTTCCTTTTAGCAAAATTTTTTCCGCTAACTTTTTTTGCAAACTAACCACCCAGCAAAAACATACCTGACCAAGATCCGTAAAAGCACCTATACTGTTCGGCACGAATGCGTTCAAATTGAGGTGAAAAACGCATTTTTTTTAACATTGGCTTGTCATAGGAGAGAAGGTGTTTATGCTACTTTAAGTCTGCTTTGCACGTCATAAAAATGAGTGCTTGGATGTTCTTTTTTATATAGGAAAGCAATTCATTTTTTTTACTATCTAAGGAGAGATGATAAGTAACTTCTTGGGAATGCATTCAAAAGTCATAAATATCACTTCATAAATATATATTTGATCTACACTTAAAAAAATAAGTTAGTAGAAAAATTATTATAAAACGTCTTGTATACCAAGTGTACTAGTTTTCAGCAATTTTTTGCTGAATTTGTGTTTTCAACAAAATTTTTAGTTATATTTTTTGAGCACTAAATGAACTAATGTTTTACTAATTGATTTTGCTACCAAAATTGTGCTGATTGACACATTGCGGAATTCTTTTGTGTTCCCTCTCGCTTTATAAAGAAAAAGGTTTTAGTGATATAAAAGCGATATTTTCTTGTTTTTTGAGATCTACAGCATGCCAACAATAAGTGTATAAGTAACACAAGTGACATAAAAATTTATTTATAATGTATTTATAAATATTTTTAATAAATGAGTGTTTTTGTTTGTTTTGAGATCATACTAGTAAACTACAGAGAATCCAAGAGGATACAGGCATAGGTTCCTCAGTATAAAGGCATAGGATACTACTGAGTATGGGTCTGTCGAAAATACGTATTCTATCCTGCTGGCCTTTTCGAATTTTTTCAATTTTTTCTTCTCTGTAGTTTACTAGTATGATCTCAAATCAAACAAAAAACATTCATTTACCAATTAAAAGATCAACTATACATACCTTCGTATTTTTAATAATTAAAATTTTTGGAACCCGTTCTAAAATTACTAATTCTAGAACTACCTGTCAGGGAGTAACTACGTGTTCTCTAATAGCACCCTTGGAACTAGTGATGGTGCAACTAGTTCTAGTCATATATATATATCGGTAAAAATAGCAGAAAAAGTTAGTAAAAATTAGTTAAAAATGATGCTGCAGAAAAAACAGCTGAAATTAGCAGATCTTTTTGCTAATACTAGTTAAATAAGAACAGCAAAATTAAAACTGTTAAATTTACAGAATTTTAGTTATATTCAAGTTAACTTTTAGTTAATTGAAAATAACAAATTGTACTGTAAAAACTGCAGAAAATTTTGCTAAATATTAGTGACTAAAAATAACAAAAATAAACTGTTATATCTATAAAATTTTTGCTATTTTTAACCTAAATTTAGTTCAATGCAAAGAGGAGTCTATTCTGCTAAAATCAGCAGAGATATTTGCTAAAAAAATTGTATAATGCTGTTTCCAAAAGGCTCGATTTTTATTTGCATTTAAAAAATCGAAAAAAAAACTTAGAAAATTTTAAGTTTTTTGTGATTTTTAAGCTACTAATTAAGCACATTTTTTTGCTGATTTATCAGGTTAATTTGCAGTTCCATTAACAAAAATTTAACTCAAATATAACTAAAATTCTGTATATTTAACAGTTTTATATTTGCTGTTCCTAATAATATATAGCAAAAATATTCTGCTAATTTTAGCAGTTTTTTCTGCAGCATCATTTTACCCTACACCACTATGTGGTCAGGGTATTATAAGTTTGTGCTGATGTTTGTAACACCAAAAAATATTGGTCCCAGACCCACCTTATAGTATACCGATCGACTCAGAATTTTTTTTTATTTCGATTTAACGATGTCCGTCCGTCCGTCTGTCTGTCTGTCCATGCATTCTTGTGCGCACTCTACAGGTCGCAAATATTAAGATATTTTGATGAAACTTGGTACACCGACTTATGTCGGCCCAAGGACGAAGCCTATTGATTTTGGTTAAAATCGGTCCATGTTTAGACCTAGTGCCCACATAAGGGTCCTACCAAAATTATATTTAGGTTGTTCATAAGGGGTGTGCTATGTGTTGTATTGTTGTATCGTCCTAACAAAAAACAGAGTTGTTAAAATTTTTATTTGTGTTTAACAACGATTTTCTATTCAGTTTTCTATCTGTTAGCACACTCAAACATAGGAGACGAAACATACGTAAAAATGTTGTATCGTGCTATTCTCAAATGTTGTATTTTTTCAATTTAATTTTTAACAACTCTGTTTTTTGTTAGGATGATACAACGATACAACAAATAGCACACCCCTTGTGAAAACCCTTATTGTTTATACGCTGCAGGTCGTAAATATTAAGATATTTTGATGAAATTTGGTACACAGACCTATGTTGGCCCAATAACGCAGCCTATTGATTTTGGTTAACACTGGTCCATGTTTAGACCTAGTGCCCATATAAGGGTCCCCCCAAAATTGGCTTGGTTACAAACTGCAACACCCCGTTTCTGTATTTCTCGCATCGAAAAAGTTTGCGGAAAAAACATGTGAAATGCAACCCTGCTCTGCTTTATATAGGGTGAGTCGCAGACAATGAAATATATATGAAACCAAATCAGCTACACTCAAAAAAAAAGTCAGTAAAGTCAGCAAAAAATGTTGCTCTGTCAGCAAATTTTTAGTCAGGAGCGTGCTTGCAAAAAAGTTGGTAATTTCAGCAAAAGGTTTGCTGAAAATCAGCGAGCTGATTTTTACCAAAAAAATAGTAATCTTCAGCAAAAGTTTTGCTAACACTTAGTCGATTGCAAATGAAAAAAATCCTTGCTAAAATCACTGAACTTTTTGCTGAATATTAGTAGACTGAAAAAAACTTAAAAAACTTGTACCGAAATTTTACTTTAGTTAATTTATTTGCTGAAAATTTAAATATAGAAACTGTGTAGAGTTGTTTTTCTTTTTTATCATTTCCGTTGTCTGTACTATATCCAGACAATCTGCGACATCTACATCTTGTCTATCTGGTTGTCGTCCACGCTATAAATGCGGTTATCAGCACAATTTTTGTAGCAATATAAATTCGTAAAATATTAGTTCAAAATTAGTTTAGTGCTAAAAATATATAACTAAAACTTTTGCTGAAAACGGAATTTCAGCAAAAAAATTACTGAAAACTAGTACAATTGATATACAAGACGTTTTACTAACTTTTCTACTAACTTATTTTCTTGAGTGTAGTAATACATTGCATAGTAAGTTATTTATAATTTAATTAGGTGTTTTACAAAACAAAATGTGTCAACAGTTCTTAAAGTTACAGTATCTGAAAGATTTACGACAAAAACTGCAGTCCATTTTATCACCTCTTTAATCAGCCTGTATGATGCAGGGTGACCATGCATTTCTCGATGCGAAAACTTCTCGCATTAGATACAGAAACGAGGTACAGGTCGCAAATATTAAGATATTTTAATGAAATTTGGTTGGCTGACTCACATTATAGAAAATTTTGACACAAGTCCCATTTTAACCCATTCGAATTTGGGATCCAAACATTAGTTGGCTTTAACCAGACTGGTGTAGGGTATTGTATAGTCGGCATGCACGACTTTAACCTTTTTACTCGTTTTTAACTATTTTTTTGTAACCTTTTCTGCTATTTTTACAGATTTATCTCTATGAGTGTGTACACGACTGATATTTTTGAAGTGCAAATAAAAAGCGGTTTTATACTGAGTACACTTAAGTCTTTTTTTATGCGGTAAATGCGTTCCAAAAAAACCGAATAAAATAAACCCGCATAAAAAAGAACTCTATTTCCATACAAAAATGGGAGAATCGCTCCGAATATTTCAAAACCCGTATAACTTTAAAATAAGGTGAGAAAACTGAACTAAAATCGCACAAAAAAATCTATAGAATAAAAAATTAAAAAAAAAATTATTATTTTTTCATTTAACACAAAATAACACTTCCCAGGTAGAAAAATACAAACGGCAAAATGTCGGCCCGGTATCGGAGACGGTAGTACATGTACTGGCAAAGCGTCTGATTTTTAACTTTCACTGTACTGGCATGTTGTCGACATGATAACACCAATAAACGCTTGGCCGTAGTTATTTCCCAACGTTGGCGCAGGCTTGGGATTTTATTTTTTTGGTATTATCCCAGTACATTTAATAACAAATTTAGTAGTTTGCTAGAACTTTACTGTCCTCTTAGTGTACATCACAAATTTTTAATGTATTCTTTCGAAACTTGACAAGAAAAGAATGGTGATGTCTCTTACATAAATAATTGTGTAATAGATGTAAAAATATGTAAAATTTATAAAATTGTTAATTTTAATAGATTAAAAAAAGCTCGTTAATTTTCAGAAAACAGTACTGGCAAAGCACGTTTTAAGTAGTACCGGCATTTCGTAAAAAACAGTGCTCTTTCAGTACAACTTTTGTTGTAACGTCGGCAATTTCTACCTGGGTTGTATTCATACAGTATAAAAAAAAATCAGTAAAAAATAATACCCCGGCCAGAAATCTACATACATGGATTCATACAGGTTTAATGTATGTTCGTGCATGATCATAAACATGAATGCTTTTCCATATATGGATACATAAATCACCATACATGCATCCACATATGTCATATGAGAATACGACCGTATTCCCGAGAATTCGATGACAATGTTAAACTCATTTGTTAGCCAGAAATAATAGATTTTCTTGATTGAGTCTCATCCCTACGGGGAAAGGGACCGGTCCCAGATGACACGCAGGATAGGTCCCAAGGGGGCGGAGACCGGTCGTTAATCGGTCTTTTTGTTTGAAAGAGACATATCACTTTAACATGGCGTTGTCATTGGAAATGACCAATTGCCACAGTTTAGACACATTGTGGCAGTAAGGTGGTGTGTCTAAAAATAGCTTTCCAAATAAACTAATAAAAAATTAAGAATTAAAAATAATCTACTTGGGGTCGAAGTAAGGCTCGATAACACAACCTTCTGCTTGCAAGGCCAACGCTCTACCGTCTGAGCTAATGTTGCTTATGCGTGATGGATGGCTGATGGTTAAGTTATATGTTTTTCGTTTCTGTTCAAATAAAAAAGAGAAAGAAAAAACAAACACACACACAGCCAATAAAAAAATCATGGAAAAGAAAAAAATAGAAAGAAAACAACTTTAACACAAACACAAATATGGTGGAAGTGCCTTGAATATGCCCCCGATTGACCAGTCATGGGATAGGTCCCTTAATGGCAGTTGACTTGTTTTTTGCGTTGGCCATAATTAAATTAAAAAATCAATTAAAAATTAGAAAATTACATCAAAACCTCTGATAATATAAATAAAAATTTAAAAAATTCCCCTTAAGTTACAAAGAAAAGTTAAATGAAATACCAATTGTTGAAACTAAAACAGCTTTAACATAAAAAAAACGTTGAAAATACAAAACTTAAAATTTCTTAGCAAAAAATTATAGAAATTTAAAATAAGAGCTAAAATAAGCAAATCGTGAAAAAATAAAGTTAAAAATAAATAAAAGAGTAAAATAAATAAAAAATATTTTTAAAAATATGCCGCGAATTTTGTTTTTTATTTCGGTATCGGTGGTTTTTTTAAAAGCAACTGTGAAAATAACGGATCAGAAAATACTTAGAAAATTAATTCATTTTATTTTTTTCATATTTGTACTAATTTAGTAATATGCCTTCGGTTGACCGGTCACGGGATAGGTCCCTGGAGGGCAATTGACTCCTCATTCCCCGTAGGGATTTTAATTGCGCTTATTGAATATTATCCAAGTTTAAAATATTTTCCAATAGAGACATGTTTCACCATTTTCTATGCGATCTAAAATTACCATTTTTGCTTCTTGGTTTTATCAATATCTTTTAACAAAACCTTTAAGAAATAAGATAAATTTTTTTTTATTTTTAAATTTTTTAAATTTTTTTGATTTTATTTTAAATTAAATAAAAAGTATTATAAAAGTCGATTTTAAAACCGCATAACTTCAAATCCGCATAAAAAGAGACTTAATTGTATATCATAAAAGAAACAGGACCCATAATAATTGATACAAAAAATAAGTTAAAGTTATGAATAGTAAAAGTGCTGGTAATTATTGTATACTCACCGGTCGGCGAAAAAAATGGTTTAAAATGCCGAAATAAATAAAAAAGTGTTACACTTAAAATACCATCACCGAAATAATCCAAAATAGCGTTACCCTTATCGTTTTGGTTACTATCCATGGAATAAACTCTATTCTAATAAAAAGGTGCTAATTAAAATCTTTTTACAACAAATAGAAAAAAAAACTTTCCTAGAACCTATGGTTGACAATTAATGCATTTTCAAGTACTACCAAGTACTATAACCAGATTGTCTCTAGGTTATAATGTATATTTTAAAATGAGAATAAATTCAAACATTTACCAGTTATTTTTATTTTACAACGAAAATTACATGTTTTTACAAAGCTATTATTTTTCCCTATGTTATTGTTGCTGCTTCAGCCAAAGTTCGATTAGTAGTAAAAATTTAAGGCTAAATTAAAGAATTTTTGTTGAAACAATTATGTGTAGACAATTACAAAGCCTGTTTTTAGAACATTTTGTTAAAGACGAGCACGGGTATTCATAATGAAAATTTAAATAGAGTTAATATGAGTTTTATTCATAATACACTTAAAATAATACGTCCGTAAAAAAATCTGTCAAATGGGGTTCAAATCGATTTGACTAATTTTTAACAAATTTTTCGTTGCAATACTGATTTAAACAAAGATTTTTAGTTTTCTTCATTTAACGCAATACTGAAAATCCTCAGTAGATTAACTAATTTTGAGTGTTAATTTTTAAAATTATTTATAACTATTTTTTAAGAACCGATTTGTTAAATTTTACACAATTTTTTGTTAAAACATAACATGCATGTTTCTGCTATTACCAGATAGATAGCCACCAGTACATTCAAATTTTAAAGAAGGCACTATTTTCCAGACCTGGGGGATTTCAATTACAATTACTTGTAATTTGTAATTAAACATTTTCAATTACAATTACAACTAAATGTAATTGAAAAAAAGCTCAATTATATTCCATGTAATTGTAATTGAAAATTTTCAATGTTAAGTTCGAATATTTATGCTATTTTCCTATATAAAGGCTAAAACCAAACATACTTCAATTGTGAATAATTCGTCAAGCGAACAAAAAAGTAACTAATTGCAAACGGCAGCAAATAAAATAATGTGATTTTTCACTTTCTTTAATTTTTGAAAGGTCTAAAATTTTTGGAATCGTGAGACAATTTCCTTTAATTTGAGTACCCACACTTACATGTTACTACCTTCCCCCGTTTTTTGCCCCCCACGGGCCTACCGGGGCCCAGCCCCTCCCAAAATTAATTTCGGTTTTTTTCTTTTTTAATTCCAGAGGGGTCATATTTTTTTTGACGATTTTTAACTGACGTATTATTTTAAATGTACTTTTGCGATAAAAAATTGTGCCAACAATATTTGAGATGACAAATATAGCTGAAACCCTACGAGATTTCTATCCCGTGTAGACGTGGGTTTATATTAATTTTGCAAATATTAAACGTAAAGCTTTTCAAAATAAAATTAAGAGCAAGTAAAAATATCTTCTCGTCAGAGAGGATATTCCCACTTAAATTTTTTGGGATCAAGTGTGTCACATCTCCCCTACTCCTTGTTCCTGTTTGAATTCAAACCCGCTATATTTAGAAATGTTTTAAATTAGCAAAGTTAATATGAATCAACCCTTTCTTAGCATTTTAAAGTTTTTTGGAATAAAAAATATATTCCCATCCATTTATTTATGTTGTAGACACATAGAAAAGTATTCAGATGGAATGAGAGTTATTTTTCTGTATTTTTTTTTTTCGTTATGTTCTTGACCATACCCAAAATATTCGATTAACATACAAAGTAAGAGTAAAGTGGTATAGTCTGAAGTATAGACTTAGTACTTTTATTTTGTCTGTATGTATGCTTTGTTATTGCTGCTGTTTTTTTTTTCACTGTCTGTCTGCTGTTTATGTACAAATGCATATGTACTAGTATATAGTTTACACTTCCCAAAATTACAAACCTTTTGTTTCAAGTACTTTAACCTAACTGCCAACAGCTGTATACTACAATATATGTATATAAGCTTGTTGTAGGACTTGCGGATACAGCAAACTGGATTTTTTTTTGCCAAAAAAAAGGAATAAAAGTATGCAGACGCCAAAATAAGGTAGGGCAGGGCAATGTAGTGTAATGTAATGCGGCCCTCAAAGGGACGATGCCGTCAAAAACAATGGAAGAACAAACGACATAATACACAGAACAGACTGGGTTTGTGTTACAAATTGCGCATGTCGTGCCGTTGACTTTTCAGTTCTACCCTCCATACTACTACAATAAATAAATGTTTCAACTGTCTAGGATTTTTTTAAAACAATATGAAAAAAAATTATAGTAGTAGAACTTTAAATATATATGTAACATGAAATATTTAAATTATCAGAGAATTTTTTTAAAATAGGCTCAAATACAATAATTACCAAAGAAAGAACCAAAAGCTTTGCAACTGTTTTACCTTATAAATTCATATTTCATTGCATTTAAAAGTATTTAAACACACAATCTTTTGTTAGTTGTTCATTTTTCCTAATAAATTAGACATTTTGGCAGACACAGTATGTTGGGAAGCGGAGGTGAAGGTGGTGGTATACTCCTATGTCTGCTTTAAAAATTGTAGTTCATCGGTAGATGATTGTGCGTAGTCGGCGTCTGCTCTTTGCAACTGCAGTGTAATGAGGTCGTGAACCTTTACATACATTTTAGGGTATGCAAACAACAATGACTACACACTGCACAGAGAGGATAAGTTTTAATAAAAATTTTCAATAAACTAATGAAGTTTTCTTCATAAAGTAAATGAAAAATTTCTTTGATTTGATAAAAAATCCCATATATTTTATGAATCTAGTTAAAACTTTTTCATTCAGCGTATGAAATTCTTAATAAATAAAATGATATTTTTCATAACATTTTATGAACATTTCCATTAATTCAATGAAAAGTTTCAATGAACGAGTTCCAGTGAAACTTAATTGGTTTTATGCTAAAATCAGGGTTGGCAGGCAATACCACTAAAATATCGTTATCGATTCAAAACCCTTTCAAATGACTACCGTTACCCCTAAAATACCGAAATACAGTATTCTCAAAATACCGTTAGCGAAATAACTGAAATACCGAAATAAATGAAATATCGATACCCTTAAAATGCCGTTACCAAAATAAATGAGATACCGTTACCCCTTAAATACCGTTACCGTTATTTTTAATTTTCTGCTTTTGGTAGTTGCACGTGGTTATTGAGTATTTTTCATTATTTATTTATTTATTTTATTTTTTTTTATTTAATTGATTTCATTTCCCGTACAACAAGACTGAGTCTTATATTTATTGTACAGGAGCGTATTACGTTACAAAAAAGAATTTTCATATTATTATTAATTAATTATAAATTATTAACATAACGAACTTATTACAGATATAACAATATTGATAATCAAAAAGAAAAAAAAATAATAATTATTTGAAAAAATTAAATAAAAATGTTTTGAAACTATTAGCATTGCTATTTACTTGTTGACTTAGTGGAAGATTATTCCAAAGACGAGCGGCATGTACATAAAACTGCCATTCAGACATTAGGAATTGATGTCAGGGTATTACAATATTTCGGTTTCGTGGCGATTGGAAAAAACGTATTTTATCAAATAAATACCTGTGGTTTTGACGGTTTATTAATTTATGCAAGAACATCAGGGTGCGAATTTTATGCAGATTTTTGAAAGAAATGTTATTTGAAACAGAGGAAACATGACCAAACCTTCTCAATCCATACACATATCTAATAATATTGTTAAACAAGACATTTAGTTTTCTATTGCTAACTGAATCACAGCTTCCAAATAATTCACAACCATACGTCAGGGAGGGAATCAAGTTCGTCTTGGCAAGTAATGCCAAATTTCGGATCCGAAGATATATTAAAATATATGAGATAATGTATGGTCATACATTGAACTATGCATTGACGTATATGATCATGTATGACTATGCATGATCATATACTAGTCAATGTATGATCATGTATGTTCATATATATTTCGATTTTCACATGGGTATACAAGATTTCTCAAATTCTGCATCAGCACTTTTAGTTAATTTTTGAAGATAAGCCACTAAACTAAAATGAAATATTAAAACTGATGAAAATAAAACTATAATAAAATTATAATCAAAAGCTTACATTTAATCAGATGCGTCGTCAAAAAGTGTTAATGGTAAAATCAAGTGCAAAAAGTGCGTTCACATTTTATTCGAAATTTCGCTCCATCCATCTATCCACTTACACGTAGTATATTGTATTTTTTTCATTCAAGCAGTGCTCTAACATTCAATTACCCGTATTGAACTCAGCGCTCGATTTTTTATTTAGGAAGCTAGATTAGATTGGATAAACAAAGGAATTTGATAAATTAAAGATTTCATTAGATTTTATACCAATGCAACAATTTTGTGTGCATTTATTTAGCATTTTTTTTTTACATGTTACTTACTTTTTAGAATAATCCAAAGTTTGAAGAAATGTGAGGCTGACAGCTATTGCGCGGTTATTTTTATATACCCACGATTTAAGACAGTTTTAATAACAAATATTTTTTTATATTTTTTTATTTATGACAATGTGTTCTGGCAATATTCTCAAATAAAATAACTTGAAACATTTTTTTTTGTATGAACTTGAATTTCACTGGAAAATTGGGCTATAAATAAAGTGAAATTCCAGTAAGAAGTAAAGCACTTGAATTTTCAGTTTTTGATTGCTTATTGGGGATGATGTAAAGTTTAGTAGATGTATCGGTAAATCTAAAAAAGTATTTCTGTTTTTTAATAATTATATCATGGTCTACCGTATCGAAAGCCTTAGAATGGTCCAGAAACACTAAAAAGTTAATATTCCCATTTTCCAGTCCTTGCCGTATATTTTCACTAACTTCCGCAAGAGCCGTAACGAAGCTATGATTCTGACGAAAACTAGATTGCATACTGTTAAGCAAATTATGAGTATTGACGTATGAAATCATTTGTTTATACAAAAGTTTTTATAAAACTTTCGATAGGAAACACAAGACGGCTATAGGTCTGTATTCTCCATTCGACTTATGTAATGGCAAAATTTTTGCATGTTTCCAGTTTAACGGATACATACATGACATTATAATAGTATTAAACAGATGAGTAACATACGGCAAAATCATGGACAAAAGTAATCTTACGAATTTTGGGTGTAAGTTATCACTATCCACTGCGTTTGATTTTATCAAAGAGCATGTTGTAATAACGTCATGTTGAGTAACGCAAGAAAATTGAAAATGTTCGCCGATTATCTCATTATCAGTATCCAATTATCAGTCTGAGGAAAAATTAAAAAAGTGGGATTTTCTAGGGTAACAGGGGTGTTAGTAAACGTTCTTTTAAGCATATTTGCATCCACTTGGCAGTCCATATTGTTGTTTTGCATTTCCAATTCCTATTTCACGAATAGTATTCCAAGTTTGTTGAGTATTGATTATAGTACTAAACCGTTTGGAATAATATTCAGTTTTGCAAATCTAATACGTTTATTAAAATTTTTTTCTGGCAGCGGAATATTGTATTTTAAGCTCAGAAGTTTTAAATCTTTTCCACCTGTCATATGCAAAATCTCTTTGGTATATAGCATTCTCAACAGCATTTGAAAACCAGGGTTTTTGTTTAGGTAAATTGGTTCTGTTTTTCATCTCGTTTGTTTTTTGTAAAAAAAAAAATTGCGGAATGAATCGAAATAACTGACTACCGTTTTCCTTAAAATATCGTTACCGAAATAACCAAAAAAAACTTATCCTTAAAATACCGTTACCGAAATAACAAAAAAACCGTTATCCTTAAAATACCGATACCGAAATAAATGAAATAGCGTTACCCTTAAAATACCGTTACCGAATTAATCTGAAATAGCGTTACTCCTACCGATAACCGCATCGTTTCGGTTACCATCCATGGCTAAAATTCATTAACCCTCTAATGCTCTTTCTTCTGATTACAATAATATTTAAACCATGTATTTGGCGTTGAAAATCTACTATGGAACAAATATAAAAATTTTAATTTATCGCTTTATTTAGGCGATATAGCACAACAAAGGTTGAAGACGTATCGCTTATAAGTATATAATCTGTATTTAATTTTAAGAAAATCTGTTGGCTAGTTTTTGCGTTAGAGAGATATTTGTAAAACGTATCCTGGCGTTATCCTGTGAGTCCTGGAGAAAAATTTTTAACTGATTTTATAATTAGAGACTCTAAACTAGCTTTGCTATTATCGATAATGTACGCCAGATCGTAAATGTATTTTTTATCGATTTTTCAAATATTTTTTGTTTTAAAAAGTTAATTTTTTCAAATTTACTAAATTTTCACTTTACATGCTTCTCGCTTGAAAACCGTTCCTTATACAAAAAAAGTTTGAAGGCAAAAAAGTAGATAGTTAAGTTTTCTATGGATATAATACAACTTGTTTAACCTTCCTATACCCGCGCTAATTTTTGTAACATCTATACCCGCGCGCGGTCCCACAGACCTGTTTCTTCATAGTTTTTCCTAACACAACCTAAATAGACAATATTTTTTTTGAAACTTAAAGATATATTGAAAAAAATTATACCATGCAATAACTTTATTTTCAGTAATTTTATCGACTTTCAGTCGTTTACAAAACAGCCTTAAATTAAATATATTTGAAAAAAAGTGTTTTCTCGGTCTCACAGACCAACGCGCGGGTATAGGAAGGTTAATTAAATATTGTTATTTAGCCAAAAACTATTTAAAATCTGAATACCGCCTTTAGGCGGCCTTGTGCATTAGAGGGTTAATATCATGCAGATAATTCTCTCAGTGTACATGTACCTATATGTATCTAGCAAGATCCATACTAGAGATGGGCACGTGAGCAGAATTTTCCGTTATTCACGTGAATCACGCGTGAGTGAGAGGAAAATTAAAGTGAATGTGAGTAGAAAAAAAAATTGTTCGGGAGTGAGTGTGCATGATTAAAATTTTTGCGCGAGTCGAATTTCTCCAAATTTTCTTTTCGGGTTTTAACATACATTTCCCTTAATTCTTTTTGTTGATTCTATTTTTTTGGTCTGTAAAATACAAAATAAATTTCATGTTGATAACAATTTTTTTTGCGGTATGATTTTATTTCGGTATGAAACATTTCGGTACCCAGCAAATTATTGGTAGTGACACCTCATTACTATCTTCATTACAAAAAATGATATATCATTACCTTTTGCATTATTTTATAATATAAAATAATGAATTCCTAATAACGGCCTATTGTATTCATTGTTTCTGAATATAAAATTATGACTTACTCGTAATAGTTTAAATAAGTACTTTTTATACAGTTAAATTTTATACATTTTTATTAATTATATGTAAATATGTTTTATGTTTAAATTTTTATGACGAGTCCACACTAGAGAAAACTTAAATTTTTCTGAATGTATTTCCTTAAGCTTATTGTATTTGCTTAACTCCTTATTTTTGAGAATCAAGTAAGCAATCGGATAACCACTTATAATTCAACTTTTTGTAAGCATGTGTGTAACCACTTATTATTCAAAATCTCATAACTACTTATTTCTCATTTTTTCGTAAGCGAGCGGGTAAGCGGGACTACTTATAAAAACGACCACGCCAAACAAAAATAATGAGTTTAGTAGCCAAAAAATAAGTTGTGCGGAGCTAGGAATTGCTATTATATAACCACTTATTTGGTAATGAAAGATTTTGCTGGGTGTTAATATGATTTGTGTTAAAATTTTTATGACGAGTACTAAAATTACACATTAGCAAAAACTTTAATTTCTGTGAATGTATTTCCTGAACCTAATATTATTTGTATAACTCCTTATTTTTAAGAATCAAGTAAGCAGTCGAATAACCACTTATAATTCAACTTTTTGTAAGCATGTTTGTAACCACTTATTATTCAGAATCTCATAACTACTTACTTCTCATTTTTTCGTAAGCGAGCGGGTAAGCGTGATTACTTATAAAAACGACCACGCCAAACAAAAATAATGAGTTTAGACGCCAAAAAATAAGTTGTGCGGAGCTATGAATTTCTATTATATAACCACTTATTTGGTAATGAAATATTTTGCTGGGTTATGAAGGCCGATATCTAATTAGATGAAATTATATATGGCATAATATAAGGAAAATTTTTCGGAAAAAACGTCATATATAATTATATATGGATATACATAACCACATGTCTAATTATATATTGTAATATATGCCACATATGATTATATATAATTTTTTTTACCCGGGCGCATATTTTAGGCGCATATTTTCCATTTTTAAGTGCATGAAATTCCTTGCCCTAGTAATAACATTACTAATAATTTATTATGAGCTAGAAAAAAGTATTAAATTAAGATTCCGGGTATATTTTTCTAAGAATATTAGAGATTCTTTATAATCAAAAGTTTGCAGAATGTGGAGAGTTTTTTCTACGGAAGAGTCTAACATTTGTTTTTATAGAAAATTCCCTTTGAGTCGAAAGGTTTTCTTACAAAAAATTTTCTGGAGTCAGAACTAAAGGGTATTTCTATATAAAAAAAATCTTCGGAATCTAAGGGATTCTCTCAAGGTCCCAGCAAAACCTTGGTAATGACTGGTCATTACTACATGCATTACTTAGATCTCATATATCATTACCCGTTGAATTACTTTTAAACTGAATGTAATGAGTTACCGATAATTATACCCCACACATTACTATTTCACAATAGCTGAAACCAATAATAAATGTTCTAAATCATTCAAAACCATAACTATGGCGTAGCCTAGTGGTTATCGTTTTTGCCTGACAGACATGAGGATCGCTGCTCAACTCGTGTTAGCTTCCATTGTTGTTTTTTTTTTAATTTATATTAAACATCTATTTATAGAAATGTTGATGTTCATTAAGCAGTATTTAATAACAACAAGTTTTGTGAAAAATAGACATGTATGCCATATTGCCACAATAAATGTGTACATAAGTTAAAGCAATAAAAATCATAGTGATGTCGTGGTCTAATGGTTAGAGTGTTTGCCTGACAATCGTGGGGTACGCTGATCAATACGTGTCAGCTCCTATTGGTTTTTAAATTTTTATATTTTTTAAAATCTATATTCAACATCTATTTATAGAACAGCTGATAAACTACTTACAGGTAACATCAGTGTAATGACTTTCCTCCAATGACATCACCATGTTAAAATAAGTAGTTTAGTAATTAAAAGGTAACTAGTGAACACTTAAGATTTCAATACCTAAAACTTATTACATGGTAATGAAAGGTTTTGCTGGGGTTCTTAGAATCTAAGAATTTTACAATCGGAAAAATGTAATAGTGTCTAAGAGCTCTTCTATAAGAAAATGGGTTTTCTATTGGAAAAAGCCCTCAGAACCATAGGTAAAAGTCTAAGGGTTTTTCTAAAGGCAAAAAAATCCTCAAAATCTGAGTATCTCTAAAGAAAAAAAAAAATCTTCACATTCTGAGGGTATTTCTGTAGGAAAAATCTCTCTGAGTCGGAGTGGTTTTTTGAAGAGAAAATTTGTAAGATCCTAAGAATTCTTCTATATTAAAAAGTCTTTTTATATTGGAAAAAGTTCTCAGAATTTTAAGGTTTTTCTACAGAAATAGTTCTCAGAATTTAAGGGCTTTTCTATAGGAAGTGGTCTTCAGAATCTGAGGATTCTTTTGTATTCAATAGTTCTCTGAACCTTATGGTTTTTGTATAAAGAAAAGTCCTAATAATCTGATAAGATTTTCTGCATCAAAAACTCCTAATATTCTAAGGCTTTTTCTATAGAAAAAGGCCCTAGAATCAGAGAGTTATCTGTAGGAAACATTCCTCAGAATCTAAGGTTTTCTGTAGGGAAAAATCTTCAGAATCTGAGGGATTTTCGATAGGAAAAATTACTAGTAACCTAATATTTTTTCTATGAAAAATTCCTCAGAGTTTGAGGGACTTTTCATTAAAAGATGTACATATGCATTAGAGCGAAATTTTTTGTATAGAGAAAACTTTTTTCTCAAAATATCCGTATGAACCTCTTGTTTGGAAAGTGGCATGAGTCCCTTTAATTTTAAAATAAGACATAAGTATCTTTCACTGTTTTTGAAACTGTAAATGACAACGCTGAAAGAATTATCCTTCATGATATTAATGATATAATTTCATAGAATTTTTTTCGTAGAATCAATGAAGAATTTCATTATGTATATAATATTTAATTAATATTATGAAAGTTTTCATAACTTTTCTTTCATAAAATTTCATAATTTCGTTACAAAAATTCATAGAATTTCATAAATAAGATCTTCATAAATTTAATGAAAATGTTCTTTAAATATATGAAATTGTTCAATAGTAGGTACTTACTTTTTTCTAATTTTTTTTTAAATTATCGTCATTTCATTAATTTTTAAAAATGTTCATACAATTAGAATTTTATATTAAACATTGAATTCTCAAATACAATAGTTTTATGTAACCATAAGGCCGAGTTTTAGTGATGTGCATTAACTTCCATTCTGAGAGAATTATCTTTTATAAGTTCTATTTTTTGTTTAATTAATTTTTTATTATTAATTTTGGACTATGACATTTTTTTATAAATTTATAAATATATTAATTTTTTCGAAACATTAATTGAATTAAGCTTATTATAAAATGTTATGAAACTTTTTAATTTAATGAATTCTTTCATTAGATATATTTTATACATCCGTAAAATGTGCTACAATTTTATTACAGTTTTTGCATTTTTGCTTAGCTACGACAACAACCAACAATAATAAATTATAGTAAATGAAATTGCTTCATAGATTTTATGAAGCTCTTCATTGGCTGAATGATTTATTCATTGGAGGTGTGTCCTATTAATTTTATGAAGAGTTTCATTAAATTTATGAACTTTTCATAAACATTGACTTTAATGAAAACTGTTTCATAGATTCTATGAAAAGTTTCAATGGACGAGTTCCAGTGACAATTTTCATTGAAACTATGAAGAAATTCATTACTGAAGTGATGGTAATTCTCTCAGTGTACTTTTTTAAAACATTTTTATGCAGCACATCTCATCAAGGGACATTAAATTTATTTATTCCAAAATAATAAAATATTTATTAGGAAAATCTACGTTTTTCAGTATTGAAGGGACTCATACCACTTTAAAAAAAAAAGCTTTCAAAAACTGTTAAACTTAAATATACTATTATATTGAGTGTCCAAAAAAACCGGCCAATTCAGAAAACCGGGTTTCAGTTGGTTCTAAAATTACTATTAAAAAAAAAAACAGTTTCGGTTACGAGGTTTTAAAAAAACCCGGTGCTAAGCATGATTTTTGAAGTTTAACCCATAGAAAATTGTCAACGATAAATAAAATAGTACGAACTGTGAATTGCATCGCTATAATTTCTATTGCTATTGTTTTCATTAATAATATTAAGATACTACACTCATGTAAATAAATCTGTACAAATAGCAGAAAAAGCTAATAAAAATTAGTTAAAAGGGGCCTGTAGAAAAAAAAAACTACTAAAGACCTGAGAAATCAAGCAAAAATCTTTTGACGCGATTGTCAAAAAATCTTTTCGCAAATCTATTTGTGGTTAAACCATCAGATGCAATCTGATGGTGTAATAATAAGATGGATAATCTTATTATCATACAAAAGAACCATTCTTTACTTTTGATTTTATACAGCCCAAATTCAAAAGTATAGAATTGTGATACACATGGTCATGGCAGCCTATGCTTTCACGCGTTCCTGAGTGTTGCTTCTCTTTTCAAAAAAAAAAAAAAAAGTAGGGTCGACTTGTTTAGCCCTAAATTTCACAATGCCAGTATTGTAAAAGTTATAAATCCAACACATTGCCAGCACATGTGCTACCGGGTCCAACGCCCATAGACGTACCTAGACCATTTTTCTGGGGTGGGCAAGGAACCCATTAAGGTTCGGCTGTTTTTTACCCATTCTTAGACTCTTAATCTTAAAAAACACTTGACATTATGCTTACAATTTTTTCATACAAAAAGAACTTTTAAAAATAACTCCCTCCCTTTTGAAAAAATTTGTATAATTTTCCAAATTCAATAATCCTGGTAGCTTATTCTACGAGAACCTCCATGATTTTATAGAAAATCTGAAAAATGTATCCGGTTTTCTGAAGAAAACCTCATGCAAGGAATGCTATACTCTCAGAATAGTCTGAAATTTGTTTATTTGATAGAGAAAAAAAAATCTACTATCAACCTGTCTCATATTTTTCTCCACGAACCCATTCTAACCCCATATTTTGGCCACTTAAATTACAGAGGTGATCAATAACCGTTAGGTTTTCATCTTAGAATTTTTGTTTCTGCAACATATTGAAAGTTCATCAAAATAGTAGTGTTTAGTTTTAAGTAACTTCCTTGTTAGATATTAACTAATTATTGCTTTAAAAACTATTAATTGTAAAACATTTTTCTCACCAAAAAAGATTCTGCGATATTTTCCTATTAAAAATCCCTTTTCCATTTTGGTACAATATTAAATGCCTTCAGATGTTTATTGTGATTCTCATAATTTTTCTTAAAGAAAAACTCTTAAGCTGCCTACACACTAGGGAACATGGTTGAGGGAACAAAAAATATCAAAAAATTTTGTAAACACGAAATGCACGCTCTCAACACGCACACACACACAAACGCACTCACACATTCACAAAAAATGCTCTCTTTTTTCAAGTATGTTCCCTAGTGTGTAGGCAGCTTTATAATCAGAACTTATATCGATTTGTTTTTTAAATATTTCTTAAGTAAGAATTCTTCAAACATTTCTTATTTATGAAATATTTAAGACAAAAAACAAAAATCGATCTTTGTTCTGACTACATAACTGACCCTTAGATTCCAACAAATTATCTTCATAGGAAACCAGTATACATACGTTTTCTCAATCAAAAATACAGGATGAAAAAAATTAATAATATTGTCATACTTTTTGTTTTCAAAATCATAGATAAAAGAATTAAAGGTAGATTTTTTTAAATTCTGGGGTGGGCCCACTTTGCTTTGCCCACCCCAGACCGGCCTAAGTCCGCCAATGCCAACGCCGTACCAACAGTGTGCCGTTCGTATTTTTCTACCTGGGAGGGGATCTAAGATATGTTTTGGAGTATTTCATTTATTTTTTACTGATTATTACCAACATTTTGTCTATTTTTTTATATATACATATATTTTTTATTTTTTTTAACTGCACTATTCGTGAATAGTAGTTATGTAGTGCCGCTAGCAATAAATGACGAATATGTCTAGTTTTATTGTATATAGTAAACGTTTACTATTTGACTATGTAGTTTTGCAACTACTATTACTTACTATTATTTTATTTGATACAACTATTGTTGTTGTTGTTGTTTATAATGCAGATGCCGCTTGTTGGGAATTTTTTGTTTTCCCCTCTTTCAACAATTTACTGGTAGTTCAGTTATTTCTCTTTTATTGCCCCACCGAAAATTGAAAAAAAACAACAACAAAAGCAGATTCAAAACTATAGAAAGATGCTGGCTGGTGTCCTTTAAAGTTTGTGTCTGAGTGTGTCTGTCCTTTATGTGTCTGCATCCTTGTTTACTATGTACAATTTATGTATATTAAACTGCGCACATTTATAAAAGTATTTCTGCGTCTGTACTATAGTATACTAGGTACACCCAGACATCATTGCCAGCGAGATAGATTTTAATCCATGGTCATTGAACTCCCAAAAAATACATCGTACGAGTATGTACATCTATGGTGTGATAGTATCAACCACTTCAAAAGAACAATTTTTATTGCTTTTGGAATTTAACAATTGTAGTATTAATAAACCCTTGTCATTTGAATTTCACAATACATATTTATTTTGAAAAGTCTATCTTTAGTCTACGAATATCAATGGCGGATCCAGCTCCAGCTTTTGGTGGGGGATAATTTTTAAAAATTTTCACTAACTTTTTGGACACAGAAAAAGTATTATTTTTTTATTTATACAAAATATGCAGGTCTTTCATTAAAATCACACCCAAAAATTGTTTACCAAATATTAGGTTATTTGAACTAAATTTTAAGAAATTTGGCAATGATTTGGCTCCAAAGAAATTTTGGCTTAAATCGAGTACAGTATTTTTAGGTTATAGTCCACTCCGATAAAGTCCATATTATACACTCCGTATCATAACTATAGATGCACCTATAAAACAGCTAATATGTGACATTGTAAATAATTTAGACCTATAAAACACTTTATAACTAAAGCCCCCCATATATTTGCAATATTATGTCCAATATAATGGCACAGTATTTTTCTCGTTTTGCCACACACCATAGAATAACTCGCAATATATACGTAACAAAAGATCGCCACAATATTTTATGCAATATATGATTTCAGCATAACCTCAAAATGCACACAAACATAAACAGCGGAAAATTAAAATTGCACAGTGTCGCCAATAGATTATGCAATATTTCAAATTGTCCAATATAAATCAAGTGTTTGGATTCACTCCATAATATTGCTCAACCTTCAATTTAATACAAACACGGTCAATATGCTTGCACAACTTGGAAAGTTGTGCCATAATATTGCAAATCTATGGCCCGATATTGGCCCCTACCCAGTGTAGAAACGGTAATGACATATCATTATTTTTTGGACTACCAGTAATGATACCCACTTACCTTCTGCATTATTTTATAACATAAAATAATGAGTTACTGATAATGACTTACTTTTATCATTATTTCGAATAGAAAATCATTTTCTAGATTTTTTTGAAAATTTTTTGAAATCTATTTTTCGACCCAATATTTTTTAATCACTGGTAAGGATATATGTAACCACATATTTTTTTGATTTTTTGTATGTTGGCGAGTAAGCTTACTTGTGTGCAGCAGGTCAATTATGTTTTATCTATTAAATATTACATGTCGATATAGCTCAGATGGTAGAGCTATTGACTGGCAACCTGGAGTCCCAGGTTCAATTCCCACACTAGAAACTTTTATTAAAAAAAAATTTTACAATAAAAAAATATTTTTTTTTATAAAATTTAGTTTTTTGAAAATCTATTTTTGGACTCATTATTTTTGTCAGTACTGGTAAGAATATAGGTAATGACATATTTTTGGATTTTTCGTATGCTGGTGTGTAAGCATAACTCATTATTTTTCGCGACATCCCCGTACAAAGGTAATAAGAAATGTAATAAGAAAAGTAACTATTTACCATTACCAAGTATGTAGTTACATAACCACATATCTGGTAATGATTTTCTACACTGTGGGGTTAGTTATTAACTTATTAACATGAGGTATAAAATTTCATGGATCATGCATATTTTCAATTTCTCATTTTTGCAAGAGTAAAAGTTTTGACGTGAATATCCATATCCCAGTGTAGAAAATCATTACCAGATATGTCGTTATGTAACTACATACTTGGTAATGGTAACTAGTTACTTTTGTTATTACATTTCTTATTACCTTTATATGGCGATGTCGCGAAAATTAATGAGTTATGGTTACACGCCTGCATACGAAAAATCAAAAAATATATCGTTACCTATGTGCTTACCAGTACTGAGAAAAATAATGAGTCTAAAAATAGATTTTCAAAAAAATTAATTATATAAAAAAAGAAATATTTTTTATTGTATTTTTTTTTAAATAAAATTTGCTGGTGCGGGAATCGAACCTGGGTCTACACATTGTCAGTCAATAGCTCTACCATCTGAGCTATATTGACATGTAATATTTAATAGATAAAAACATAATTGACCTGCTGCACACAAGTAAGCTTACTCGCCAACATACAAAAAATCAAAAAATATGTGGTTACATATATCCTTACCAGTGTTGAAAAAATATTGAGTCTAAAAATAGATTTCAAAAAATTTTCAAAAAAAATTTAGAAAAGTACTTTCTATTGAAAATAATGATAAAAATAAGTCATCAGTAACTCATTATTATATGTTTTAAAATATTGCAGAAGGTAAGTGGGTGTCATTACTGGTAGTCCGAAAAATAATGATATGTCATTACCGTTTCTACACTGGGATATTAAATGTGGCAAAGAAGTACATTTGTTGAGTTTTTCAACATGAAATAAAACTATAAAAAAACTCAGATGTGGAACAAAGGAAAAATTTCTAAATATTTTACATTATAACTTTTTTATGTGGATTCGAAATTCAGAACAGCATCGTATATAAAATTTTCTCCATTGGATTTTAATGTAATAAATTATTTTTTAATGGCTGGATTTTTTTTTATAATTTCAGGAAAAAAATTCATTTTATAATGTATCTTGTATACTAACACTGCCTCCATATCAAAGAAAGGGATACGGAAGATTACTCATTGATTTTAGTAAGTAAAAATTTGTGAATTTGTAATATTTTAATTTAGATAAATATCTAGCATATGTGGTCATATCTCATTTGATATAGATCGACATTTAATCTTATCCAAGTTCATCTCGAAATTGCGGTATCCAGTAATACCCAATAAGATCCCTCAAATATATTACAGAATTAATTTAATCCAAATAGATTTCAAAATTGGGAGATCCAATAATATCCAATAATATCAAATTTGAATCCTGATAGATCCCAAAATATCCCATGCGATTAATTTAAGTACAATTGGATACAAATGGATAAGCTAATTTTGGCAGATCGAATTGGGTATTTTGAGATTAAAATTTATCCTATGACATATTTGGAGCGAAACAATCACTCCAACACCTTTCTTTTCTAAAATTTCGATACCTTTTTTTTGAAGGAGAAAAAAGTGCTCTTTTACCAAGAAAATGTCACAAGTCGTTGGCTACCATGGCCTAATTACACTTTCAATTGCTTCCCCACCCACCGAATTCGCCAGATTTGGCTCCTAGCGATTTTTACCTGTTTTCAGACTTCAAAAAAATGCTCGCTGGAAAGAGATGAAGAGGTGATTGCCGAAACAGAGGCATATTTTGAGGCCAAAGATATATCATTCTTTAAAAAAGGTATCAAAATATTAGAAAGGCGTGAAGTCATTGTATCGCTGCGTTTGTGCGGCATTCCTATCAATGATATCTCGAACAATTTTGACAGTAGAAATCAGAAATACGTTGAAAAACTGTCAAAATCGTTCTTGATAACACTGATAGAGAGTCACACAAACACAGCATATGTTGATGAAAAAGTATTTGTGTAAAAGTATTGTATACCCAAGTAAAAAAAATGATATGGAGCCATATGAAGTTATATTTAATTATATATAATCTTTTATGTAATTAGATATAATTATATCCGAAAAATGAGAACGTCTTATTGTATCATATTGTATCGAATTGTATACAATTGTATACAATTTGGTACAATTTGATACAATTTTATGCAATTCGATACAATTGTATCCGAATTTTGTCCTCATCCAATTATATCAAATTATATCTTTTTGTATAAAATCATATAAAATGTTATAAAAGTGGACATATTTTGATACAATTATATCTAAATATTAACCTTATACTTTTAATCATATTATATAGGACTATATCTAACAATATACAAAAATAATTTTTTTAAATAAAAAAAAATTCAATTACTTGTAATTGTAATTGTTCTTTTTTGAATTGCAATTACAAATAATATGTAATTGTATATGAGTTTTTTTTTCAATTACAATTACATGTAATTGTGTAATTGCATGTGTAATTAATTACAAAATGTAATGATTAACCCCAGGTCTGCTGGAGATCTTATAATTTCGATAAATCTTCCATTACTTTTATCCAGATTTATCATGACAGTGCAATAAACATGAACAAAATTTTATTTTAATTTAGTAATTTTAAAATAAAGTTATTCCCCCATTCATCTTAAACACATTGACACGGTGCAAAAATATAATTTAAATAATATACATTTAAATTTAACGGTTCGTTGTAATTCAAAAGTCTGTGGTTATCATACACAGAGTTGAATAGAATCAGCTGAGATATCTTAAGAATTAAGGTTCAAAGCAAAATAGAGTAATAATAACAAAGGATAAAAATAGCATTGGTAAATTTCGTTGATGTTAGTCTAAGTTGAGTTGTTGATAAGAAATTCGATTTTCTTTCAGCGGTCACATAAGTAGACAATCATAAAAATATTAGCCCACAGAAGACGAAATACACTGATGATTGCTTTGTAGCGAAAGCCGAAAATACGTATTCTGTATTGCTAGTCTTATCGAATTCTTTCAAATAAATATATTTTTATTCTTTGTAATTTACTTGTAAAAATTGTATCATCTTTCTTTGATGATAATTTAATTTAATTTAAACAGAAAGTGATATTTATTTATGATCTAGAGTCAAACTAAAAAAGAACATTCATTTACTTAAAAATAAGAGATCAACTAAATATTCCCCCATTCATCTTAAAGTTAACAACACTGAAATTTTAAAGTTAATAGGATTATGATATACAACCAAGATATAATATAAAAAATCAGTCAAGTGTACGTTATAGTAGGTTTGTTTTTTTTCGAATTTTGTATAAATATTTCATACAAATTTAAGCATTTATAAAATTTTTAAGTAGGTATAAATTTAGCTTCTTAAAAATTAAGTAGTTATAAAAATGCTACCAAGTCTTAAAAATTCTTGGCTTTTCTCTTTCAAATGTAAACAAAAAGCAAAAGCTAACAAATGAATTATGAGTTTGTTAGCAATGGTGGAGCAGGGCACACAAGATTATTGCTCCATTTCGCGTTCCGGCGAAGTCTTTGTACGAAAACAGCTTTTGTACAAAGGGGACTCCAAATGTTTAAATTTCAGTTGTTTACAAAAAATAAAAGGAAAGTCAGGTAAGTACGGATAATCGTTTTTTTACAAGTAGTTATAGATTTAGATATAAAATTCGAAAAAAAACAAACCTAGAATAGAGAATTTCGAATTAAAGCTTCAGTGTTGTTAATGTTATGGGTGCGTAAGCCATTTTTGACTCATGCTCCTAAACAAAAACAAATTACTCACGAACGGGCATTTCGTTTCTTACTCAGCACACAGGAGTATATTAAAAACTTACAATCAGAAAATTCTCACGCAAAACAGTAAAAACTACTAAAAACATATGATGCAAAAAATAAACTCACACACGAATCATGCACGGGTTATTCTTACTCACGCACGAATCACTTAAGTATAGTAATTATTACTCACGATCACGTGTGAATAACGTGACTCACGAACATTTCGTGTCACGCGCCAATCCCTAGTAATTACTAAATCTAAAACTAGTTCAAAATCATTGATAACATGGAACCAAATATAATATAATACGGTTTTATATGGACTTAATATATTTTTATATAAAATCACTTTGAAAAAATTGCCTATGTGGGATGATATATAATTATAGATGATTTTATAAAGAACGTTATAAGTTATATATGGGTTCATATTCGTCAATATATAATCATAACTAACACAAATTATAAAATATTTTTTATATGGATCCACATAGTTTTATATTATTATGTATAGTGTCATACTAAATTATATATAAACGTATATGTAATTATATCTTTTATATGTTACTTTATGTACTTTTATATAGCACATACATATATATGTAGGCCAGTATGTAATAATATAAAATCACATATGTCTCCATATTAAAACCATTGAGGAAAAAATATCTAATATATGACTATATAAAAGTATATATGCTTGAATTTAAAAGCATATGTGGCCATATGTAACTATAAGTTACTATATGCAATTACATAAAATAATATATGATTATATCAAAACTTTTTTACTCGGGTATCTTATTGTATGGTATAGAGCAAAACGGCGATAATATTGGCAATAATATTTGCAATAATGTTGCGTAGTATATGGGCTCCTAAAAAGTTAAAATATGGGCTCCTAAAAAGTTAAAATTTTAAAAATGTGACTTAGAAGATTATTTGACCCCAGTTTGTAATTAGGAGACAATAATACTTTTTAAATTAAAGTCAGTACAAAAAATCAGCTTGAGTATATATTCATTTGCTAAATTTTCATTTAAAATTGTTTATTAAACATAATTGTTTGGTCATATACTGTAACTGTGTGACTTTTTTTTATGACTCGACTTCTAATTTTTACTATTTTCGTGAATATTTATTGCAAGCAATTAAAATTCCCTGCAATATAAAAACTAGGGATATAACTATATGCGAAAAAATTACATGCCACCACGGTATGGGCAATATTGTATTGATAATAAAAATAGTTTTCTTGGGTTATTTGGGAGAAATGCTTTTGAATGCAATCACAAAAAAAGTGCATATTGTTGTCAATACACATCATTTCAGAATAGCAATACAGACACAATTGAAAAAAAGTGAGTATGACGAAAGCCATGCATTGCACTGCATGTCTTCTGTTATTCTTACCTAACACTCACAAAAGCAACGAATATAAAATGATTGGTATGAATACAAACCGATTGTTACGAATGGTCTCAATGTTGGTTGTATAAAAATTGAAAATTTTTTTCTGTCAAATATTTTAGTATATTTTTGGTGTTTATTTTTTCACTTAAACATTAACAAAATGGGAAAATATATGCATATTTCATATTTAAATAAAAAAAATGGAAATTTCTTTACACTGCATTTTTCAAAATACTGCAACAGGTCAACGAATACTAAATGAATGTTGTGATTGATTTTATTTTTTTAATGCGTCATCTCTTCATTTCGTTGCTTGACATGTAGTAGCAATATAAAAATAATCATCAAAAACAATGAATGTATATAATAGCAATAGCATTAGTTATTGTTGTTGCATGAATACATGGCAAAAGCAATGAATGGTATGACTGCACAATAAAAACGAATGTACTCAAACCGTTCCCTGTTCCGTACCGATACCAATTTCTAAAATAGCACATTTCCCAGCAAAACCTTGGTAATATGTGGCTATTACTGTGCATATTACTATGTATGTTACCTGGTAATATATCAAACTGCTTACCCTTGCATTACTTTGGACCCTTACACCTTACCCTTGCTTTACTTGCAATATCAAATTCATACGCTTGGATGTTTTATTGGTATAAATAATTTGTTTTTCTATAAAATTTTAGAAATTCAATTTTTTGTTCAAAATCTATGAATTGAAAATTAATATTCGGGTTAAAAAATTAATATTTAAACAAAATGTTTTTGAAAACTCACTACCTGTAAGTTCAGAATGACATGTTACATTGAGTTACATCGATGGACATCACTTTCTTAAAATAATAGGTCTTGTAATAGAAAAGTAAGATCTTACCCTCTTCATTACAAAATGCTTATTTTTATAACTAAAATTTATATAAAAAAAAAAATTAAAAAAATTTTTTGTTAAAAATATGTAAATTTTAATTTAATACTCAATATAAAACAAATTGAAATTTTAGGAAAAAAACACATTATTTTAAGGTTATTTGTAACCTAGAGGTAATAGGTAAGCATAACATGTAAGTTCAGAATAACATATTACTATTTTGTAATAGATACGTAAGAGCCCAGCCGGAAATTGCCAACGGTAAAAAAATAAGGTACTGGCGCAGCACCGTATTTTCTCCTTTTACGGTACTGTGAAGGTGTCGAAATGATAACAACAACGGAGGACGGTCAATTGACGTTATTCGCGGGTGTTAACACATTTTATATATTTCCAGCACTTTTTGTTTTTTACGTTTTTTTCTTTTTTGTGTATTTAACTTATTTATGTGTTTTTTTTATAATAAAATTAATTCAAAATAAAAAAGTTTTCATTGTTTAAATGTACCGGCAAATCAGTATAAAAAAATCACCGATTTTATTGTATTTAAAGTACTAGGAAGGGACTGAATTTTTAAAATGCCAACGCTTTGCCAACACCCGTAGCCAACCGTCCTCCGTTATCATTTCGACGTCATACCAGTGCTGTAAGAGTTGCAAATCGGATGTTTTGCCAACACTTGTACTACCCTCGCCGACGCTATACCAACACCTTGCCGTTCGTATTTTTCCGACTGGGAGGTTACCTACCTCTATTTCTTCTTACCAAAGTCATTACCGGGTAATAGAAGGTTTTGCAGGGTTTTAGCGATTTCTTGAAATATTCTCCGAATGTATTCGATCTTAATTAAGCTTAATTCGACAAAAAATAATCACTGCAATTTAAGAACTATTCGATTTCGTAATTTTTTTCAAATTAAAAAAATTATATATTTCCTGAGGAGTTATTGCAAAATGATCAAATTGAAAAAAAATATGTCTTCCAAACGCAATGCATTTGGTGCAGTAACTTTTTCAATAGCATTTTTCCATGCTATGCCATGTAATTTTTGGAATTTGCAAAAAGTTATATACCTAACACACATGTACGTACTAGGTAGAATGAAATACCTTTCCGTGCTAATGCCTGTAGACAAAGCCAGACAGTTTAAGAGTTAGTCAGCCGTTAGAAAAAATGCAAACAAAACGAAAAGAAAAACCTAACAATAGAAGTTGGTAGATGAAAGCAACCTACCCTGGTAAAATATTTTCTGGTAATTTTAGGACCAACATGCAACAAGGAGAAGCTACCATAGACGTAAGGAAAACTTTTTTAAGTGACATTGACCTTAGATGACATTGCTTCTTTTTCTATATTACTTTAATACAAAGAACAGCATAAATTTAAGACACGTATATGCACGAAGCGAAGAAGAATGAATATTACATACATACATGCAGTGTTGGAAAAACATAAGAACGATAGCTTGTCTTCCAATAATTTGAAACATATCTTTGTTTTAAATAGATTTTTTATTTCCAAAAACAACTCTTATTTTCCACCGGATATTCTAACAAATAATTTATAAGGTATATTAATAAATATTTGGTTTGAAAATAGAAACTAAATACAAATTATGATTTTTTCAGATAGGAAACATAAAAGTTATGGCGCCATGTTACACAAAAAAAAATAAAAAATAAATTTAATCATAAAAACCGCCTATTCAATAAATTTTATCGTTGAAATTACTCCAATCACAAAAATTGTCCATTCAATTAAAACTTTGTAGCTCTTTAATTGAATAAATTTTCAATAAAATAGTGATACATTTGATTAGGATTTTTATTAGTTTTTTTATATGATTTGATTAAAAATTAATCCATTGGATTAAAAATTGATCAATTTGTATAAATTCTAAATAAGCTGGATAAAGTGGCAGTTGTCATGCCAACTATAAAAATATATATTTCTTTATTTTTAGCTTGAATTTCATAACACTGAATTTTATTAAAAGAAAACATGCATGCAATTTCCATTCAGTTGATAGATTTAATTATACTTATGTGAAAAGTTCTCTCGCAGAAATTAGTTTTATTCTTTTTTCTGAAGCCTAAGGACTCTGTCAAATTTTTTTTGAAAACTGAATAAAATATATTTTATTTAAAATAATTTTTAATTTATTTTTTGCGATTTTTTTCTTTAAAAAATTTTTAATATTTTAAATAAAATTTCAAAAATTACAATACTATTTTACAGTAATGTTCTAGAATAAATGAATATTCAGATTTAGTATGGTAGAATTAAAATATTTAACTAAACTTAAACGAGAATTTATAAAATTTGATAAAAAGTAATTTAAAATATCAGTTACTAACACATAAACATTTATAAAAACAACTACATAAATAAAACAAACGAAACACAGCAACAATATGCTGCCGTTTTTCTCTTGTTTTATGAAATGCTTTTGAACGATGGAATAAAAAATGTCAAGCAAATTGCAGTTTTGAGCAATTATTTAATCGATTGGATTAATTTTTAATTGACACCTTTGGAAATAATTTAACAAATCGTTTTAATTGAAAAAAGTTGAACAATATTTTTTTGTGTGTAGTGTTTCCATGGCGGTTAACCGATTCCTCGATTAATAAACGATTACGGTCATAACAAACACAACAAGTAAAAACAATTGTAGTCGGTCAAGCCGGATCATGATCTATCCAATATCATAGTACATATTTCGGGAATTGAACTAAATTCGGGGAAGATACCTGATTCTTACTATAACAATTAAGAAGGCAGAAAATATAGAGAAAATCTGAATAAAATTGCTGAAAAAGTATATAAGACCAGATATCAATGTTTTGTACACTAATAGAAAAAAGTCCGTAAAAAATTTAGTTAAAACTACAAAAAATTTGTTAAACAGTAAAAATAAAACTGTTAAATGTACAGTATTTTACTTATATTTGAGTTAAATTTTTGTAATGGAAAATAGAAAATGAAACTGCTAAAATCAGCAAAAAATTTTGCTAAATAATTAGTAGCCTAAAAAATCAAAAAAAAAAAAAAATTAAAAATTTTTGAAGTTTTTTTTAAATGCCTTTTGAAAACAGCAGTTTACAATTTTTAAGCAAATATTTCTGCTAAACTAAATTGAGCTTAAAAAAGCAAAAATTCTGTAGATATAACAGTTTATTTTTGCTATTTGTAGTCTACTAATATTTAGCAAAATTTTCTGCAGACTTTAGAGTACAATTTGTTAGTTTCAATTAACTAAAAGTTAGTTTAAATATAACTTAAATTCTGTAAATTTAACAGTTTTAATTTTGCTGTCCTTATTTTACTAGTATTTAGCAAAAAAATCTGCTAAATTTAGCAGAATCACGTTTTATTTCGATTTAACGATGTCCGTCCGTCTGTCTGTCCATGCATTCTTGTGCGCACTCTACAGGTTCCAAATATTAAGTTATTTTAATGAAATTTGGCACACCGACTAACGTCGGCCCAAAGACGAAGCCAATTGATTTTGGTTAAAATCGGTCCATGTTGAGACCTAGTTCCCATATAAGGCCCCCCCCCCCAAATTAGCTTGGTTACCGCTGCAGGTCGCAAATATTAAGATATTTTGATGAAATTTGGTACACCGACCTATGTCGGCCTATGTATTTTGGTTAAAGTCGGTATTGGTTTAGACCTAGTGGCCATATAAGGGTCCCCCAACAAAATTTGCTTTTTAGACGCTGCACGTCGCAAATACGAAGATATTTCAATGAAATTTGGTTCGCTGACTCATATGGTTCCAAGAACAAAGCCTATAGATTCAAGACTAAATCGGTCCGTATTTGGACCTATGGGTTATATTTACGATTTATATAAAATGTTGACACAAGTCACATTTTAACCCATTGGAATTTCGGATCCAAACATTAGTTGGCTTTTAACCAGACTGGTCTAGGGTATTGTATAGTCGGCATGCCCGACTTTAACTTTTTTACTCGTTTTTAACTAATTTTTAGTAGCTTTTTCTACTATTTTTACAGATACATTTCTATGAGTGTATATTTTACAATAATCATGTATTTAGTTAGAATATTGTTCATACCTCAAGTCCAAATTCGAATATGATATTGTCAAATTAGATTTTATTTGTTCTTTCAAAG
This sequence comes from Leucophora obtusa, assembly GCA_949987735.1. NCBI lineage: Eukaryota > Metazoa > Arthropoda > Insecta > Diptera > Anthomyiidae > Leucophora > Leucophora obtusa. The sequence continues at coordinate 210,942,889 of OX465298.1, forward strand.
AGGTTGACCATTTTCATGATAGGCAATACCATTCATTGTTTCGTGGGCATCACGCCAACTCATCAGTTGTCCGCAATAAGAAAATGATGACTGGAATATACAAACAGAGACATTACATAAGGTACACACAAAAAAATATTAGCTTAAATCATCTAATTAAAGATTTGTTTAAAATAAAATTTGTTTTTAAATAAATATTTAATCGAATTAATTAAATCTTTGAATTCTTTAATTGATTCAATTAATCGCACACAATTTTTAGTAATTGATAGTATCATTTGCGTGGTAGGTGCAAAAACAGAGAAACTAGTAATTGTCTGGAACAATTTGATAATTAAACCTGGTTTTTACTTTTTTGTGTGTACGCATTCTGGACGTCGAATTTTGGGCCACTTTTTGCTGGCCGTATATCACGAATAAAACGAACAATTTTGGCCTTCAAAGCTTCAATTGTTGCTGGTGTATCAACATAAACCAGTCACTTCACGTGACCTCACAGGAAATAAGCGAGAGGTGTCAAAGTCAAATCGCACGAACTTGGAGGCTAATTGACAAGTCTATTTCTCGAAATCAGCTTTTCGCCAAATTTTGATTTCAAAAAGAAGATGTTTGCGGTCGTTATATGGCACGTAGCGCCATCCTGTTGAAACCACATTTCGCCCGGATCAATGTCATCCATATTTCGAATTTTCGAAATCATTGATCATGGTGTGCTAACGATCTGCATTGACGCGAGCTCTGGCATAATTTTTGAAGAAATAAGATCGAATTATGCTACCAATGCGTAAACCGCACCAAACGGTGCATTTTTCGGGATGTAATGGAGTTATGGATTGTTTTAACTCCTTAAGCGGCAATTTTGTTTATTAACACACCCCTTAAGCCAAAAATGAGCATCATCGCTGAACACAATTTTGCGTCTATAAGTTGCGCGAATTGATGACTGATTTTCAAAGTAAATCCAGATAATTTGGTAGCGTTGTTCAAGCGTCAATCTACTCATGATGATTTGCCAGAGTATACTGATCATAAATGTCAAAATGTGACCGCAGTGTGACAGTTCGTTTGAGAGTTAACCCTTTCGTAAGTTCTATCGGGCTTAAATAAAAACCATTTATGTATGTATGTTAGTGTGTTCGTTGTCAATAACATTTGTAAAAACAACGAGATTTATTCCAAGCAAAATAAATATTTTGCATGAGACTTAGCCGTGGTACGCTTTGTTCAACAATTATTTTAATTTTTGCATTAAAAATACAAAAATAGTTTTTTCGGACTTTCTATATTTTCATATATTTAGTTAAAATATTGTTCATATTAGATTTTATTTGTTGTTTTCATGACTTTTTGGATTTGTTATAGATGTAGGGTGGATTAAACCATATCTCTTTATAAATAAAATTTTATAAGAAATGATTTTGAAAAATAAATTTATGAAATAAAACAAAAAACCTTGAGTTTGTTTTTTCATACAATTTTTAATTTCATGATTTTTAGTTTAACCAAATTCGTAAGACATGTTAACCTCATTCAAGAAAATAAATTTAAGGAAAATGCTTTATTCTTTTTTAGTTAATAAGAATTTTGAATACACTAAAATCAAATAAAATTTGTATTATTTGAAAGCAATTTTATAGATTGGAAAGAATAAATATTACATATTTTAATTAAAAACTCATATACATTGTTTTTGTAAGGTGAAAACTTAATACATTTTTTTGAGTGCAAGTACAACATTGAACATACAACATTTGTAGGATTGTGGAGCTCGGGAATTCCAACTTTTTTATGTTTATCTCCTTCATGTATGTACATTAGACCGTACCACCTTACAGGCAAAAAAAGTGCGCCGTACACCCTTTAATATGAAGTATTTTTGCAAGACAGTTTCAAAATTTTAAAATTGCCATTTTACATTTTTCGTTATAGCTTCGGCATTTAAAGTCGGATTTTAAAGTGTGATATATCGATTTTTTTGCCTCGAGGAATCCAATGAAAAAAATTTAAAAAGGCGACCCCTAAGTTTGGCAACCGAAAAAATAAAAAAAAAATGTCTGCTGGGTTTATCGAAAAACTTCCTTAGCAAAAGTTTAATGATTTTTTGCGAGCATTAACCCATATTATCCTAGCGTCGTCATATGACGACATGAAAATGCCTCTTTTTGAATGTGCATAATACCGTTACTTTAAACATGGAAGGACTTATGTTAAGAGTTTTGTAAACAAAAAATTTCAAATTTTCATTCTGTGTTAATTTTATCCACTTTGGTTATTGTGTGAATGACCGAAAATCACAAAAATTCCAAAACTGCAAAAATTATGATTTCTTTCAATAAAGAAGGAAATAATTGAAATTTATTACATTAACATATTTTTTTTGTTTGGTTTTTCTAAAAGCCAACTAAATTTGCTCCATATTGGTAAAACTACAATGTTCTAATCGCAATTTGGAAAAATTATATAATTTAATGAATTTGGGTGTCGTCATAAGACAAAAATTTTTATTTGTTTTTTTTTTAATATAGTCATTTTGGGCTGTCTTTGACAAGGTTTGGAGCTTCTTACCTTACCAAAGTATGGAATCTACCAAGATCGTCAGGAAAATAGCCTTAAACTTCCCGTAGTAGATACTTTACCTTATGGTCGAATAGAACACTTCCTAAAAAGAAGCCACAACGATAAACAAAGACAATGTCGGGGCCTCGATATCAAATCGACAGGTCGGGCAGAGTGTTCCAAATGCGAAATTTTTTTATAATAAAGGCATAGATTTTAAATTTCAACAAAATCGGACCAATTTTGTTAAGGTAATAAATTTTTCTGTTCCGCCAACAGACATATTGTTTTGAGTGTGTGAACATGTAAGAAAAAAGCTTAAAGAGCACCTACCCAACCAGTCATCCATCAATTTATCCCAACATAGCTAAGTACTAGGATAACCAGCCAGACAGACAACTAGTCAGTTATTAGTCAACCAACCTGTAAATTTAGAATTTGTTATTCTATAATTAAAAATGTTTTGTTTAAGGTTTTATTGTTGTAATTGTCTTTATAATTCGCGTTAAAAAGAAAAACATCGCAGTCGCGTTTTAAGGTAGTCAAAACCCAAATTAGAAATCTAAAGTAAAAGATAGACAAGACACGAATGTACATATATTAGGGGTATAACTTTTGATCAATTAAAAAAAACTGTCTTAGAGTAGAGATACAACCTTGCGGCTGCGGATTACGCTGCGGAGAGAAAAACAAATTAAATGGCTGCGGTGACGGTTGTTTTTATACACACATTCATGTGTGTACATTTAGTTTATGTGTGGAGAGCACCAGCGATGGGAAATGAGGTTTTTGTTTCAGTATATAAAAATTTTTAATTTTTATATTTTTTATTTTATTTTAATTAACTTCGGCAAATATCATTAAATTAAAATGATAGGCTAAATGAGTTCGAAACTAGTAAGAAACATGAAAAACAATGATTTTTCAAAATAAAAGTTCAATCGTTTCAACTTTTCCATCTCTGAACATCATAAAATATCGGGATTATTTTTTGAAAATATGGTAACATTGTAGTGAGAGTGAGAATGAAAATATGCGAGTATGAGAGAAAACACAGAGAAATTAAATTAAGTTCTAATTTAGAGAGAATCCGCAGTGCGTTTTTAATTGTCAAAACTCCATATAAAAAAAATAAACGCAGAAGAAACCGCAAGGTTGTATCTCTACATTTATCCATACAGTTTATAAGCGTTGGCAAAACAATCTGAAAGGTACTATTGAAATGCGTAAAAAAGTGTTCAAGCACTTTTAATACCAAAAGAAAGAAAAGGCCTTTATTACTTATTAGTAGGCAAAAAAAAAAAACAATGTTTTAAACTCTTTAAAAAGCTCGAAAGAACAAAAAATTAAGCAGTTAAAATTAAAAAAATTATCCTTAAATTTCATTAAATCTTTAACTTTTCTCATTAATATGCTTATAAAAATGATATTTTGTATTTAACTTGATGCTACATTGCTTAAAATTATGGGTGTCAAACAGGATTTTGACATACATATTTGAACTATGTATTGCAATTCAAGTCATAAAAATCAAAAAGTGTATTTTTTAAATTAAAAGAATCAAAAATCTTGTACATATTAATTAAAAATATTTAGGTCGATTTCAAAAATTTATAAAATTACAGCTTTTATAAGAAAAAACAAAAATACGCTTTATTTTCGAAGAAAAATGCTATACATAATCTGGATGCAAAATTTAGCGGTTTTAATTGTATATCAGCATGAAACCTTGATAATCGCAGTTCGTTATTTTATTTAGCATTTTACCTTTATGTTTTTTAATTCGATTTTATTATATTTTAGCTGTGTTTTCGACTTAACTATATCCGTTAACTTTTAAAAAAGCACAAAGTGCATAAAAACGTTTTCTAGACGAAAACTAACATATTACTTTTCGTATGCACGTTAACTTACAACGTGGATAATTATGAACGTTGAAAACGTTTAAGACATTTTCACACCTAACGTAACTTTTTCGCGTTACTACCTAAAAAGTTTTGCTGACATACCATCGATTATACCGGAACTATCATAAATACTCACTATTTAAAAAAATTTTATACTCCAATCAGTTTAACGTAGATTTGCTACAAATACTTAACGTTGATAGGCATGAACGAAATTACAGCTTTTAACAACAAATAACAAATTTCAAAATTTTATATTTTCAATATTCGCCACACACTTTTCAATAACAATATGAAATTGAAAAATAAAAATCCAAATCCTTTTGAATTTTTCAAAAATATTTGTACTTGCGAAGTTCTATGGTATTCGATAGTAAAGAAAATATTTGTTAAATGGAGTAAAATACATCTTTAACTTATTACAATTATAAAATTTTTCAAAATTATGTTTACAATTTTTTGGTTAACTTTTTTTGGTTGACAATTTCAAAAAAACTAAATTTCAAACTCGTCGGTGTTTCTTATAAAAAATTATGGAATAAGCTTACGTTAATTAACCGATAACCGTCTTTAGTAATCCATATTGCTGAAATCGTTAAAACAGATAGAGAACCGCACTAATGAAATATATTTTTACTGAATAAAAAACTAACAAAATACAAAATGAAAAATTGGGGTTGAAAATGGGTACTTTTTCGAATTTTTACTTTTTATGGTATTTCATTCATATGGAAATGTGATATCGCTGGAAAGGGATTATTGAAAGCTTTCTCTGGTTCCTTTTTTGGTATTAGCTTTCTTGAATTGTTTTGTTCTGAAAAAAATCATTTCTTATACCCTATATTTTATATCCTACCCCGAACCCTTTTTTGAACTTTTTAGAACAACTGGGCAAGCCTATACAATAGTGAAACATGTATTCAAAATTCCTCTTCTAGTACATAAAACATCTTTAGATACGACTACCGTACGAGATATAAAAGATGTTTACGGATTACGGTATTATAAACAGTTGCCAACCTTGCTATTAGCGCAATTTTTTTCATCACGTGGTTGCCTGGAAGAACTTTGGTTATAGCCCTAACGGACATACACATATATATATGTATATTAGACTGTCCCTTAAAATACCTATTTTTCGTTAGTTTTGTACCCTCTATCGCATATCCCAATTTAATAAAAATCTGATGTTATTCTGTAAATTTCCTAGTGGGTCTTTTTTTTGTGAAAAATGAGAACATTAACCCTATATGGATCAAGTTACTCGAAATAATAATTTTTATCAAGTGGAAAAAAATTTTTTTTTCTTTCAAAGTGATTTTTTTCCGAAAATTATGAAAGGTGTTATTCTGTAAATTTCCTAGTGGGGCGTTTTGGTCAAAAGTATAAAAATTAACCCCATATGGATCACGTTACATAAAATAATTATTTTATTCCAGTTGAGATTTTTTTATCAATTTAATGGCTCGTAGTCATAATTAATATTATGTTTGATGGGTCTTTTCTAATCCCAGGCCACTAAGGGTTAAAGATTTTTTAAACAAATGTAAAGATAATTATAGTCTAACTAAATTTAAGTGATGTTTTTCCGAAAACTGTGTAAAATTTGATGAAAACATTCAAATTTTGTTTAATTTTTGACAAAATGAGCAATTTTTGTAAAATGTCCTGGAAAGCAGTCCAAACACAAACTCGAATTATAATTTTTCCAATTTAATTTTTTTTTTTTAATATCAAATATTATGTGGTACAAATAGCAATCGACATCTCCAAATTAGGCATTTTAAATAATCTTTAAAATTAATTTAAAAAAAACAAGTTTTTGCATTTTTATCAAATTCGTGGGTCATTTTGGATTCCAGGCTAAAGTGGGTTAATTATATCCGATGAAGTCAAAATTCCATGTCTGAATCATTTTGACTATATTAAATGAATAAATGGAATAAAAAATATTTTTTTTTCGAAATTTCGAATTTTGGGAATTTTTAATAGTAATAAACTTTTTTCCAAAATGGGACATTTTCGTCCAACTTTCGGCACGGGTTAACGTTTTCCAAAAAAAAATCGATTTCTTCCATTTGGGACCATTTCCAATAAAACTGGTGGGTGTAAGACAAATCTATTTTTAAGGGACACCCTAATGAATATGTATCTTCATACATGTGGTCATGGTGTAAAATTTTACATGTGAAAAAATTTGTTGGTTTAAATACTGGCTGCATGTGACTGCTAGTAGTTTTTTAATGTTAATTTTCCTTTTTAGCCAAAATGAATCGAACTCGCACTTTTTCATTGTTACAGAGAATATATTTGACTGTATTAATTTATATGTATGCATTTGTTACAGGCAACAAAGGTCAGGATAGGTCACAACAAAAAGGCGTCGTCCACATGTATTAGTGCTGATGCAAAAATACGATTCGTGTTATTCGAATATCAGGATGAAGATAAAAGAAATGTCCTTACTAAATCGACATTTAAAAATTTTGAATATCCTCACCTAAGGGGTCTCGCATGGTCCTTTTTATGGCAATACCGGTTTTTAATGCAACAGGTGGCGCTGACTTCTGTTTTGTTTTTTCTGGCAATACTGCTTCATTTTATTGGGGAGCAGTGTTGCTCGAAAAGTTTTAGCTCATTCCCATTTTGAAGTTTTAAATCCCCAATGTTATACCCAATTCATTTTTATTTAAACAAAAACTCAATTTAAAAGAAAAAAAATAGCAACTAGTTAGCATCGCTCTTAAGTGCAGAAAATTATTAAGAAATGACTCAGCACAGAAATAAAATTGAATATTTTACGAAGAAATATTTACTTTTTCACTCGAACTTTTAAGGCCTATAATCTTTGTTAAAATTGTGAAAGTAAAAAAAATTTTATTATACGAAAGACAAATCACAATTAAGCTGAAATGTCACTGTTTCAAAATAAAAGTCGTACATTAAAATTTCGAGAGAAAAAATTCTACACAATTTTCACACAAAACTCATTATGGTGAAAAATCTTTTTTTTTTCTTAAAGGCTGGTGTTTTGTTCATACTTTTGCGAAAAAAATCTGTCAAACTCCATATAAAAAAATGATTTTTCACTTGCGTGGAATTGTTGCGAAATTGCGGTGGAATTTTTTTCGCATTAATTTAATTGAAAATGTAGCGAAAAAGTGACGTTTGGCTACGTTATGATTGTATCTTTCTATAGAATGTAAAAAATGTGTGCATTTTAAAGTTTAAATTATAGTTTTTGGCCTACAAACATATAGCGAAATTTTTTCGCTCTTTTGAACAAAATACTGGGCTTAAACTTGTAAGGAATTTGACAAGTAAATATGTGTAAAACTAAATCTCTTAAGATTTAAAATTTTTGAATCTCTCCCCAAACCGAAGTCGAAATTCCCAATGTGGGCCCATTTCCCTTTAAAACCTCATTTGACAAAATAAAATCCTCCCTTGACAAAATTTCCCAAAATAAAATCCTTTGACAAAATTTTCTCACACGCTAGCGACATCTACAGTTTGTTTAAAAAATTTTTGATGTTGCATCTCTATATTATATGTCTCTGCTCACCTAAGTATTTAGATCCGTGATGACAACTAGATTTGTTGCCAATCGAAGTGTTCGGCTGCAGCAGCCGATTTTTTCAATTGTTACTGCCGATTTTTTGTAAAGGCAACTGTTGCAATAGTCAAATTACGATCATCTTAAGCGATGTTCTTTACAAAGTAATTAATTACTCCCATCTCACACCCGCAAACAAACTTAAGCTGCAACCAAAATTAGCTTAAGCAATAACCACAATTGACTTACCTTTCGTTAAGTTTAATTAAATTGCCGACTTTTATAATATTTTTTCATATTTGCGAACTTATTTTATCTTCTTTTGTTAGTTTTAATGAGATTTTTGAATTTATTTTTGTTAATTTGAATTGTTTTTAATTTGATTAAGTTGATTACGATGTGTTTCGATGACAAGTTAACAAACTTATTGGAGATGGAACTTTTAAAAAGTTGACTTAAATATGCCCTACGGGGAAAGGGACCGGTCCCAGATGACACTCAGGATAGGTCCCAAGGGGGCGGAGACCGGTCGTTGATCGGTCTTTTTGTTTGAAAGAGACATATCACTTTAACATGGCGTTGTCTTTGGAAATGACCAATTGCCACAGTTTAGACATATTGTGGCAGTAAGGTGGTGTGTCTAATAAAAAATTAAGAATTAAAAATAATCTACTTGGTGTCGAAGTAGGGCTCGATAACACAACCTTCTGCTTGTAAGGCAAACGCTCTACCGTCTGAGCTAATGTTGCTTATGCGTGATGGCTGGCTGATGGTTAAGTTATATATTTTTCGTTTCTGTTCAAATAAAAAAGAGAAAGAAAAAACAAACACACACACAGCAAATAAAAAAACATAGAAAAGAAAAAAATAGAAAAGAAAACAACATTGACACACACACAAATATGGTGGAAGTGCCTTGAATATGCCCCCGATTGACCGGTCATGGGATAGGTCCCTTAATGGCAGTTGACTTGTTTTTTGCGTTGGCCATAATTAAATTAAAAAATCAATTAAAAATTAGAAAATTATCACAAAAACTCTGATAATATAAATAAAAATTTAAAAAATTCCCCTTAAGTTAAAAAGAAAAGTTAAATGAAATACCAATTGTTAAAACTAAAACAGCTTTAACATTAAAAAAACGTTGAAAATACAAACCTTAAAATTTCTTATAGAAACATTATAGAAATTTAAAATAAGAGCTAAAATAAGCAAATCGTGAAAAAATAATGTTAAAAATAAATAAAAGAGTAAAATAAATAAAAAATATTTTTAAAAATATGCGGCGAATTTTGTTTTTTTATTTCGGTATCGGTCAAGTTTTTTTAAAAGCAACAGTGCAAGTAACGGATCACAGAATACTTAGAAAATTAATTCATTTTATTTTGTTCATATTTGTACGAATTTAGTAATATGCCTTCGGTTGACTGGTCACGGGATAGGTCCTTGGAGGGCATTTGACTCCTCATTCCCCGTAGGGAATCTACTTGGCGTCGACGTAGGGCTCGATAACATAACCTTTTGATTGTAAAGCAAACGCTCTACCGTCTGAGCTAATGTTGCTTATGCGTGATGGCTGGCTGATGTTTAAGTTATATATTTTTCGTTTCTGTTCAAATAAAAAAGAAATAGAAAAAACAAACACTACAAGGAAATAAAAAAAAAATGGAGAAGAAAAAAAATAGAAAAGAAAACAACATTAACACACACACAAATATAGTGGAAGTGCCTTGAATATGCCCCCAATTGACCGGTCATGGGATAGGTCCTTTAATGGCAGTTGACTAGTTTTTTAAGTTGGTCATAATTAAATTAAAAAAATCAATTAAAAATTAGAAAATTACCTCAAAAACTCTGATAATATAAATAAAAATTAAAAAAATTCCTCTTAAGTAAAAAGAAAATTAAATGAAATACCAATTGTTAAAACTAAAACAGCTTCATTAAAAAAAACTTTGAAAATACAAAACTTAAAATTTCTTAGCAAAAAATTATAGAATTTTAAAATAAGAACTAAAATAAGCAAATCATAAAAAAATAAAGTTAAAAATAAATAAATCAGTAAAATAAATAAAAAATATTTTTAAAAATATGCCGGGAATTTTGTTTTTTATTTCGGTATTGTTCAAGTTTTTTAAAAGCAACAGTCAAAATAACGGATCAGAAAATACTTAGAAAATTAATTCATTCTCTTTTGTTCATATTTGTACTAATTTAGTAATATGCCTTCGGTTTACCGGTCACTGGATAGGTCCTTGGAGGACAATTGACTCCTCATTCCCCGTAGCGTGGGTACTTCAATGTGTTTGCATGGCATCGCTCTTTTCCTTAACTCAACATCGCTTAATATAGTTGTGCTTTACCGTTTCTTAAATTTGCTCAAAATTTTTCTTAATTTTCCTCCAAATTAAAGAACGCTTATATTTGACTTGTAAAAATTTTTAAATTTTGGCCAGATTTGCGAATTTTAGTTATTTGTGTTGTTTACTTAATTTTTTATGTTTTTAAATTCTTTTATTTTTAAACGAATTAAAAACATTTCAATTTTTAATTCGTTTAAGTTGGGTACGATATGTTTAGTTGCAAACTAACCTAATAAATAGAGATGGAACTTTACGAAAGTTTACTTAAGCTAAATATGTGTGCTTCAATGTAATTGCATAGTATCGCTCTTTCCCTTAATTCAACTTCGCTAATTATAGTTGGTCCTTAGTAAAAATAATAAAATTTATAATTGTTTATGTATAACCTCTTTTAACCATGGTTTTGATTATCCGTGCTGAGTCCCAAGCAACCCGGTTAATCGAGGCTAAACTGTATTTGTTTATAAATTTACAAGTGGAGATGTCAATTTGAAAAACTTAATTGATGACCCTCGTACGTACTGACCCGTGTATTTGACCGCCATCTCGTATTCGCTTTATTGAATTTTCAGAAACTCAAATCGGAATTGAAATGTAAATATCTTTAAATAATTTTTAAAATTATAAAAATTTTGCACTTTTGTTCCAAATATATCCGCCAGGGGGCGCTATAACGTGAATACACCCAGAAAACAGATTCGGTGCTGATAACCCCATTTGTTCTCAATCGAATGGTTCAGTAGCATCAAATGAATTTTTCATTTGCCGCTACCGAATTATTCTTCATACAACTGAAATTACGTTGTCACAGTCAAATTAGTCTTGTCTCAATTGGTTTCTTGTTGCCATAACTGAAAAATTCGGCTACGACAACCGAAACAAGCGATTGACTACAAATGGGGTTATCAGAACTGAATCCATTTCCTGGGTGTATCAACAAAACTACTTGAGGTGCATACTCAGATAGAAATTTCCAGTGGTACAAAAATCAAGCACGGGCATACCACTACACTCAGAGAAAAAATATGTAATTTTCCAACTGAAATTCGGTTACATCTACTAAAATAGGTTGGTGCAACTGAATATTGGTTATCACAAAAAAATTCGGTTTATACAACTGAATTTTAGTTGCAATACCCAAAATCTTTGGGAATCACATTCCAATATGGTTTCACCAACCGAATTTATTGTTTGTAGCAATCAAAATAGGCTTAGCAATTCGGTTGGCAATTTTTTTCCTGTGTGTTAGAAGGTTAAAATGTTCCACAAAAATGTTCCTCGTAGTGTTTTACATAAGTTCGCTGAACACATCATATACATACCTAAAATGGAAGATTCCCATAGATTCTCCCTAAAATCTAGGTTTGTGGGACATTTTAGCGCCAATTCTGAATAAGTACGAAATTAACCCTAAAACACATTTTAAGTTTTTACTTATTACTGGCACTAAAGTTAATTTTCAATACTGATGTCTTAAAAGACATGACAAATATTTTTTGCGGAACATTTTAACCCTCTAACCCTTCAACTTACGGGTCGTTTTTGTCCGTTTTTAAATCGGGGCCAAAAAAGTCCCTTTAATTGAAGAGTTAGAAGGTTAAAATGTTCCACAAAAATATTCTTCGTAGTGTTTTACATAAGTTCGCTGAACATACCCTATACCTAAAATTCACATGGTTTCCTATTTGAATCCTATTTTTTTTTGTTTTAGAAAAATCATTTTAAGCATTTAAAATGCATTTTTTATGAGAGGCATTTTTTATGAATTGATTTTACCCAAATTTGGTACAAATATGGCTTGACCTTATATCAATTCACGTGCTAAATTTCATGGCAATCGGATAATTTTTGCAGGTTTTATAAAAATTTTAAGATAAAGGATATATGGCAGGAATTCGATTTTGATAAAAATTGACACAAACGTTTCCAGTTTTATGTGTATCTCAATGGATACTTTTCGTACTTTTACATCCATTTATGTTATGTAGCTAATAACACATTTTTAAATTTCAGGACCTATGGGAGATGGGCGTGTCCTTGGCCCGATATTGTGTGTGTCGTCTCCCAATCTGACGGTTTGTATTTTTCTGACTGGGTAGATGTATCATAAATTGCATGAAAGATCATACTAAAACTAGCAAATTATGACCACTCGTCTTCTGATTTTCGTTACATTCAGAACTAGAATGCTCTGTGGAGCCATTAAGGCAAATCCTTTTTTATTTCTTTAAAATTCCAAAAACTCACGATTCAAGATTTCCATTTTTAAAAAAGTCAAAAAAGAAGTATAATTTGTTGTGAATTTAAACACCCACAATCTCCATAGTTTTAGTCAGTTACAATAATTCAAAAAATATTTTGATGATACAGTCGTCTACATTTGCATCTATGTAATTACTTTCAATAATAATTTTTCTTCACAATGCACTTTTAATGCGAATGCACTTTTTGAGTGCATTTGTCATTCTGTGGTCCCCTTTTAATTTTTTTTTAAATTTAATTCAAAACCTTAACATTTTTGACACAAACTAAATTCATCGCATGTTTGGGTCGCGCCACTGAAATATTTTTAATAATTTTTTATAAACCACTTAAATTTTTTTTTAAGAATTTTATTGGAAAGACTAACATTTTTTTACTATAAATTTGTTAAAAGGGTTAATACAAACCTGTTGTCTATTTAATTTTCTCCGACTTCCAACCAATTTCTCAGACCAAATAACCGATTACTTTTTTTCAAAACTTGCTTGGTTTCTTAATGTCAACACTTAAACATGGATCGATAAAGTTGTCTCGACGCTTTTCCCATTCTTATGCCTTGTATAGGAATCAGAATGGCAAAAAAATTTAAAAAAATAAAACACAAACAAATTTGCAGCCGGGAAAATGATGGTGACGTTGACGTTACTCTATGTTTTGTGGGTTTTTTTTTTATTGCTTTTTCTATTCGTATAGTAACGCACAAGAACTTTTACGTCGCGTCAGTCATTCATTGTAAGGGCGGTGGCGACGTTAGCGGCAGTCTTTTCTACTGTTTTTTTTTATATGTGTACGAATTTCATTCAACCCCAAAGCATGTAACAGTAATTTGTTAATATGAAATGGGAACGTGGGGGTATGTAGATATTTAGACGCCATCAAGTTTAAAGCAATAAACAAGTAAAATCATAAGCTTTAAACGTATTTATGTAAAACGGCGAAGACCGAGAGAGAGAACAACCCTTCAAAACAAAACCATTATACCCTACATATATTCCATCAGAGTTCTAATGAATTATTTCATTTTGAATAATTTCTCTTAAAAATCTAAACCCAGCCAGCGACGACCTCGTTTATAAACTGAAAATAGGCTCCAAGGACAGCCTGTTTGGGGGTTCGCTTAAACTTTGATGAAATATGGAAATGTGATATAGGGTATAAAATAGGGATGCCAATCCCGAAATCCTGAGTCCCGAAATCCCGGGATTATTCAATAAAAAAGTCCCGAATCCCGGGATTCTTAAGCTCGAATCCCGGGATTTTTGCAATTGCAAAAATATGTGGTAATTTTTCCAAAATTGTAAATTGTTGATATTTTTAAACTGTTTTTGTTAAATATAATTTTGTACAAATCTATACTTGTGCAGTATTTCTTATTATATTTCGGAAATCATCGATTAAAATTCAGAATGAAAAGTTGTATTTCAGAATTTTTCATTTGAATTTCTGCACTATATGTGTAAAACTATTAAAAAATTCTGAAACTAATTCAAAATTATAAAATTCAATTGACAATTTTAAATTAAAATGATATAAGAATAGTGAATATGAAATTATTATAAACAAAATTAGCACGCAACATATCGACGGAGTTAAATTCTTAATTCTTGAGTTTTTTTCAATACTTTCGTTCTTTAAACAGGAGTATGTAAAAAACGTATAAAACAGTTATATTTTACAGTGCTCATGCATAATAATTTGAAAACCTTATAACATGTTTACAAAATGAAATTTGTATGAACAATTTGTTTTATAAATCACTTGTAAATTTTAAAAGTGTTTATGCATATGACCCTATATTTCTTTTATATAAATTTGAAGTTTTTACACATTTTTTTAAATAAAAAATTCACAAAATGGCAAAAAATCACGAAATCTCTAAAAAAAATTCGGGATCCCGAAAAATCCCGATCCGTCCCGGGATCCCGTTTTTTTAATTTTGAAATCCCGAATCCCTGGATTTTAAAAAACCAATCCCGATTGGCATCCCTAGTACAAAATGAATAAATTTTCGGTTCTGAAAGTGTCGGCAAAATTTGATATTTAAGGGGTTAAAATTAGTTTTAAAGTTGTTCGAAAGTTGAAAAAACTTTTTTATGCGTTTAATACTCCACTGCATAGACCTTCAAAGCACCTTTCATTTGATACCTAATTTGCATATACATATGTTATAACTTTGAAACAAATGTAATAAAAATCCAAAATTCGAAAACGTGGTGGTGAAATTGGGAGGCACACGTGCTTACTTTTTCTGCCCGCTCTATCGCATATCCAAATTTCATCCAAGTTGGAGTGAACCACATAGAAGACCTTTCTTTCAGAATAGCTCTAAAAAGATAGCGCAGTAATTTGTGTGTCTTAAAAATAATAATTTATGGAAAAAATATTTTTCTTTTTAAACTAAAATTATGCAGTTTTTAAATAGCAGAAACAGCTACTAAAATTAGTTAAAAATTACTTTGCAAAAAAACTTCTGAAATTAGGAAATTTTTTGGTAAATACTGATAAGAACAGCAAAATAAAACTGTTACATGTAGAAAAAGTTATACTTAAGTTTCAGTTAATTGAAATTGTAAAATCTGCAGAAAATTTTTCTAAATATTATAAGACTAAAAAACAACAAAAGCAAACATTTATATCTCCAAAAAATTTTAATATTTATAAATATAAAGTTAAATTTAGTTGAATGCAAATATAGATTGCTATTTCCTAAAATCAGCAGAAATATTTCATAAAAAAATAGTAAACTGCTGATTTCAGAAAGCTAGTTTTATTATTCGTATTGAAAAAATCGAAAAAAAATTTGAAAATTTAAAATTTTTTGGCAGTTTTTAGTCTATTAATTATCTATTATCTTGTTTGCTGATTTTAGCAGGTTAAGTTGTTATTTTCTATTAACAAATATAACTAAAGTTTTGTATAGTTAACAGTTTTATTTTTGCTGTTAATATCTTACTAATATTTAGCAATAGCTTTAACTAAAATTTTTACAGACTGTTTCTTATTAGTGTATAATTTGTTTAAAGATTTTAAGCTGAATTATTAGTACGTAAGTTTAAAAAATATTGTAATTTAAATTAAACGAGTAAAAAAGTTAAAGTCGGGCATGCCGACTATACAATACCCTACACCAGTCTGGTTAAAAGCCAACTAATGTTTGGATCCTAATCTATAGGTTTTATCCTTGGGACCATTTGAATTAGCGAAACAAATTTCATTGAAATATCTCCGTATTTGGGACCTGCAGCGTGTAAAAAGTCAATTTTGGGGGGACCCTTATATGGGCACTAGGTCTAAACATGGACCGATTATAACCAAAATTCGTCCTTGGGCTGACATAGGTCGGTGTGCCAAATTTCATCAAAATATCTTTAGATTTGCGACCTGTAGAGTGCACGCAAGAATGCATGGACAGACAGACGGACGGTTGGACGGACAGGCGGACATCGTTAAATCGAAATAAAACGTGATTCTGAGTCCATCGTTATACGATAAGGTGGGTCTAGGTCCAATATTATTTGGTGTTACAAACATCAGCAAATAATATTAATTCATTTCTTCTGTTGAAGCAACGTATGATTGTTATTTTGTACATATCACTCATACGCGACATAAGCATTATGTGCATAATGTGTGCGTATGACTAATATTTTGGAAATTCCGTATTACTTATACGACACAACAAAAGTTTTTTAGATTTCTTTGTTGATGTAGTGCACAGTGGTAAAATACATACGTTCATAAGTCCATAATTTCTTTGTTTCTTCTTGGAAACCGCTGAAATTCTGTATGCGAATGAAGAATATACATATTTTCTTATCTATAAACTAAATTTGGCTGCAAAAAATGCATGGGTTGGCTAAGTTATTATATACATTTTGAATGTTTTGCAAATACAAATAGTTTGTTCTACAAATATTCCGATTTTTATGCGAACTACACTCTAATAAATTTTTGTTGAAACCTACTCTATTAAAAGGAGGTAACTTGATACCTACTATAAATTGGGCAAAAATAGACACAATGTTTAAAATCAAAATATATAGACACATTGTGTTTAAAAATAATAGACACAATGTGTCTAAAAGTATGATTTTAAATATATCGAAATGGTTTAGCAACTTTTAGACTTTGTTTAATTTTAAATTTTCTGTGTCTAAAAGAGCTATATTAAATGCGTGAATTTACATTTATGATGTCTAAAAACACGCCTATTAATGAGTATATATACAATGAATATGCTTTTATTAAATATTTTACTTTATGGTGCCTTAAATAAAACAAAATGCATTTTAAAAAAATAAATGATTTATTAAGTAATAAAATAAATTCGTCGGTAAAGAAAACCATAAAAATTTGCATAACAATTCTGAATAATAACAATTAAATTTTCTTTCATATTCTCAAAAATATCAAATAGTTGGAACTTACACCAAGATGGGTTAAAACATACAGTTCTTTTTTTTTTTTTTTTAAGAAAACCACTAATTTTTAAGGAAAAAATTTTTAAGTTTGAGGACTTTTTTTAAAAGCGTTTAGGTTTTTTTAAAAGATTGGTGTACATTTAAGCTATTTGGTTTAAATGAAATTTTTGTCTAAGAAATGTTTGCTACACTTTTTAACGATTATTTTGGGTAGAGACATTGCTGAGAATCTTAAAGTTTTTCTATATTGAAAAGTTTTAATATTTTAAAGGACTTTTTAAGGAAATCATTAGAATGTAAGTTGGTTCAAATAGAATATAATTCTCTAAATTTGAGTGCTCCATTAAACCCTCTGTCTTATCGGAAACAGTTCCCAGAATATGCAGTGGTTTCCATATGAAAATATTCTATTAATCTGAACGGTTTCCTTTAGGAAATATCAGAATGTAGGGGTATCCTTAGAAAAAGGTCCTCTTAATCTAAAATTATTGTAAAAATTCTACAGAAACAATCTTCAGATTATAATGATATTTTCCTTAAAAAACCTTAGTTTCTGGGAATCCCTTTCTAAAGAAATTACCAGGAGCCATAAAGAAGATCCATTATATTTTGAGGACTTCTTCCTATAGACAAGTTTTCAGATTCGGAGAACTTTTCCTATAGAAACCCTAAGATTCGGAGGACTTTTTCTAAAAAAAACTCTAAAACTCAGATGCGAAAGTCACTTTACTAGAAAACCCCTCAAATTCTGACAAATTTTTCATAAGAACAAAACTTTTTACTAACGAAAAGCTATTATGTACTCAGATCTTTTTCCTTTAGTTCAGAACTTGTACCTTTAGAACAACAATCATTATTACGAGATTTTAAAATTGTCTAAATTGTCTTAATTGTTTAAAAGTGTTTTTAAAATTCTGAGGTATTTTTCATATTACAAAAAAACCTCCAAATATGAAGTTTTTCTGTAGAAAAGAGTATAATATACAATAACAAATATAACCATTTGGCTAAGCAAAAAGTTCTCATAATCGCTGTTTACGGAAAAAGTCCTTTTTAGATAAAATTCTCAATATGAATATAAAATATTCTTCAGCTTAAATTCACAAGATACCAGCAGAAGCCAAGTCATACCATTAAGCAAAGTTGGACAACAAAATGTACGATTATGGAAAACGGTATTTAATACTGATTACAGGCTTGAAAAAATCGTGGAAGATGTGCAGATCTGCCTAGTATTCTTACTTCATTTCCAAATCATATGCTTAACTTTTCTCTCAGCATGAAATAAATGATTTTTAAATGAATTTTTGAATGATTAAAGTGCGTTCTGCAATGATATTTTAAAAATTATTTATACAGAAGTTAAATGCAGTTTACTCACTTTTAATTAATATTTTAATAAATTTTGAATCTTTGATTTGTTCAGTGGTCTTCCAGTAATAAAATCACGCTTTATATTGAGTTTTATTATTTAGGCCATTAATTTTCCTCCAATATATACATTTTATTGAATTTTTATTTATTTTTTTTTATATTTTGACATTTTTGCAATTACTGTTTTAAGTATTCATAATTACGCATATTATGCCTAATAGGAAAATTTAGGCATAATGTGTGTAATTGTAACAAGTAAATGTTTATTTATTCAGAAACATGTATACAAAAATTCAAAATACATATTTGTGTGTTTTTTTGTACACAAAAATGTCTAAATTAAATTTGAACACATTTTTAGCCTAACGTTACGCATTTTGTGCAAATTTACATGAAACGTCACCATTTTTATAGAAGTAATTTTAAACGCAATTTTTAGAGTGTATTGTTTAATATATTTACCAATATATCGAAATGGTATCGAAAATTATAAAAATCGCTCCATTCATTCATAAGCTGTGTGTTACGAGTAAAATATAATGTTTTTTTTAGATTTCCATAAATTTTCTGTAACACTTTTGTTTTTATACCCTACACCACTACGTGGACAGGGTATAATAAGTTTGTGCTGATGTTTGTAACACCAGAATATATTGGACCTAGACCCACCTTTTAGTATACCGATCGACTCAGAAACACTTTTTGTTTCGATTTATCGATGTCCGTCCGTCTGTCTGTCTGTCCATGCATTCTTGTGCGCACTGTACAGGTCGTAAATATTAAGATATTTTGATGAAATTTGGTACACCGACCTATGTCTGCACAAGGATTTGATTTTGGTTAACTTCGGTCCATGTTTAGACTAAACATGTGCACAGATATAACTACTTGTACAAGTTTTGGTATGTCTACTGATGTAGATTGCAGTGTTGCCAACTCTTGAAGGCAAGAAAGCACCGTGAGCATTGTGAAAACGAGTAAAAATTTACCAAAAATGGGGTAAAAAAGCACGATAATAATTATTTGAAAAATTTAAGTCAAGATTTTAAAAACACATTTTACCTTTGTAAAATCGTGTAAAAGAGGTTCAAAAAATAACAAAAAAGGGGTAAAAAAGCACCAAACTAATATTTCAAAATTTTGAAGTTTAAATATAACGAAGTTGCTATTTAAAAATGTGCTACAAACATTGTGAAAAAATGTATTTTTTGTATATTTCGTATTATTTTTTCAACTTTGACAGAATATTCAAGAAAAATTGAAAAAAGGAGAATAAATACCAAAAATATAAACTGTACAAAAAGCACTGCCAGAAATCTGAAAAAGCACTGTAAATACCCGCTTTTTATAAACGGGTATTTGTAAAAAATCACCGGGTACGGGAAGGAAAAAAGAACAAAAAAATACCCGAAAAGCACTGAAATGGCAACACTGGTAGATTGTGTGTAAATGAATAAAGAGAGAATGAAAAAAAACAGATAATGAAGATTGTACAATAGATACTTATTGTACGCTGCCAATAAATATATTGTGAAAATTTCGACCAAATCAACCCCATGTCTTCCTTCGACCTCTTTTTCACTAATTTTATTTAAATTAAATGCAATTTTTTGTTTTCATTGAATTTTATTAATTTTTAAATACAAATTTCACAACAAATTTTATCTTTAGTCACTTGATTATTTGTTTCCACAACAATTACTTGAAAATATTTGTGGTACAATAAGTATTTGAGAACAAGAAACATAAATGCCTCATTCAAAGCAAAACAAGAAATAACTGGTATTGTGTTTATGAATAAAGTGAGTGCGTTGAAACAAAACATAACAATATCAGTTACACTTCTTCTCTTATTTATACCAATAGTAACAGTTATGTATATGGTATATTTGTTTTGGAAATACTTTAAGATATACAAGTGCACGTCTTTAGTTTAGAACTAGTGCCCATATAAGGGTCCCCCCAAAAAAGGGTTTTCTACATGCTACAGGTCGCAAATACGAAGATATTTCAATAAAATTTTGTACACAGACCTATGTCGGCCCTAGGACGAAGCCTATTAATTTTGGTTAAAATCGGTCCATGTTTAGACCTAGTGCCTATATAGGGGTCCCCCCAAAATTGGCTTGGTTACACGCTGCAGGTCGCAAATACGAAGATATTTTAATAAAATTTGGTTCGCTGACTCACAAGGTCCCAAGGGCAAACCCTATTGATTTTAGATAGGATCGGTCCATATTTGGACCTATCGCCCATATGGGCTATATTTTCGATTTTCTCTTCTTTTATAATTTTATAGAAAATTTTGACACAAGTCCTTTAAAACGGATTCGAACATTAGTTGGCTTTTAACCAGACTTGTGTATGATATTGTATAGTCGGCATGCCCGACTTTAACTTTTTTACTCGTTTTATAGAAAATTTTGCCACAAGTTAATTTTTACCCATTCGAATTTCGGATCCAAACATCAGTTGGCTTTTAACCAGACTGGTGTAGGGTATTATATAGTCGGCTTGGCCGACTTTATTGTTTGTACTCGTTTGGTTCTAAGGTTAGCGCACGAAATAACTAGTGCACGAATTGATCGCAATAACTTTTGAATTAAACGTCATATTTTAATAAACATAACATTTTATTGAAAGGAATTTCATAATAGTTAAGATATACTAATTGTTTTGTGAGAAAGTTTTTTTAACTTTATCTGAAATACCACCCATTAGGGCTTTATTGGTATTTTCAGTGATCTTCTTGCTTGACAAACTCCATTCCGAGAAAAAATTTTATGTTACCGGCGACTTGCTTTGTGCTCTCAGATGAAAAAGTTAGTAAAAAAACTTGTAAACAGTTTCTAATCGCACTTTACTATTTTTATACTGATTTTCAGTACAATTTTTTTTTTTGTAATCATTTTTGCTATTGTCTTATTACAAATTACGTATTTTTTACTAATTAACGCTGCTGATTTCAGCAAAATATTTTACTAATTTTTCAAAACCGAGTGCTAAATTTAGCAGAAAAATATACTAATTTAAAATTTTTTTTTTTATTTTTTTACAATTCTTATTTAGTTTATATTTGTTACCATTGATATATTCTTAGTTTGGAAATAACACTCAAATTTCAATTACGATGAAGTAATTATACGCTTATTACAATCGAAAGATTATTAATTTTTTTTTTAGATTTTACAGTTTGTTTATTTTTTAGTACACTTTTTTTGCTAATTTCAGCAGATTGATTTTAAATTACAGTTTACAACAATTCACTGAAATTTAGTAGCTGCAACTAGTTTTTTTTACTAATTTCATTGTACTAAAATTATTAATATTTAGAAAGTTTTTTAACTGATTTTAGCAAATCGATTTTGAATTGCAGTTTACAACAATTTTGCTAAAATTTAGTAGCGACTACTAATATTTTCTACTAATTTTGTGTTGCTAAAATTAGCAGAAAATACCGCTGGGCTCAAAACAGTTAAATTTCCCGTAATAACAGCATAATTTTCAGTAGCCATTACAGACGTTTTTTACATGTAAAATTTTTAATATTAGAAATGTTACAGATATTAATACACCAACAACAAATAGAATTAAAATGTAGCTCAGAATTATAGATACTTAATACAAAAGAAATAGCACATATTACATTAATTTATAACACATATTATATTAATACATTTTTGTATTGTTATTTATTATTATATTTGTTTGTTATACTTTTATACCAAAAACTTTGTTTGCTGGTATAAATGTATACATACAAATAATTTATATTTAACAAATTTTTTCAAACTTTCAAATTGTTTAATTGTTATTTCCTGAAGATACTACACATTGGAGTAGCGAAATATTGAAAGTAAAAAACTTTTTGGGTCATATGCATAATCCCTTTTTAAATTTATAAATGGCTTATAAAACAAATTTTTCATACAAAATTCATTTTATAAGTGCGTTATAAAGTTTTCAAATTATTATGCATAGGCACTTTTATATATAGAAAACAAACCTTAAGCTCAAGAAAATTGTGCAGTTAAAAATAGAAAAAGAAGGTTAAATAAACGACAAGAATTTATTTATAAAATATCTTTAATCTGCATTTATAATCATAAAATATTTGTCGTACACTGTTATTAAGGGCGTTATCGACTCTAGGAAAATTTTTGTTTTCGAATTTTTTTTATATTTGAAGTGGATGGAGTATACTTTTCTCTATATGCTCCGAAAATTTCAATAAAAAATTCGAAGAAATTAAATTTACATATGTTTTTTTGTAAAATATGTTTTAGTCCCAAAGTAATATTCTATGTGGTAAATTTGTGTGTAACATTTTTTGTTTGTAATTTTATTAACTTATTTTTATTAAAAATCGTATATATTATAACAGGGCAGAAAAAAAAGATAAAAACTACATCCAAGAATGAAAAATTGCACGCAGTTTTCAAAGAAAAGCGAATGACGATTCCTTGATGGATGTTAAAGACACGTCATATGGGGCAGGTGCTGATGGCTTAATATAAGTCATATATAAAAATGGGGAAAAAATACGAAATAAATTAAAAACTACAAAATTATAGCATTTTTACAAAATAAATCCAGTTTTTTTCTTTCATAGTCAACAAAAAACTGTAGTCCTTATCGTGGTCCTTTTTTTGAATTTCAGTCAAATAAATTTTATATTCCCAAGCAAAATTGTTTTTTCTTGCCCTTTTAGGAATTTTCAAGTTTGTGTGGCAACTTTGTTAAAAAAAAAAAATTAAAATCGGGCCACGATAAGGACTAGAGAATTTATCTGGTATTAAGAATCACTTTACATTTTTATTTTCCAATAATTAATGAAGGCTGTACAGTGGCATCCGATTTTGCCTTTTTTAAAAAAAGGCTAATAATGAAGTGGCAACCCTGGCAATTTTGGTTGGAGAAATTTAAAACTAATATTTTTTTTAAAAATACTACAATAATATATATTTTAAATAAAAAAATAACATAGTAAAAATATTGTTATTTGAATTTTTGACAACGCTTTAAATATGCCCCTTAAAATTCTGTTGTTACAGTATTTAACCCCTTAATTTCTTTTTCAGTGCATTAAAAAAATCACCATACATCCGCACTCATGTTCATTCGTCGCTGTTTCAGTAAAGACTAAAAGCAAGAGCGTAAGAATATATGTGAATTGATCAGGGACAATTGTCCTATGAAATGAACAGCACTGATATTAACTACCCAGTCAGAAATCGCCAGTGGTACAAAAAATCAAGCACTGGCATACCACTGGGTAACCACGGTGTTAAAAATAAATGACTGGCAGGACACTCATTTGGGAACATAAATTTGGGACGCTTTGCCAGCGTTTGCAAAAATCGATTTACCAGTATTTTTTTACAAAAATTTTGGTATTTTATAAAAAAAACCACTGGCAAAGAATTGGCTTAGTGATATGCCAAGGTTTGCAACCAGTGGTTATCCAGTGTTACCTAGCCAATGCTACCAGGCGTACAAAAATCAATTCACTGGTAGACCAATGATTTTATAAAAATGCTGACGCTTCGTTAAAATATGTTCGTAGTCAGAAGTTTCAGAAAAATACAAACGGGAAAGCGGTGGCAAATCACTTTAACAGGTGGTATAAGTGCTGGCAAAAAGTGCTTTCCCATTCCCAAAATGATAACATCATTGGACAAAAGGACCGGCTGTTCAAAAAGCGCCAGAAAAGCACTGGAGGAACAAAATTTTTAAACGTTGGCAAAACGCTGGCAAAACCAATAAATAGGTGGTCTGGTAATATATTTTCCAAAATAAAATTTAAAAAAAGTTCATATGTTTTTTTGGTCCTGCCGTGATTTGAACCCAGGCCATCAGATTGGCAGACGATTGCTCTACCCACAGAGCTAACGAGACATATAATATTTTATGGCTAAACACATAAATGAGTGATAATAGCTGGACAACTACTGGCTGTGCCAAAATGCTAGTACTGGCAAACAATTTTTTGTAACTAGTATGCCAGTGTTGGGAGGGCAAAAGAAAAGTTGGTCCTGAAGGAGCTTTCCCACAAACAAAAAAAATTGGT
The DNA here is from genome assembly GCA_949987735.1 of Leucophora obtusa. Lineage (NCBI taxonomy): Eukaryota > Metazoa > Arthropoda > Insecta > Diptera > Anthomyiidae > Leucophora > Leucophora obtusa. Next base: position 210,967,398 of record OX465298.1, read on the forward strand.
TTTATAAAACAAACAAAATTTTAATTAAAAAAAATCCAAAAAATTTTTTTGCTTTTTTAACGAAGCGTCAGCATTTTTATAAAATCATTGGTCTACCAGTGAATTGATTTTTGTACGCCTGGTAGCATTTGCTAGGTATCACTGGATAACCACTGGTTGCAAACCTTGGCATATCACTGTAAGCCAATTCTTTTTTTATAAACCACCGACATTTTTGTAAAACAAATACTCGTAAAACGCTTTTTGCAAACGCTGGCAAAGTGTCCCAAATGAGTGTTCTGCCAGTCATTTATTTTTAATACCGTGGTTACCCAGTGGTATGCCAGTGCTTGATTTTTTGTACCACTGGCGATTTCTGACTGGGTATGCTTATTTATTTATGGCATAACAACATCATAACCTAATTTTAGGTAGTGTTGTATGGAGATATATACAGGGTTAAGGATAAAATTCACATACATATATTAATCCTTATAATATTTGAGTATGGAGGCGTTTTTATTCTTTTTTCGATATTCGTCCTACTTTGGGTTTGAGACGAATTTTCCAGAAGGTCTATACTTTTTAAATATTTGGGAATGTCTGACTATTTCACGTAGGCAACATGGGTATGAAGCTTTTTATACTATTTATGATGACATCTAATTGTTTCTTTTTTTGCCAATCTTGGGAAAAAAAATATTTAGACATATTTTCTCTACCGCCGAAAATACAATATGTCTAAATATTTTATTTTTAGAAATAAAAACCTTAAAATAATAATTACGAATCAAATACCATTATATAAACTTGTTGCACAGTGTTGTTAAAACATTTAAATTCATTATAAAAATTCAAACTTTGATAATTACATAATGAATAAATTCTTTAGAATACATGACTACTACCACACAACATCGTTAATATTATGTTTGTAGTAACAATGATAAAAGAAGGTGGTGGTGGGTGGGTAATAGGCAGGAATGGAAAATTTTATAGACTTGTAATTTTTTCAAACAATTTACCTTTAAAAGTACCGTAGTACACCGGCGACTCATTTTATATTCTTGTACATTTTGGCTTTTGATAAAATTTGATAAATCATTCCAAAAAATCCCAGTTTTTTTTTTTTTTTTTGTAAACACTATTAATAAAAAGAATTAAAAATACCTTTCACATAAAATTAATGAAAATTTAATTAATTTAATTCACAGACCCCAAATAATATTTTTATAAAAAAAAAACATATATTTTTAGGCAAACATATATATTCATAGCCGTGTTCGTTTACTTACTGCAAGTTACTACTTTTACTACAGCTGGAAAAATTCAATACAGAAAGTAAACAAAACTTTCCAATTGTAGTAAAAGTAGTATGTTGCAAACAAAAACCTTGCAGTTTTAAGTAAACTTTTTAAATTTTTATTTCACTCTTAAATTTGCTCTTATTTTTTTTTGTATTTTTTTTTTTTTAACTTTTGATAAAAGTTGCTAAATGGTTTTTGTTTTTAATTAAGTACCACTCTTTATTTGATAATAATAAAAAATTGGCATATATTGTATGCAGGTATTAACTTGAAATAATTTTGAAATCTATTATTAGCACTAATTGACTAAATCAGGATAATGTATATAATTGCTCAGTGCATCAGTTCACTGGCTTAATTTATATTTGTTTAATGTTTCATAAAAAAAATTACAAAATAACTTTTATTATTTAATAAAAAATTATTAAAAATGAAGGAATTCACGGTTAAAGTGCAAACGTTAGCACGTTGTAAAATAATATGCTTTTTGAAGTTTAAAGAAAGTTGTTAAATTTATGATGAATACGACTTTACTGTTTAAAATAGCACGAACTGTGAATTCCATTAATATTTTTGTTTGATTTTGAATAAAAATTATCACCGTTACCTTTTGGATTTTATTTTCGTTTTTAAATTTTACAAAAAAATTAAGAACTAGTATCAACACCATCATAACATTTACAACGCGCCAGTGATGCCAACTTGGTGTTTTAAGCACTATTTATGGTGCTTTTTGATGATCCAAAATGCCAAAATTTTGCTCATGGTGCCAAAATTCCAGTCGAACATAACATTGTAAATATGCTTCAATTCAAGCCTAGAATTACAGTCCAATTCAAGTTCAAACAACACATTAAAAACCCTTGTATTCAAGCCCAATTTTCAAGCATAAATCAAGCCAATTAAACACGATAATTGTAATATTTGATGCAATTTATTTGCAGTTATATAATTTATTTTGTCATACATACATTAACATTTTAATTTTTCTTTTAATATCCAATGGAAACCAATTATTTGTAGTTTCTCCTTCCTTTTTCTGGCAGCGTCAAGTGCTGTTGTGCTTTACTTAGCTAAGGAGAAAAGAATAACGTTAGAACAAAGTTTAGGCTCAAGAAAGATCAATTACTTACATATTTATTAGATTCCAAGGAAGAAATTCAGATTCCCTTTATATTTCCATATAAAAAAATGATTTTTAAATTGTTTATTTTTCAGTATTGACAAGAATAGAAAAACAAATTATTTCAATTTGCATGACCTGGATTTTCACTGGAAAAGAACATTTAAAATAAAGCATAATTCAAGTATTTTTTACACTTGAATTTTTAGTTTTTCAGTGTTTATTGGGTTTCCAAGCTTGTAAATGCGGAATGCGAATTTTACTTTTTGGAAAATTATTTTCGCAAGCTTTTTCCTGCAAACTAACCACCAGTCTTTGGTACGAGTTATGGGTATTATAGTCCCCAGATTATGATTTTAAAACGAGTAAAAAGTTTAAAGTCGGGCATGCCGACTATATAATACCCTACACCAGTATGACTTAAAGCCAGCTAATGTTTGGATCCGAAATTTGAATGGGTTAAAACGGACTTGTGTCAAAATTTTCTTTAAAATCATAAAAGAATAGAAAATCGAAAATATAGCCCATATGGGCGATAGGTCCAAATATGGACCGATCCTATCTAGAATCAATAGGCTTTTTCCTTGGGATCATGTAAGTCATCGAACCATTTTCATTGAAATATCTTCATATTTGCCACCTGCAGCGTGTAACCAAGCCAATTTTGGGGGACACTTATATGAGCACTAGGTCTAAACATGGACCGATTTTAACCAAAATCAATAGGCTCCGTTCTTGGGCCGACGTAGGTCTGTGTACCAAATTTCATTGAAATATCTTCGTATTTGCGACCTGCAGCGTTTAAAAAAGACAATTTTGGGGGTACCCTTATATGGGCACTAGGTCTAAACACGGACCGATTTCAACCAAAACCAATAGGCGTCGTCCTTGGGCCGACGTCAGTCGGTGTAGCAAATTTTGTCAAAATATCTTAATATTTGCGACCTCTAGAGTGCGCATAAGAATGCATGGACAAACAGACGGACATCCCTAAATCGAAATAAAAAAAAATTCTGAGCCGATCGGTATACTACCCAGCAAAATATTGGTAATGGCACCTCATTACTATCTGCATTACCAAAAATGATATATCATTACCTCTTGCATTATTTTATAATATTTACTTTTTATGTTTTTCGATTAAAATATAGAGAAATTTGGAGAGTAGAATAAATACGCCTATTGTTTGGCATATGTTAATAATTGCTTTATAACTAAATATATTATTTATATATAGTATTTGCATGGAAACATAATTTGTTTATGACACACATATTATATGTTTGCTGCCAAACATATATATATTTGTCGATAGCGTCATTTCATTTCATCCAAACATTTATATATTTGCAGGCAAACATAATATATTTGCATGCAAATATATATTGTTTCTAGTAAAAACACGGCGAATATGTTTAACAAATTCTCTATGTATATTATATATATATATATATATTAAACACGTGCACAGATACAACTACTTATACAAGTTTCGGTATGTCTACTGATGTGAATACGTATTGATAAGTAGTTTAGTGTTTCTGGTATAGTTGATATTGTTATTCTTTCTAGTAGATTGTGTGTAAATGGATAAAGAGAGAATGAGCGTAATATATTTGTTTTTCTATGGTATGCTCAAACAAATAAAACAGATAATAAAGATTGTACTATAGATACTTATTGTACGCTGCCAATAAATATATTGTGAAAATGTCGACCAAATCAACCCCATGTCTTCCTTCGATCTCTTTTTCACTGATTTTATTTATTGTGGGCGCTGTGGTGTAATGGTTAGCGCGTTGGACTGTTATGCTGCCTACACACTAGGGAACATACTTAAAAAAAGAGAGCATTTTTTGTGAATGTGTGAGTGCGTTTGTGTGTGTGTGCGTGTTGAGAGCGTGCATTTCGTGTTTACAAAATTTTTTGATATTTTTTGTTCCCTCAACCATGTTCCCTAGTGTGTAGGCAGCTTTACACGTGAGGTTGCGGGTTCGAGCCCCAACCAAGGCAACATCAATTTATGAAAAATAATATGTATGAGTTTTTTCTATCCCTCATACATATCGCAGCGTCCGCCTTCGGTGTTCCCATAGCACTTAACCCCACCGAAGTAAAATAATATAACAGGGCTATGAACTAAAACGCTTCAACAAAGTTCGCCAACTTACCATCAGATAGATGGCGCGCAACAACTGTTCTAAAATTCAACATCTCGCGCAATTACAGTGTTGCCATATTTGAAGCCCTTCATCTTTCACCACCTTTCACTTCTTCTCTATCCCCTTTCCAAAGGAAGCAACACGTTAATTAATAGGAAAATTTCCTGAGTGTTGCTTCTCTTTAAAAAAAAAAAATAATAGCAACATTTGTATGTGAACTGTTTATTTTTGTTTTTAGTTTTTAAATTAAAATATACATGTACATTACTTTTTTAGTTTGTATGAATGTATTTGATTTTTTTTTTATTAAAAAGGCATAGTGCTTTTTACGCTTATTCCGCTTTTTTTGCAAAACATTTGCGCTTTTTACACTCCAAAAGTTGGCAACACTGCTAGTAGGCTATCCAACACCGCAATTGTCGAAATTCGAGCGATTTTTGCAAATTCGAAATACTGATTTCAGAAGGATACCGATTTCGGTATTTCATACATTTTTTCTTTACTATTTTTATACTTTATCTCTCTTTTTGTGAGAGCAATTGAAATAAGTTCGACAATAATTCTATTTTTATGTTAAAAGAGCAAACAATAATAAAAATAGTGCATTTTCACTCAGCTAACACTTTGGAGGGCGCAAAAAATGATTATTGTCTACGAGCTTGAGAAAGGTTATATCTACTAGTCTTAATTAATTCAAAGTAAAATTAGTTTTCAAGGAAACTCTTCTTTAAGAGAGAGACGATTTTGAGTCTGAAAACAATCCAAAAATATGTCTCAATAGAGTACAAAATTAGTCTAACAAATATTTGTTTACTTTTGTGTCTACTATTTCCATAGGCGTACCTAGACCATTGCACCAGCGAGAAAGAAACTCTTAAAAACGGCTTTGTTTTTTTAACTTACTGCAATTAATTTTTAATACATTTTTTTGCAGATATTATAACAAAAAATCAAAATTTCTAAAAAAAAGCTTAAAAAACATCGCGAAAGGCCAAAATAAAAGTCTTTTTTAAACTTCTCAAAACACACGACATGTCTGGCTAGAGCAGCGTCGAAGCGCTATATAGGCTTTAGGAAATATAATAGAGAGTTTTCCATTTCGGTTTTAATTCTTTTAATAATTAAAATGCAAATTATATTTTAACGTCCTTCAAGACAAAGTTTCAGTTGTTTTAAATTTGTATCACACAACTCTCAAATGACATGTTACTTCCATAGGAAATCTAAATTTTCTTACATCTCCTAAGAAAGTGTGTATAGTCGGTTTAAAACCACATAAATTCTACAACATCCAATCCATGGAACCCAAACCCATTTCACTGAATTTAAATCAGGGCAACCGAAACGATTTAGGGTCGATTTTATAATTCATAGTTTAATGCAGTTAGCGCCATACTATCAAAATTGAAGCCGATTTGAATGGATGAAGAGTATTTAAGTGCTGTATATTCTTAAATATATAGAAACTCTGCCACTAAAAAGTTAATGTTTACTGAAAACGAGTAAAAAGGTTAAAGTCGGGCATGCCGACTATACAATACCCTACACCAGTCTGGGTAAAAGCCAACTAATGTTTGGATCCGAAATTCGAATGGGTTAAAATGGGGCTAGTGTCAAAATTTTCTATAATGTGAGTCAGCGCACCAAATTTCATTAAAATATCTTAATATTTGCGACCTGCAGTTTGTAACCAACCCAATTTTGGGGGGACCCTTATATGGGCACTACGTCTAAACATGGACGGATATTCACCAAAATCAATAGGCTTCGTCCTTGGGCCAACATAGGTCTGTGTACTAAATTTCATCAAAATATCTTAATATTTGCGACCTGCAGCGTATAAACAATATAATTTTGTGGGGACCCTTATATGGGGAGCAGGTCTAAACATGGACCGATGTTAACCAAAATCAATAGGCTTCGGCCTTGGGCTGACATAGGTCGGTGTACCAAATTTCATCAAAATATCTTAATATTTGCGACCTGCAGCGTATAAACAATATAATTTTGGTAGGACCCTTATATGGGCACTAGGTCTAAACATGGACCGATGTTCACCAAAATCAATGGGCTGCGTTCTTGGGCCAACATAGGTCTGTGTACCAAATTTCATCAATATATCTTAATATTTGCGACCTGCAGCGTATAAACAATATAATTTTGGTAGGACCCTTATATGGGCACTAGGTCTAAACATGGATCGATTTTAACCAAAATCAATAGGCGTCGTCCTTGGGCAGACAAAAGTCGGTGTACCAAGTTTCATCAAAATATCTTAATATTTGCGACCTGTAGAGTGCGCACAAGAATGCATGGGCAGACAGACAGACGGACGGACAGACGGACATCGTTAGATCGAAATAAAAAAAATTCTGAGCCGATCGGTATACTATAAGGTGGGTCTAGGACCAATATTTTTTGGTGTTACAAACATCAGCACAAACTTATAATACCCTGACCACATAGTGGTGTAGGGTATAAATAGTCCATTATTTGTTTCGGTTGCCATCCATGATTTAAGTTTATTCGCATTGGTTTCATTAACAATAAACAAATAACCTTAAGTTTATAGGAAATGAAAGTTAAAAAATTCAAATTTATATGGAATTTGACATATGTATGTAGCTGTACTCTGAGAGAATTGTCCACATGCTATTTATGACTTTTTTAATTGATTCAATGAAGAAAACGTTCATTATATTGATGCAGTTTTACATAAAACTTTGTGAAAATTTTTATTTTATTTATTAAAAATTTCATACACCTAAAAAAAATTTATTAGAAAGAGCTTCATAGTAAAAATTAAAAAGCTTTTTCATAAAATTTAGGAAATTTTTCATTAATTTAGTAACAATTTCATTAAACCTCGACCAATAAAATTCAAACTTCAAGTTATTTTGTTTAATTTAATAGCCCTTCAAAAACCATTTTCTTCAGCAAAAATTTTTGCTGATTTTTCCAGAGTAAATTGGTATTTTGAATTGACAAGTGACTCGATAGCTCAATGGAAAAATGCTCTAGCTCTTTTTTATTTCTGCAGAGGAGAAGGAAGAATCTTAATAAAATTTTAAGTTTATTTTTTTATTTTGTTGTTGGCAGTATTGATTAAAAATTTTATTCTAAAGAAATAAAAAATCTACATTAAGTTATCGATATGTAACAGTTTTAGATTTGCTGTTCTTAACTTACTCAGTTTAATTATTCACCCCCCCCCCCCCCCCCCTCAATTTTTAACTAATTTTTAGCAAAATTGTTAGAGATCTTTTCTATTAAATAGTACAAGAAATGTTTCAATTTAAAAAATTTCAGATTCCGAAATTTTTCATCCAGTACACTCTCAAAACAGTTCCGTTGTGACAACCGAAAAAAAAACAGGCATCTCTTTGTGTTTTTATTGATAAAAAAATTAAGGAAATACATTAATTTTGCATTATACGATTAATCGATTAATCGCCAATTTTCTCGATTAACCGACCCGAACAACCGGTTAATCAATTTTAGTGATTTTTCGAATAATGCATTAACCGGTTAACCGCCTATGTCGAATAATTGGAAACAGTAGTTATACCCAAGTTTTCTCGCTCGATAAAAATATTCATATGAATAAAGAAAATACCGATTTCTCAATACCGATTCGATATTGGAAACCCTAGCCACTAGTAGGTTTAGGCAAATAAATTTTTCAAAAATGAAGTAAAAATAAAATACGATAATATGTATATATATATTAGAGTCGTCAAAAAAAACATGAAAGTTGGAATTCGCGATCTCCACAATGTTGCCCATATTCCTTAATGTCTAAAAACTCTCTGTGACAAGTTTCAGCTAAATCCGCTGTCATTTAGAGGTAGCACAAAAAGTTGTCTTTTAAGAATTAGTAATTTATCTCTAGAGTAATTTATAAAAAAAGTAGGGTTGACTTTAAATTTAATTATTTCTTAACCTGTACGCTATTATTTAACATTTTTTTTAAATCTGGTCTTAATTAATGTGAATATAAGGAATTTGAAATCAAAACTTAAAACAATTAAGTAACTTTTAAATAATTCGATGTTTTTTTTTTAATTTATACAAAAATACATATTTTAGTCAAATTTTCGAAATTTTCCGAAAAGATGTAATTAAAAATTCAACTTGTTTTTGACTTGTATGCGCAAATTTCTCAAATCTGATCTTTATTTTAACGAAAATTATGAATCAGCAATCGAAACTTAAAAAAAATTTGTGGTTTATGAATTATTCGCGGTTTTTGAAATTTCAAAAAAACTCAAGTTTTTTGAGATATTTTCCTAATTACCTGTAAACGGTGTTATCGATAAATGCAATTTGTTATACTTTTGCAATTTACTTAACAAGGACCTTCATTATATATAACACTGATTTTAATTTTAAAAAGGATAACAGATATCCTTGCAAATTAACTTAAAATTTGACATTGTTTAATATTTCGCTATTATTTAGGTTGCTATAATTTTATTGCTACCAAAAACCCTATCTCACATAATATGACATTCCACAGATATATATTAATGCAAAAACGAAATTTTCATATTGGTAAATATAAGAAAACATTCTGATCCAAGTTGATCATTTTTTGTATGAAATTTTCAAATTTCGCGAAATCCGCGACTCCGATTTCAATTTTGATTTCATATTCGTAATGTACACCTAAAAAGATATTAGATTTGATATGTCGCGATCATAATAATTATATTTAATTTTTCTCATTTTTTCCATTATTTTTAATTAATTAAAAATAATAGAACAAGTACAACCTCGAAACTTCAATTGCGATGTGCTACCTCTAAACAAAACTTTTTTGGTGATTTTTTTGATCAGACTACTTTTTTTTCGAAGTGGCATATTTGTAGGGTTGTGGAGCGTGAAAATTCCAACTTTTTTTTTTGGACGACTCTAATATATATATATTCCTCTAACTCCCACTGGAGCATAGGGCTCCTAGCGATTCGTTAGCTGTTATCGTTGTGTCCAATCCCACGTTGCAGTCATGCTTCAGCAAACGTTCATTCAGCATTTACCTACTTTCCTGAGACGCCAAGTTGTCCGTGGCCATTTAGGCTAAAATCAAACACAATAGCCGTTTTTTCTAATCACTTGGATTTAATAAATCCAAAAAGTATTTCTAAAAGTGCTCAAAAGATGGGGTTAGATTCTCCCTATTTTAAAAAAATTTTCTGTCCGACACTTCTTTCACCCTAATTTTTAATAACGAATTCGATGATGAAGGATTTTACTTTAACTTTTAATTTTTAATTATATTTTATATAAAACAGCGATAAACAGTCTGCCTTTTCAGTTTTATCACTTCAATTTATATTTTCCATTGCAATATTTAATATTCACTAATTGGATTTAATTAAATTACTTACTGTAGAGTGAAAAATTGCCATTTCTATTTGAGCTATTTCTCCATGTCCAAGATCGAAAATATGTATTTAGTGCGGTGTAGTTTTTTTTTTCTAAACATATTTCATAAAAAAAAATTAATAAAAACCTTTTATTTGTTAGTTTTTCAATTTTTTTTTTCTCTTTTAATTTTCGTTCGTATTTTTTTCTGTCATTAAATTAATAGGCTGTTTCATATATTTGTGCTTTTATTATGGATTTATTAAATCCAGCTTTTTTTTGGATTTAATAAATCCACTTTTTGTATGAAAAATTCTAAATCCAGGTGATTAAAAAAAACGCTAAATATTAAAAAATTAGCATAGCTCTTAGCACTCTACGGGTCAATAAAGTACTATCAGACAAATTTGTTAATACTGAAACCAAATTCAGATTTTCCATCCCTGGTTAAAGGGCTGGCTAGCCGTACTCATTTAAAAGTATAACAACTCTGCTATATAACTCTCAGATATTTTGCACACGGAAAGAAGTAGTGTACAAGTATATTGGGTTGAATGGACTAAAGTTAAACTAAGTTGCTGTTGCTATTATTGTTGCTGTTGTCGTTGTTGTAGTTGTTGTCGTAGTCTTAGTCATATTGAGTCAGAATGAGTAATCATCATCATCATGCGAGTACATAAGGAGATAGTCAAAGAGTCGTGGTAACAGAAGAGGTCATTTGCTGTTATTTCTCATACCTTAGGATTTAACAATGAGTAAAGGATGGCGGCTTCGTTACTGTCTAGACTGGTGAAATTTTTTTTTTACCAACGGATAACAATGCACATTTTTTTTGTGTATTCCATTTTTTTGAAGTACGTGATTGTTTGATTTAATCAGAGTATAAAAAACTTTATTAAAGTAAAAATTAAATTAATATTCCTCTTTATTCTAAAATTAAAAGAAGATTTTGTTCTTTAATAAATTAATCTGAGAAGAATTAGAAAAAATATAATTTCGAGAGTTCGAACGAACCCGAGTTTTTGCCAATACAGATACCTAATATTTAGTTTGGAAAGTTTTATTTGGCCGAAACCTATAGTACACCAAGAAGAGAGATTCGTTCTAAAAATTTGTTGCCAATCGAATGGTCCATTCAGTTACAACTCCCTTGAGGACCAATAAACATTGTTTTGCAAATTATGCTATAATGGGCAACATGATTCATTTTTTTAAATGCACATTTTAGAATTTATCTTTCAAAACATTTTTAATTTCAAGATTTTGTGTAGGTTCTTGGATTCGAGAATTTTTTTATTCAGGAAAACTGCCAGATTCTGCATTTTCTGAAAATTATTTTATGATGAGCGTTCTTATAATATAATTATTATCAAGTGAACTTGCAAAAAAAAAATGTTAAGCTTTATTGCCTTAGGATGAGCATCTCAATCGTAGGTAATCTTAAAAAACACTTTAAAATCTTAAAATTTTGGAAAAAATTTCAATAAGTATTAGGTTTTAAGTGTTTACTATAATATCGACCCTAGAATGTTTGGTACGAAAATTCTCAAATTTTAAAAGTTTTTCTGCAAAAAGTTCTCATATATTTTTATTAAAAAAAAATGTGAATTCTTTGGGCCGGATTTATAGTCAGAACCAGAGATACAAGCCGGTCCATTCTGTCGGCTGGCGGCGGCTAATGGCTAAAATGGTCGGCGGCGATTGATTTTTAGAGTTGAGCCGCAAACGCATCGGCGGCGGCTGGCTTAAAAATATAGTGTCGACTGGCGGCGGCTAACCGGCTAACGTCGGCTTAAAGTTAATTTTCCAAGAATTTTCAACAGATACATACACACAAAAAAAGCAACAGCAAAAATATCGCAGTCAAGTTTGAAATTTTTTTATAGGTACACTTAAAATAATACGTCAGTAGAAAAATCTGTCAAACCGGTTTTAAATCGATTTGACTAATTTTTAACAAATTTTAGTTGAAATGTAAGCAAAGATTTTAGTTATCTTCATTTAACACTATACTAAAAATCCGAAGTACTTTAACTAATTTTGAGTGTTAATTTTCAAAATTATTTAAAACTAATTTTCAAGAACCCATTCGTTAAATTTTACAAAATTTATTGTTAAAATATAATATTTTCATGTTACTATTATTACGCGGTAGATGGCGGCACCAATGTATCCGAAGTTTTAAAGATGGCGCTATTTCTTTCCCTCCCGATTTTTCAAAATGGCCCATATCTCGAAAACTAAGAAAGATAGAGCAAAATTGATGAAAATTTCAACTACCTCTAACAGTGTAATACCAAGAAGGGGTTATCTCTATCCAAACATGGACGCTGGCGGGGCCTTGGACCCTCGGAAATCTTTAACAAAAATTTTACACTTCATAAAATGGCCCATATCTCTAAAACTAAGCGAGATAGAGCAAAACGGACAAAATGTTTGCTCCGTTGGATTCCCTTATATGCCCTCGCATGATATGGATTAGGCCCGGGAGGGCCCCGAGACCCTAAATTTGAATAAATTCTACGACTCAGATAAAACTGTAGTTTTACAATTTTTTTGCTTAAATTGATTTGTTAAATTTAACAAAAAAAATGTTAAAATCAACTAATTTTATTGTAAAGCCCGATATTTTGTTCGTACTTTTGCGAAAAAAGCTTTCAAACTCCATATAAAAAAAATTATTTTTCACTTGTGTGGAATTGTTGCGAAATTGCGGTGGAATTTTTTTTTTGCATCAATTTAATAGACAGGACCATTTGAAAATGTAGCGAAAAAGTGACATTTGAAAATGTAGCGAAAAATTTGTGCATTTTAATGTTTTTATTATAGTTTTTGAGCTCAAAACATACTTGGTGGCTAAAAACGTAAATGAATGATAACACTGTGAGACAAATGGTAGGGGTCAGTGATCGGGAAGGGTTCAAACTACCGGGGAAAGTTATATCGGTAAAAAAGAAGTTATACGTGTCCCGGCGTTTCGCTGGGTCACCCCTAGGAACAAAAAATTTAATCTTATAAAACAAAAAGTTTAATTAATAAAAATGTTTTTTTGCTTGCAACCGGATTTGAACTCGGAACCTTCTCACTACAAACCTTTTTTAACGAAGCGTCATTTTTATAAAATCATTCCAATACCAGGGAATTGATTTTTGTACCACTGCAATTTTTGATTACGTAGCACTGGATAACCACTGGTTGCTTACGTTGGCATAGCACTCTAAGCCCACTCTTTGCCAGTCGTTTTTTTATAAACCCCCGAAATTTTTGTAAAACAAATACTGGCAAAACCCTTTTTGCAAACTCTGGCAAAGCGTCCCAATTGAATCAATCCCAGTCATTATTTTTAACACATCGGTTACCCAGTGGTATGCAGGTACTTGATTTTTTATACCACTGTCAGTTTCTGACTGGGATGTTTTAATATTCATAAAATTTACCACATTATTAATTAACATAAAATTTTTATAAATAAAGGAAAATTAAAATCCCGAAATCCCGTAAATTCCCGGGATCCCGAAAAATCCCATTCATATCATACATATCATTCGTACCATACATACCATTCGTACCATTCATTTCATTCATACCATTCACAATTCATACCATTCGTACCATTCATATCATTCATACCATTCATAATATTCATACCATTCGTACCATTCATACCATTCACACCAAACGTACCATTCATACCATTCGTACCATTCATACCATTCGTACTATTCATACCATTCATTCATACCATACATTCATACCATTCGTACCATTCATATCATTCTTACCATTCATACCATTCGCACCATTCATAGCATTCGTAACATTCATACCATTCGTACTATTCATACCATTCATACCATACATTTATATCATTCTTACCATTCATATCATTCGTACCATTCATATCATTCATACCATTCGCACCATTCATAGCATTCGTAACATTCATACCATTCACAGCAATCGTACCATACATACCATTTGTACCATACATACCATTCATTCATACCATTCGTACCATTCATTTCATTCACAATTCATACTATTGTACCATTCATACCATTCGTACCATTCATACCATTCGCAACATTCATAATATTCGTAACATTCATACCATTCACACCAATCGTACCATTCATACCATTCGTACTATTCGTTCCATTCATACCATACATACCATTCATTCATGCCATACATTCATACCATTCATATCATTCATACCATTCACAGCATACATACCATTCGTACCACTCATACCATTCGTACCATTCATATCATTCATACCATGCATACCATTCGTACCATTCATACCATTCGTAATATTCGTACCATTCATATTATTCATACCATTCATACTATTCATACCATTCATACTATTCATACCATTCGTACCACTCATACCATTCGTACCATTCGCTCACTTATAGAGAAGGTACTTTTTGGAATTTTGGACAGGGACATTGCAAAAATGGGTTTGGGCCTGCCCAAACCACTGGAGGTAGGAAGTTGAAATTTGGTATGAAGGTTCCTCCTCCATTATAGACATCTGCTAAGACGGGATTTTAGGAAATTTCTACAGGTAGGGTCAAAAACAGGAAGTCTTCCCCATAACGGCCTGGCCAAACTGCTGGAACTAGGGAGCTAAAATTCGGTATCTAGATTCCTCCTCCAACGTAGACGTCCACTAAGTCGAAATTTTTGGAAATTCCTACTAGGAGGAGTAAAATGGGAGAAAGTCTTCCCTTTGACGGCCTGGCCATACTGCTGGAACTAGGAAGCTAAAATTCTGTACGTAGATTCCTCCTGCAGCGTAAACGACAGCTAAGACTGTATTTTTGGAAATTCTTACAGGGAGTTCCTTAGGCAAGAATGAAATCCGGATAGGGACATGCCTCCAACAGATTATTTTTCACAATTTGTAAATAACGTTTGGGATTTTAGCATATTTAATTCCTTAATGCAATTAATGCATGTCCCGATAAAAATAATAAAAAAATAATATAGTTTTATAATAATCTTAATCTTAAAAAATACGGTTATAAAATAGCTTTTATTTTCAAAATTGAATGACTGTTTCATCAGTTTTTTTTTTGGATTTTGTGATGGACATTTTTTTCAAACGCAGTCCTTATAATGCGGAAACCTGTAGAATTGTAGTATCAACAAAATCGCCTAGTTGTGCTACCGCCAGTTTGATGCAAAACATTTTAAAAATCAACCATATCTCAAAACAAGAAATTTTTACTTTTCAAATAATTATGTATTTTCAAAACAAATTTAATAAATTTTCAAAAAAATTAATATTTTTGCATTTTTCTATCGGCTTTAGCTGAAAATTGGCTTAGCCGATTATTGTCGGCGGCTGAATCTTGGCAAAGGTGTCGGCTGGCGGCGGCTGACTGGCTAAAGTCGGCTGGCTTTTATCTCTGATCAGAACTAAGATCGGTTCTTTCTTAAGGCTCAATTAGACGTGCCATAACCATAACCATATAAAACAGCTGTTCAAACCAATATTAGCTCTGTTCCACGTACGTTACCGCGGGTGCCCGCGGGAACCCAATCTTACCAAAAAGCGTTTCTATTGTTAAAAATTGGGTAAATGAGAGCGTTGATGACAGAATAATTTGTTTCTCATTTTACCAGAAGTTACCCGCACTTTTTTTTCGGGTAAAATGGTAAAACTGTCAAATCACTTGTTGTTTATAAATCAGCTGTTTTAAATTTGTAAAAATAATTAAAATATTGACAAAAGTTGTAAACATTAATTAATATCGTTAACAAATACTACGTTCTAACACTTTCTCTTTATTCTCTTCGATATTTTATTGTTAAAAATAGCTTTTGTTTATATGAATAACTTTGACGTTTATTTTTGGGCTTGAAATTTGGTTTTGTGCGTTCCCGGTATTGTGAGCAATTTTACCATTTTTTGAGATAATTATTTGTTTACTCTCATTTTACCAGACTTTACCCAGAATTACGTGGAACAAACCTATTATGGGCTACAATGTATAAGATTATTGGTGACATGCCATAACGCCATAACCGTAACCATAGAAACCAATTGAATTTTGGTTGTCTGCTATGGCGTTATGGTTACGGCTATGGCGTTATGGCACGTCTAATTTAACCTTTAAATAAGAAATTTCATGTGAGATGTTCTCCGTTCGGTTCAAAATCATGAACATTTTTCCTTTCGAATGAATAGAAAAATTATAAAATTTTATTTGTGAAAATAATGGAGAATATACAGAAAAAGTTGTTAGACATTAGCCGAATGGCTAATCATCAACATTCCTGGCTTCTTATAGTCATAATCCACAACTTAATGGAAAAATCTTTATGAGAAATAAATCCATACAGTGGTAAACTTTAATGGAAACATGTTTGAGAAAAATTGGTTTATTACATTGTAACTAATGTGCCGTTAAACTAACTGCTCTCAAAATATTGTAATATGTCTGTTGGGTGAATAGAAAAATTTGTTTAACAAAATTTATTCCTGTTATTTTTTGGATTAAAATAAAATTTGTTGATTTTAACACATTTTTTGTTAAGTTTAACAGATCTAAATTTAAGTAAAAAATTAGTAAAACTACAGTTTTAAATGCAATTATACTGACAAGGAAAGACTCCCAATGAGCTTGGGAGACAAATTTAAAGGACACGTATTATTTTTAGCTGCCTAAACTTTTATTTAAGGGTTAAAAAATGGGGTAAAAAATGGCCCAATTTTTCGTTTTTTCGGTTTATTTCATATTTGTTCCAAAGTAACTAGGAAATTTTGGTGTCGTACACTCAAAATAATACGTCTGTTGGCTGGACAGAAAAATTTGTTACTTTAACAAAATTTATTTGATTTTAACAAATTCTTTTGTTAAATTTAACAAATCTAAATTTAAGTAAAAAATTTGTAAAACTACAGTTTTATCTGTAATTATACTGAGTCGTAGAATTTATCCAAATTTAGCGTCTCGGGACCCTCCCCGGGCCCAGTCCATATCATGTGAGCCCAGTCAGAAAAATACAACCGGGAAAGCGGTGGCAAAGCACTTTAACAGGTGGTACAAGTACTGGCAAAAAGTGCTTTCCCATTCCCAAAATGATAACATCATTAGAGAAAAGGACCGGCTGTTAAAAAAGCGCCGGAAAAGCACTGGAGGAAAACAATTTTTAAATGTTGGTAAAACGCTGGCAAAACCAATAAATAGGTGGTCTGGAAATATATTTTCCAAAATAAAATTTAAGAAAAGTTCATATGTATTTTTTTTTGGTCCTGCCGTGATTTGAACTCAGGCCGTCAGATTGGCAGACGATTGCTTTACTAACGAGACATATAATATTTGATGGCTAAACACATAAATCAGTGATAATAGCTGGACAACTACTGGCTGTGCCAAAATGCTAGTACTGGCAAACAATATTTTGTAACTAGTATGCCAGTGTTGGAAGGGCAAAAAAGTTGGTCTTGAAGGAGCTTTTCCACAAACAAAAAAATTGATTTTATAAAACAAAAAAAATTTTAAATTAAAAAAAAATCCAAAAAAAATTGTTTGCTTCCAACCGGATTTGAACTCGGAACCTTTTGACTACAAATATTTTTTAAGGAAGCGTCAGCATTTCTATAGAATCATTGGTCTACCAGTGAATTGATTTTTGTACGCCTGGTAGCATTGGCTAGGTAGCACTGGATAACCACTGGTTGCAAACCTTCGCATGTCACTCTAAGCCAATTCTTTGCCAGTGTTTTTTTTTTATAAACCACCGAAATTTTTGTAAAACAAATACTGGTAAAACGTTTTTTGCAAACGCTGGCAAAGCGTCCCGAATGAGTGTTCTGCCAGTCATTTATTTTTAAAACCGTGGTTACCCAGTGGTATGCCAGTGCTTGATTTTTTGTACCACTGGCTATTTCTGACTGGGAGGGCATATAAGGGCACTCCAGTGGAGCAAACATTTTGTCCGTTTTGCTCTATCTCGCTTAGTTTTCGAGATATGGGCTATTTTATGAAGTGGAAAATTTTTATTAAAATTTTCCGAGGGTCCAAGGCCCCGCTAAGTTCCATTTTTGGATAGAGATAACACATTTGGCTGGGATATTACGCGGTTAGGGGTAGTCGAAATTTTCATCACTTTTGCTCTATCTCTTAGTTTTCGAGATATGGGCCATTTTAAAAAATCGGGAGGAAAAGAAATAGCGCCATCTTTAAAACTTCGGATACATTGGTGGCGTCTATCGGGTAATAACAGTAACATGAAAATATTATATTTTAACAATAAATTTTGTAAAATTTAACGAATGGGTTCTTAAAAATCAGTTATAAATAGTTTTGAAAATAACACTCAAAATTAGTTAAAGTACTGAGACTTTTTAGTATTGTGTTAAATGAACATAACTAAAATCTTTGCTTAAATCAGTTTTTCAACTAAATATTTGTTAAAAATTAGCCAAATCGATTTGAAACCGGTTTGACAGATTTTTCTACTGACGTGTTATTTTAAGTGTACGAAAGGTATTTCAGAGGCCTATTTACGGATTTATAAAACATGCTTTTAGGTAGTTTTGTATGGGGACGCATACAGGGTT
This sequence comes from Leucophora obtusa, assembly GCA_949987735.1. Lineage (NCBI taxonomy): Eukaryota > Metazoa > Arthropoda > Insecta > Diptera > Anthomyiidae > Leucophora > Leucophora obtusa. The sequence continues at coordinate 210,985,920 of OX465298.1, forward strand.
AATCCTTATAAAATTTAAGTAAGGGGGTGTTTCGGCTTTTTTTGATATTCGGTCTACTTCGGGTTTCAGACGAATTTTCCCGAAGGTCTATATTTTTAAATATTTGGGAAACCCTGACTACTTAATATATGCAATATAGGTATCAAACTTTTTCTTTTTGAGAAAAATAATTAAATTATTTAAAAATAATTTAATATTTCACAAATTTCAGACATGTCCCTGAACAAAAAAGTATGAAAAATGGAGTTTTTCCCAAATAACTTTTTTGGTTGTTATACAACATGCCATGTCTTTCTACACCAGCTAATGCAGTTTTCAATAAGTTTTCCAGCGATATTGGGCAGCTAAAAAAAATACGTGTCCTTTAAATTTTTCTCCTCTACAACATATCCGAAGCTCATTAAGATCTGCCGGCCCGCGTTGGAAGTCTTTCCTTGTGAGTCGTAAAATTTGTTCAATAAATTAGTCCATAATATCTAAGTACATGAAAGGACACTCCAAAGGAGCAAACATCTTGTCCGTTTTGCTCTATCTCGCTTAATTTTTGAGATATGGGCCATTTTATGAAATTAAATTTTTTGTTAGAAATTTCCGGGGGTCCAAGGCACCACCAAGGTCCATTTTTGGATAGATAACCTTTTAACGGGCATGTTGCATAGTTAGGGGTAGTCGAAATTTTCTTCCATTTTGCTCTATCTCTCTTAGTTCTCGAGATATGGGCCATTTTAAGAAATCGGAAGGGTAGGAAATAGCGCCTTCTTTAAATCTTCGGACACACTGGTGGCGCAATCTACCTGGTAATAGCGGAAATATGAAAATATTATATTTGAACAAAAATTGTGTAAAATTTAACAAATGGGTTCTTAAAAATTAATTATAAATAATTTTGAAAATTAACACTCATAATTAGTTAAAGTACTGGGGATTTTTAGTATTGTAACTAAAATCTTTTCTAAAATCAATGGCCCTTACTATAAAAGAGTATTTTAAATTTAAAATCGCCTTATTTTTAATCATAAAACCGTATGTATCACTTTGTGTATAAAAACCCTACAAAAATATTTATATTATCAAACATTTTGATTGGTTGAAAATAAATTAACCAATCAGAAAATTTAAAACAATTGCTTGTGGTATTTATTGGTTTTATTGTCATTATTCGAGATGGGATTAAAATACCTTTAATTAAAGGTTCATATCATTTAAATACCCTAATTCTTATTGGTTTTTCTGAGAAAAATTAAAAAAAAATAGTGTTTTTCAACATTCACAAAAATAATAAAAATATTTAGAAATTGAAATTCAAAAATCGGCCATTGTGCGGAAAATACAAAAAAAAAAGAATTGTGAAAATCGGGTAAGAATTGTGGTCTGAAAAGTTGTTTGTTGAAAAAAGTGCTTTTGGATACACTGTGTGTAGTACGGATGCCAATCGGGATTGGTTTTTAAATTAAAAGAACGAGATCCCGGGCAAAGGTTTAAAAGGCTTAATTCTTTCATTCACTTTTTAAAAATTAATGAAATTTGGTTTAAATTTCATTCCGTAATAGCATTCTTATGGAATTAATTCAATAGCTTAATTCCCAATAGCTTTAAATTATATGAATTCATTATATTTTGATTGAAATCTAACTGAATGAAACACAATTTACCTGAATTCATTTAATAAAAAGGTGAATGAAAAATGATTTGTTTTCATTCACTTAATCAAATGAAAAATTAAAATTTGCATGTAATTGCTGAAATAGTAGCATAATACAAATGAAAAACGTGTAAAATTCGTCTAACAGAAATAAATAGTATCGTATGCTTTGTTACAGCTTGTATGCTTTGGTTTTGGTTATATGTTAGTTTCAAACTACACTGCACTAAGTGAATGGTAATAAAATTTCTTCATTCAATTAGTAAAATGGTGAATGAACATGCGATTTGAATGATTCAAGTTAGGAATTCATTCAATTCATATTAAAGCTTTGGGAATGAAGCTTATGAATGAATTCTTTACGAATGGTTTAAGGGAATGGTACATGAATATTTTTAAAATCTGAATTTAATTTTTCGTGATTTAAGCTAAATTGAATTAAGTTTTTCGAAGCTCTGATCCCGGGACGGATCGGAATTTTTCGGGATGCCGAATTTTGTTTCGGGATTTCGTGATTTTTGGGAATTTTTTATTTAAAAAAATGTAAAAACTTCAAATTAATATAAAAGAAATATAGGGTCATATGCATAAACACTTTTAAAATTTATAAGTGACTTATAAATGAAATTTGTCTTACAAATTTCATTTAATAAACATGTTATAAGGTTTTCAAATTATTATGCATGAGCACTGCAAAATATAACTGTTTTATTGGGATTTTTACATACTCCTGTTTATTTCTAAAAAACGAAAGAATTGAAAAACTCAAGAATTAAGAATTTAACTCCTTCGATATGTTGTGTGCTATTTTTGTTTATAATAATTTTATATTCACTATTCTTATTTCATTATACCCTACACCACTACGTGCAGAGGGTATTATAAGTTTGTGCTGATGTTTGTAACACCAAAAAAATATTGGTCCTAGACCAAAGGTTTAAAAGTCTTAATTCTTTAATTTACTTTATAAAAATTAATGAAATTTGGGTTAAATTTCATTCTGTAATAGCATTCTTGTAGAATTAATTCGAAAGCTTAATTCCCGATAGCTTTAAAGTATATGAATTAATTCTATTTTTATTGAATTCTAATTGAATGCAACCAAATTAACCTGAATTCATTTAGGTAAAAGGTGAATGAAAAATAATTTTTTTTCATTCATTTAGTCAAATGAAAAATTTTAATTTGCAATTATATGCTGAAATATTAGCATAATACTAATGAAAAACATTTAAAATTCATGTAACATAACTAACTAGTATTGTATGCTCTGTTATAGCTTGTGTGTTTTGGTTTTGATTATACAGTGCTGTGCAATATAATAGGCACATTCAAATTTTTTCTAATTTTATTCTCGTTGCCTTTATTTTTAAAGATCAAAATGGTGGATAAATTGACCCTAAAATGCGAGGAGATTGTTCAGAAAATGGTGCAGAATTTTAACGTGACGTCTGTTTTTTTATTTTGTCACTTGTTTGAAGTAAGCGTGGCTTTTAATGAAAAATAAGCGATATCGACCTTCTATCAAATTACATAATAAAAATTTAGCGAGTACTGATCAGTTCTGTAAAAACTGTATATTTTTGGAAGTCCTATAATATTTCCTTAAGTCTTACATTATTTTTTTCTACAAATGGTCGCCAGACTTAAACTGGCAGTGCCTTAAACATGACTAAATTTTTCTTTGTTTTTAGCGATTTCAAAATAAAGTTAACAACACTGAAATTTAAACACGGAATGCTTTATACTATAACGTAAAAAAAGCTTGACTGATTCGTTATATCGCGTTAAGTGTAGAATAAGGCCATTCACTTTAAAGTTTCAGTGTTGTTAACTCTATTTTAAAATCGCTAAAAACAAAGAAAAATCTGGTCATGTTTAAGGCGCTGTCATTTTAAGTCTGGGGACCGTTTGTGGATAAAGATAATGCAAGATTTAAGGAAATTTTATAGAATTTACAAAAATATACAGATTGTATAGATCCGATCAGTGCTCGCAAAATTTTACTATGTAATTTGATAGAAAATCGATATCGCTTATTTTTCATTAAAAGCCACGCCTACTTAAAACAAATTACAAAATAAAACAACAGACATTACGATAAATTTTGCACCAATTTATGAATAATCTCCTCGCATTTTGGGGTGAATTTGTCCACTATTTTGATCTTTAAAAATAAAGGCATCGAGAATAAAATTAGAAAAAATTTGAATGTGCCTATTATATTGCACAGCAGTGTATGTTAGTTTCAAACTACACTGCACTAAGTGAACGATAATAAAATTTCTTCATTCAATTAGTAAAATGGTGAATGAACATACGATTTGAAGGATTCAAATTGGGAATTCATTCAATACTTATTAAAGCTTTGGGAATGAAGCTTATGAATGAATTCTCTACGAGTGGTTAAATGGAATGGTATATTAAAATTTTTAAATTCTGAATTCAATTTTTCGTGATTTAAGCTCAAATTGAATTAAGTTCTTTGAAGCTCTGTCCTAGACCCACCTTATAGTATACCGATCGGTTCAGAATTATATTTATCATTATTTTAGAAATAAAATATATTATTATTTTATTTCGATTAAACGATGTCCGTCTGTCCGTCCGTCCATCCGTCCATGCATTCTTGTGCGCACTCTACAGGTCGCAAATATTAAGATATTTTGAAATTTGCTACACCCACTGACGTCGGCCCAAGGACGACGCCTATTGGTTTTGGTTGAAATCGGTCCATGTTTAGACCTAGTGCCCATATAAGGGTACCCCCAAAATTGTTTTTTTACACGCTGCAGGTCGCAACTACGAAGATATTTCAATGAAATTTGGTACACAGACCTACGTCGGCCCTAGAACGGAGCCTATTGATTTTGGTTGAAATCGGTCCATGTTTAGACCTAGTGCCCATATAAGGGTATCCCCCAAAATTGTCTTTTTCACACGCTGCAGGTCGCAAATATTTCAATAAAATTTAGTATACAGATCTATGTCGGCCCAAGGACGAAGCCTATTGATTTTGGTTAAAATCGGTCCATGTTTAGACCTAGTGCTCATATAAGGGTCCCCCCAAAATTGGCTTGGTTACACGCTGCAGGTCGCAAATACGAAGATATTTCAATTAAATTTGGTTCGCTGACTAACATGGTCCTAAGGAAAAAGCCTATTGATTCTAGATAGGATCGATCCATATTTGGACTTATCGCCCATATGGGATATATTTTCGATTTTCTCTTCTTTTATGATTTTATAGAAAATTTCAACACAAGTCCGTTTTAACCCATTCAAATTTCGGATCCAAACATTAGTTGGCTTTAAGTCAGACTGGTGTAGGGTATTATACAGTCGGCATGCCCGACTTTAACCTTTTTACTCGTTTTAATTTAAAATTATCCATTAAATTTTGGATCTTTCAATTAGTTTCAGAATTTTTTAATTGCTTTCCACACATAGTGCAGAAATTCAAATGAAAACTTCTGAAATACAACTTTTTATTCTGAATTTTAATTGATGATTTCCGAAATATAATGAGAAATACTGCACAATATAGATTTGTATAAAATTATATTTAACAAAAACGGTTTAAAAATATCAGCAGGGTTACAATTTTGGAAAAATTACCACATATTTTTGCAATTGCGAAAATCCCGAGATTCGCGCTTAAGAATCCCGGTATTCGGAACTCATTTTTATTGAATAAACCCAGGATTTCGGGATTGGCATCCCTAGTGTGTAGTGACAAAATTTCACTTATCTTAAAATTTAAAATATTTGATAATTTGACAAATGTACAAAATTTTGTAAAAAGGTTATTGAAAGGTTTTCATACATGCAAAACAAAAAAAAAACTCAAAACTCCATTTCGTAAAATTTGAAATCCGAAATATAATTACCATCTAATTAATTGATCCCATGTATAAATCAGGGCTTCAGAGTTTTTGCTATTTACATTTATTTTTTTTTAACTTCAGTTTTGCTCTGTTTTTACCTATGTATATTACTATTACATTAACGGTTTTCATATAAACTCGTATCTTTGTAAGCAGGGCAGCGACTTTCATGTACTTAAAAATTGAAAAAATGCGCTTAAAGTATGTAGTAAAAAATGCTAAATATGCACTTAAATGGAAATATGCACTAAAAACCAAAAAATATGCACTAAAGATCCAAAAATAAACCCTTAAAACCAAAAAATGCACTTTAAATTTATCGATTTTTAAAAATCATATTTATTACTCAAGAGCGTTCTGTTAAAAATTAAATCTATAAAAATCATAAAATATGCAAAAATATGCACTTAAAAGCAAAATATGCAAAAATATGCATTTATAACAAAATATGCAAAATAATGCAACAACATCGATGCCATTTTGTTGCAAATTCTTTGCTTCGGAAAAGTATTTGGTCAAAATCATTTTTGGATTAATGACTACAAACATGCATTTGCATGAAATTCGCTGCCCTGTTTATGAGTTTAGTATCAAACTCCAGACATAAAAAATATGGCTTGTATTTACACAAGGTCTATAAAGAATTTACGAGTTATAATGAGTTCCCCTATTATGCTTTTTGGTGAGTATTAAAGATGTAATTGTTGTAAACTATTAATAATAAAATTTATTTCTAGGTCAAAGAGTCTCAGTTTAATGCAGAATTTTTTAAAATAATCAAAAAGAGTCAAAAGTAATCTTTGCAAGTAGTCGTATTATTTTTTGATTCTTTTTGATTATTTTACCGTAATCTCAAGCAATCTTGATTAATTTTAGATTATTTGTAATCGCAATCAATTAGTAATCAGAAATTGTTTAATAGAGAATTATATAATCACTACAATAATTTTTAAAATGTAATCTAATTGATTACTAATCGTAGTCGAAATTTAACAGCTATGGGTTCGATATATCAGTCTGCTTTGTGGAACATAAGTACAAAATTATATTTTAGAACGAAATGTAAATTACATAAATAAAAGTGTAAAAGTAAATAGCCGTATAAACTTAAAAACCTTGAATTTGGATTATTTTTATAGTAAAAAAAAAACTTAATCAAAAATAAATTGTGATAAACAAACTAATAATAATTACACATTACAACATGCAGCCTCCAAATCTCTATATGGGTAACTCATTATTTCAAAAGTATTGATATCTCACATTATTGGTAACGTATTACCACCAGATGTGAAACCAATGACAGGTGTCAAAAAAGTATTCTCGAACCGTATGGTTTTGTTTACATGGAAGTTAAGTCAAGAGGGAGATAACCATATAAAATCTCCATACATTTTGTATTGCGCATTTTTTGTATATATCTGTCTCTTTTTAGATTATTGTGCTTTATCTTTTGTGGTTTTCTTAAATTTTTGCGTTTTGCTTTGCTCATTTTCTGTCGGGCATATTGCCCAAATCAGCTGATTCATATCTGGTATAATTTGTGGTATTACTTTAGGTTTCAAACTAAAACAAAGTGTAAAGGGGGTTGCTGGGGGTTACAATGTTTTGCTGTGTTATTCATAAATATTTATTAGCATACCAATCAGAGCTTTAAAGAATTAATTCTTTTTGGAATGAATTCCCAAAAATTTAATTAAGTTTTTTAATTCAAGGAACGAATTCATTAATAAGACTTATGTCTTATTAATGTTATTCCTGTGAATGAATTCCAAGAATTCAAATTTAGAGAATGAATTCCCTGACCAAAGCATTAACATTAAAGAATTCATTCACTAAAGAATTCATTCAACACGAGTTAATTAAATTTTAAGTCAAGGAATTAATTCCCTAGGGAATGAATTTCCAGGGAATTCATTCCCTTGTACATTTAATTCCCTGAAGGAATTAACTTTGTCGTTTCATTCCCTAAGGAATTAAATTTTTCTTTTAATTCCCTAAGGAATTAACTTTTTCGTTCAATTCCCTAAGGAGTTAACTTTTTCGCTTTCATTTTATATTCTTAGTTGAAAAGACATGTCCTTTTGGGCATTTAATGAAAAACTTTTTAAATTCAGGGAATTAAACGAAAAATTGAATTCCTAGGGAATTAGAAGAAAAATTTAATTCCTTAGGGAATTAAACGGTAAAGTTAATTCCTTAAGGGAATTAAATTTACAAGGGAATTTATTCATTGACCAAAAGTTGAATTAACTAGAATTGAATGAATTCCCAGGGAATTCATTTCCTAGGGAATTAATTCTTTGACCAAAAGTTGAATTTACTAGAATTGAATGAATTCCTCGGTGAATGAATGCATCAAATTTTATGAAGAAATTAGAAAAAAATTAATGAATTCCTTTAAGATAAATCGAATGAAAAAAAAGGAATTCAATCAATTCCTTAAGTTTGGTCAGGGAATTCATTCTCAAAATATAAATTCAATTCAATAAAAGGGAATTAATTCTTCGAAGCTCTGATACCAATTAAGAAGAACCCATTTTTTTATTATTGTGCTAACGATTAATCGAAATGAAACTTTAATGACTACAAGCATACATACACTCAGGGAATTATGTAAGTAAAATCAACTGCAAATGTTAAAATAACTACATTTGCACTTAACTATAACTATTAATTTTTCAAACTAGTTATATAGTTATATTTTTTTCCAAATTTATCTATATCTGTAAAGTTTTTATTTTTAATAGTAAAAGGCTTTATTTTTGAATCATGTAGGTTGATAAACAGCCTCCGGTTTCTAATTTGTTCATTTTTACTAGCACACGCTGTAAAATTGCTTATTTAAAAATTTTATTTGTACATTATTGTTTTCTTCTACTGAACGGCAGAAAACAGGCTTTGAATTCAGTGAACTTATTTTATTTTTTTTTTCAATTCAGTGAACTTATTTTATTTTTTCTCAATTCAGTGCACTTAATATTTTTTTTTAATTCACTAAACGTAATTTTATTTTTTTTAATTCACTGAACGAAAATGAAATTGAACGAATTCAGTAGTGAATTAATTCAGTAAGGAATTAATTAACTTTTTTTCCGTTCGATTTATAAAATTGAACGCGTTCACCGGTGAATTAATTCATTTGATTTAATAAAAAGAACTATTGCAATTGAATTAATTCTTTGAATTTGTTGTTTGATGAACGCATTCAGTTGAACGAATTCAGTGAATTACTTAAGAAAAGGAATTCACTCAATTGTAGAGAAAATTTAATTCGATTGGTAGTGAATTCATTCAAAAAGGAATTAATTCTTCAAAGCTCTGGTTGTAGATGTCCGTCTTTTAGGGATAAAATATGGTGTTTTTTGGCTTCCTTAACATTCCCGTAAATAAATTTATATTATAAAACTTACATTATTATTTTAATAAATTAATGAAAAACATATAACCTTTTCCGTATTACGCGTCTTCAATCTTTGGCGTTGTTTTATGACTAAGACAAGAGAAAACATGTTCTTCTCATATTCTTTCACAAGAAATTTCTAAACAAGCGCTTCGTATACATGCTCCTGTTTGCTTCGTTTGTGTGCATACACACTTGAAAATTTAAGTATTTGTAAAAAAATTCAAAATAACTGCATAAAATAAATGTTATTACAATGTAGTAGTTTTTGTAGTTTGTTTAAAAAAATAACTGTCAAAAACATTGAAAAATTTTGCTCTAAGTAAATTAACTACAATCGTAGTTAAAATAACTACAACCGCATTACTACACAAATAATTGTTATGTAGAAACTGCAGAACTTTTCTGAGTGTATGTATATTTTCATTATTTTAGGTTATCTGTTGACCAGAGTTGAAGGTAAAATTGGTTCACCGGAAAAGCCCTTATCTGATTTGGGATTAATATCTTATCGATCTTACTGGAAAGACGTATTATTGGATTATCTTTGCAATCGAACAGGAAATACCTTGAGCATTAAAGATGTTTCACAGGTATTTTTATAATAGAATCTCTATGCTAAACCTGTTTACAGTTCATAAATATTGTTTACAGGAAATGGCTATATATTCATATGACATTGTAAGCACCCTACAAGCATTAGGCATGATGAAATATTGGAAAGGCAAACACATAGTACTTAAAAAACAGGTAATAATGATATATACATACACATAAATACATATATGGAAATGTTTTACTAATAAGCTAATAACATTTTACAGGATGTTTTAGATGATTACGAGGAACGCATTAAACGACGTGGCACTTTTCCTAAAATAGACGAAGGTTGTTTACGTTGGATTCCATTCGTGCCGCAACAGAATAACATTTCTCCCTGAAAAAGGGTTATTCCCAATTATGATTAAATAAGTTTAAGTAGCATAATTTAAGACGAAAAAGATACACACACACAGTTTTAGTTCTTGCATTCGTAATAATTCAAATTAAAGAAGCTTACTTTACGGAATTAATGGAACAAAGGAATTCCTTAACTTTTTAAGGTTAAACACACACACACACACACACAGAAAATAATCTTAATTTGTCTTCCCTTACATCCGGACGTCTCTGAGTCAGTTCGTATTATTTTGCGACAGACAATTTTGGCAAATAATTAGTCACACATGCGCTTATTCAGGTATAACTTCACACCATACTTGCAAGTATGTTTTCTTTATTTTCTTTGTTCATTTTTGTTTTTTTAATTTTTGAAGTTCATGCAACTATTATTCATCTGCTGCACATGATACCTACATACAAAATATAATACATATACAAATTCAACGTATTACTTCTAAATACTCTAAATAATTTGTAAATAAAGAATAAAACTATTTTTTAAAAAAGAGATAACTAGATTCCCCTTAATTTAAATTTTTTTAATTTATTCTGCAGGCGGTAGAGCTTTGAAGAATTAATTCGTTTCCGATTGAATTCATTTACAATCGAATAGATTTGTTTTGAATTGAATCAATTAATTTTTTAAAGTAATTCAGTTGCTCAATTGGACGCATTCAACTAAAACAAAATTCAGAGATTTAATTCACTTACTTAGTTCTTTTAAATCAAATAAATTCATTGGTGAACTATTTCAATTTAATAAATCGAACGGTTAAAAGGTGAATTAGTAGCTTACAGAATCAATTCACCACCAGAGATACAAACCGGTCGATTCTGTCGGCTGGCGGCGGCTAAGGGCTAAAATGGTCGGCGGCGATTGATTTTCAGAGATGAGCCGCAAACGCATCGGCGGCGGCTGGCTTAAAAAAATACGTGTCGACTGGCGGCGGCTAATCGGCTAACGTCGGCTTAAATGCAAATTTTCTAAGAATTTCAACAGATACGTACACGCAAAAATATCGAATTTATAAAAATTGGGTTTAAATTTCACAATATCGTTGTTAAAATTATAAATACATTTGTTAAATTTTACACTCATTGTAACAATCCTCAGATCAACTAAAATCTACAATACAATTTTACACAATAATAATTTTTGCTAAACTAATAAATTTTTCTGTTGGGCCAACAGACATATTATTTTGAGCGTATAAGTTAATAATTGGGAAGTAGTTTATTAAATTAATTAGGTTGTTCACAAGGGGTGTGCTATCTGTTGTATCGTCCTAACAAAAAACAGAGTTGTTAGAATTTTTATTTGACTAACAACGATTTCCTATTGGGTTTTCTATCTGTTAGCACACTCAAACATAGTACACTAAACATACGTAAACATGTTGTATCGTGCTATTCTCAAATGTTGTATTTTTTCAATACTCTGTTTTCTGTTGGGACTATACAACAAAAAGCATACCCCTTGTGAACTACCTTAATATTTTGAAAATTACACTCAAAATTATTTAAAATACTGAGGATTTTCATTAATGTGTTAAATGTAGATAACTAAAATCTTTCACCCAGTTGCAGTTGTTTTTCACGTTGAAAATTTTCACTCAAACTTTAAAGGCCTTAAATAATACTTTAAATTCTGAAAATGAAAATTTTTTTAATGCAACAATCACAATAAACACAAAATGTCACTTTTTCACAAGAAAAATAATAGTCTTGTACATTAAATTTGCGTGAAAACATAGTCTACACAATTTTCACGTGAAACTCATTGTCGTGAAAAATTAGTTTTTTTATATGTAGTATAACAGTTTTTTCACGTGAAACTCAAACAACTTACGGTGCTTTACTATCTAAAATTTTCAAATGTATATTTTAGTTAAAGTCGACTTTAGTTAAAATATTGGGTGGCAGTATGCCTTGACTCGGTTTATTTTTGGAGCATTCTGATTGGTTAATTTCAGAGACTATTAATTATAGAGATAGGAAATCAAAACTTAAACTACTCACCGATAGATGGCGCTGAAATTCAGTATTACCTGATCAATTATTTAGTATCTGTTTAGTATCAGCTGTGCCTACATTTAAAAACTCAAAAACTGCTGAAAAATGCTCAATATAAGGAAAAAACAAACGCGGAATATATTGAAATAATAAAATTTGAAATATTTGTTTGTATTTTTTCCTTTGTAGTTATTATTTAAATTTAAATACAAAAAGAAAATTGTCAAAATTTTTACAAAGTGCCATCTTGTGATAACGATTTTTGTATTACTTATTTTTTTTGGTGATGCCATACCCCTGGTTAATTTATTTTCATCCAATCAAAATGTTTGAAAATACAAATATTTTTGCAGGGTTTTCTTACACAAAATGAACAAAACCGTATGATTAAAAATAAAGTCGACTTTAAATTTAAAATACTCTTTTATAGTAGGGGCCTTTGTTTAAATGTGTTTTTCAATCATGAGTGGTAACCGAAACGGTGCCGTAACACTATTTTCGATTATTTCGATAACGGTATTTTAAAGGTAACGCTATTTAATTTATTTCGGTATAGCTATTTTAGGGATAACGGTATTTAAGTTATTTCGGTAACGGCATTTTAAGAACAACGGTAGTCAGAGTTTTAAGTTGATAACGGTATTTTAGCGGTATTACCTGTCAACCCTGTTTTCAATCGATTTGAATCCCGTGTCACAGATTTTTTTACTGCCGTTTTATTTTAAGTGGACTAAGAGAGCTTTGAAGAGTTAATTCGTTTTCGAATGAATTCATTAACAATAGAATCGGATTTGTTTTGAATTAAATGAATTCTGTATTTTTAACACTTAAAATGACAAATATGCAAATTTTTTATTTGTTTTTATGTATATGTTGTTGGGGCAGTTTATAATACCGGTACGTACCGGTATTGTTGATTCGAAATTCGATACTGTTACCTCACCGTTATTCGTTTCGGTAACCAACCTTGATTAATAATTAACTACTACCGTAGTCTTTATGAAAACGCTACTGGAATTGGATTCTGTAAATGGGGTTGTGAAACTTAACGGAAATGGGATTACAATATCGTCATAAAACTTTTTAAATTTTTGTTTATTTAAAATTAAATAAATACGTTTAACAAATAAGTAACTTATCGAAATTTGTTATTTAAAAAAAATTTTAGACCAATCGGAAATTTTATCATCAAATCAGTAGAGCGTTTTTATAGAGTCCAACTATTGGAAATTTCCGTAAGAAAAATTAAAAAAATTTTCCTCATTCTTTTATTTATTTGTACGGAAATTTCCTATATTAGAATCTATATATATGACAGCGCATAGAGAAAGGGACCTAAGGGTAAAAAAAAAATCAATTTTTTTTTTGATGTGGACAACATCTGAGCATCGAATGAGACCGATCCCATGCCCTCCTGAGAAAGGGACCTAAGGGGACCTTGTTTTTATGGGGAATCTCGTGGTTTCATATGAGATTTTCATTGAGATCTCAATTTAAATCGATAACTCGGGATTTGGGTGCAGATGTAAATGCAACTTAAATGTAGTATAAAACTTAAAGAAAATTTTAATGACGTCATTGTAATGCAATTTTTGTAAGTCAGTGAATATAATTTTCGGTTTTTAATTCAGTGAACGTAATTTTTTTGAATAAAAAAAAAACAATTAATTTTAATGCATTGAACGAAATTGAAATACAATAAATTCGATAGTGAGTTAATTTAGTGGGTATTAATTAATTTTATCCGTTTGATTCATTGAATTGAACGCGTTTACAAGTGAATTTATTCATTTCATTTAATGAAAAGAATTATAGTAGCAATTGAATTAATTCTTTAAAAAAGAAATCGAAAAGTGCCAAAATTGAATTTATTCCAGTTAATGTATAGTATTTGTGAACTAATTAATTAAATTCTCTTTTCAGATCTCACAAATTGAATTAAGAAATTAATTCTTCGAAGCTCTGGTTACTAATCGTTAACTTGCTCAAAAATATTAATATAATTAAAGCCGTAGAATTGTATCAACAAAATCGCTTAGTTATCCTACCGCTAGTTTGATGCAAAAACATTTTAAAAAGCAATGATATCGTAAAAAAATGTTTACTTTTCAAGTAATTAGATTTAAACGAATTTATAAAAAATTAAATAAGAAAATAAATTAAAAAAAATATTTTTTCATTTTGTTGTCGGCTGTCGGCTCAGCCGATTGTTGTCGGCGGCTGAATCGGCTTGGCAAAGGTGTCGGCTGGCTTGTATCTCTGTTCACCACTGAATTGGTTAAATTTCATTTACGTTCAGTGAACTCAGAAAGAATTTTACGTTCAGTGAATTGAAAACAATAAAACTACTGTCACTGAATTCAAAATCCAAAATTACGTTCACTGCGTTCAAAAAATATTTTCTATCGATTAAGAACGTATGAAACTTGCTTTTATTTTGCATGGAATTTCTCGTAGTCTTGACTAGCCATGGATCTGTTCGAACATGAAACGAATTACATGCAAAACAATAACAACAAATAAAATTTGTTGTTGTTTCACGTGTGATTTGCTTCATGTTCGCACAGATCCATGGCTGGTCAAGACTACGAGTTATATAGAATTGACATTGGGCAGGTTTATCAGAGACAGCCGCTACAATTTATATGTAGCGCTTTATGATTAACTTAATCTATTGAACGATTAAGGTACTCAATCTTCAATTAATCCATACATTAAAAATTTTTGACCGGCTGTGAAAAATTCAAATACCGATATAAAAAAACAAAAAACCTTTTGAAGGATTTGTAATATTTTTAAAAAATTACGGATTCATGTAAAATTAGCTCGTATGAATAAAAAATAGAGGGAAATACTTATAATACCAAAAGAACTAATTGTAAACAGCATTAGTTTTTCTATTTTGTCAGTTGTTTTAAAATTTTGTAGTATAAATTTTTCAGTTAATCTTTCGACATTGTTAGGTATTTTATTATTTTAAATGCTTTTGTTAGTTATTTTTCAAAAGTTAAAAACAATAGGTTTTTAGTTATTTTAAACGTAAATAAATACCTCTATCGCCTTTTTAACTGAATATACCCAGACCTTTGAGGAATTAATTCGTTTTTGAATGATTTTGCTAACAATCGAATTCAATTTTCTTTACAACAAAAAACAAATACGCGTTCAACAAAAAACAAATTCAAAGAATTAATTCAATTTCTATAGTTCTTTTTATTAAGTCAAATGAATTAATTCCTTACAGAATAAATTCGCCACTGAATTCGTTCAATTTCATTTTCGGTTAGTAAATAAAAAAAAAATACGTTCAGTGAATTGAAAAAAAAAATTACGTTCACAGAATTAAAACACAAGAAACTAAGTTCACTGAATTTAAAAGCTATTTTCTTCCGTTCAGTACACAGTGGAGTGTTTTCAAAATATTTTGGCAATAATTCAGACATTTCTTACTATTTTTTATATAAAAATAGAAAAAAAATTTGGGGGATGAAAAATTGACAAGTGGAGAATATTTTTCCATTAGGCTCATCTAAAAGAAGTATGCTTTCAGAAAAATAAAAATACTATGTAAATGTGTTCTTGAAGAAACTTTTAATCTGGAGGCAAAAGAATCTTGCTATGGGCGTGTAAAGTTTCATCTCATACGAACCAAACAGTAATGGCTGAATTACTTCCAAATAGTAAGTTTTTGTTTTTCAATTCAGTGAACGTAATTTTTTGTTTTTCAATTCAATGAACGTATTTTTTTCAATTCACTGAACGTTTTTTCTTTAATTCACTGAACGAAATTAAATTTCAACGAATTCAGTGGTGAATTAATTCAGTAAGAAATTAATTCACTTTTTATCCGTTGGATTTATAAAATTGAACTCGTTCACCAGTGAATTAATTCATTGGATTTAATAAAAAGAACCATTCAATATAGTCATTTGTGAATTAATTCATTGAATTTTTAATTCAGAATTCAAAAACTGAATTAAAGAATTATTCTACCGACAAACTTTTTTGAGTTTGAGTTACTTAATCCTTATTATCCTAGTGTCGTCATATGACGACACAACCTCAAGAACGATATTTTCAAAACATTTCATACAACAGCGCAGTAAAAAATTTAAGATTATCATTACAGGGTTGCCACCTACTGATTTCAAAATTTTATTGTCGGATTTTTTTAAAAAGCTTAAAAATTAAGAAAACAAAAATTAAAAAAAAATCCAAAAATTGTGTGTCCTTTTATTTTAAATCTCGATTATTTGCGTAGATTTTAATTAAGAGAACAAATTAAAAATATTATTTAAAAAAAAATGATAGATCCATTGGAGAATGTCAGCGAGTTAACTACAGTATTCTGGACCTCCATATTGGGAAAAATAACACAAATAGTTAACTTACGATTCTATGTATGTTCTGTGGAGTTAACGTTTCGACTTTGGTAGTCCGGCCTTCTATTGTCACAATTGTTCGGATAACGTTAGGCAGGCTATACACTCAAAAAAGTTTGACAGTTACTGCATGACAGTTGTTTGTGCAGTAATCAGTAGTTGTTGTTTTTAACGAAAATTACAGTTGTTTTTCTATAAAAAAATGCAAAACAACTTATGACGGTTATTTAAGAAAACAACTATCGAAAAGTACTGTAATTTCGTAACAGTTGTTTAAATCAGCTATTTTAAATATCATAATAAACAACTACCAAAACATTAATTTTACAGTAAACAGTTATTTTTGGTAGTTATTTAAAAAATTAAAAATTTCGTTGAATTATAGAAATTCTTGTTTAGTTTATATTTGTAATCATTGATTGTATTGTATCTCCAAAGCATAAAAGCATAATAACTGGAGAACCGTTTGGAATTTTTACCTCAAATTTTAAACAGACTGAAGTACCTAGTGTAGAAACGGTAATGACATATCATTATTTTTTGGAATACCAGTAATGACACCCACTTACCTTCTGCATTATTTTAAAACATATAATAATGAGTTACTGATAATGACTTATTTTTATCATTATTTCAAATAGAAAATAATTTTCTAGATTTATTTTTAAATTATTTGAAATTACCCAGTGTAGAAAATTATTACCAGATATGTGGTTACGTAAGTACTTTTCTTATTACATTTCTTATTACCTTTGTATGGCGATGTCGCGAAAAATAATGAGTTACACACCAGCATACGACCAATCGAAAAATATATCGTTACCTATGTGCTTACCAGTATTGACAAAAATAATGTTTTTAAAAATAGATTCTAAAAAAAATAAGTTCTATAAAAAAATATTTTTTTATTGTAAAAATTTTAAATAAATCTATAAAGGTCGAAAAAACATCAAAATATCTACAAGTAAAAATTTTTTTTAGTAAAATTTTCTCGTGCGGGACTCGAACCTAGGGTCTACAGATTGCCAGTCTATAGCTCCACCATCTGAGCTATCTCGACATATTATATTTGATAGATAAAAACATAATTGATTGCCGCGCACAAGTCAGCTTACTTGCCAACATACAAAAAATCAAAAAAATATGTGGTTACGTATATCCTT
This sequence comes from Leucophora obtusa, assembly GCA_949987735.1. Taxonomy (NCBI): domain Eukaryota; kingdom Metazoa; phylum Arthropoda; class Insecta; order Diptera; family Anthomyiidae; genus Leucophora; species Leucophora obtusa. The sequence continues at coordinate 211,003,352 of OX465298.1, forward strand.
ACCACTGTTGAAAAAATATTGAGTTTAAAAATAGATATCAAAAAAATTTACAAAAAAGTCTAGAACATAACTTTATGTTTGAAATAATGATAAAAATAAGTCGTTATTTGTAATGCATTATTTTTTATTTTGAACTTGTGGAAAAAGTAACTAGTACTAATAACTAGCTCATTATTATATCTTTTAAAATAATACAGAAAGTAAGTCGGTGTCATTACTGGTAGTCCAAAAAATAATGATATGTCATTACCGTTTCTACACTGGGTTTCAATATAGGGTACAGACTTTCAATTAACCCATACTAGCGTCGTCATATGACGACATGAAAAGGCCTCTTTTTAAATGTGCATAATACCGTAACTTTAAACATGGAAGGAGATCTGTTAAGAGTTTTGTAAACAAAAAATGTCAAATATTCATTCCGTGATGTTTTATCCACTCTGGTTATTGTTTCTGGACACAGTGAATAACCGAAAATCACAAAATATCCAAAACTGCAAAAATGTCGATTTCTTTCAGTAAAGAAGGAAAAAATCGAAATTTATTACATTAATATATTTTTTTTGTTTGGTTTTTCTAAAAGCCAAATAAATTTGCTCCATATTGGTAAAACTACAATGTCCTCATCGTAATTTGGAAAAATTATATAATTTAATGCATTTGGGTGTCATCATATGACGACTCTAGGAGAATATGTGTACAAAATGTACAACATTTTTATCTGTATTTATTTTTAATATAGTCATTTTGGGCTGTCTTTGACAGAGTTTGGAGCTTCGTACCTTACCTCAGAATGGAATCTACCAAGATCGACAGGAAAATCGCCTAAAACTTCCCGTAGTAGATACTTTACGTTATGGTCGAATAGAACACTTCCTAAAAAGAAGCCACAACGATAAGCATAAACAATGTCGAGGCCTCGATATCGAATCAACAGGCCGGGCAGAGTGTTCCAAATGCGATGCTGGATCTTCTTTTTTTATATACCACTTACGAGAGTTATAATTTTTATTTTCTATCGATATTCAATGAAATATTATTAGTTTATTTAAGAAATTGAAGTAGATTTGAATTTATTTTGGAAAATAATTCTAATTCTCTATACCCTTAATGGAAAAATGTAGTTTTTAATAAATATTCCTGTTATTCGTAACAATTTTTTTTTTTTTTTTTTTTTAACAATTGTAGACATATTCTCCTAGCGTCGTCATATGACGACAGACAATAACTACGGATCTATATAAGAAAAAATAATTTCAACCTCAGTTTCGTGTTCCTAGGCCCCTCAGTAGCAAATCATGTAAGTTTCAAAAACGTGCCACAATTATTTCTTAATTCAGGAGAATATGGGTTAATTTGTAAACAACCAAAAATTTATCAAAAATATTGAAAATCTATGGGGCACTTAATATGGAATTTGAAAATTTTCATAAAATTTTATGAAGGCCCCAATGGACGAAAAATTCATTAACAGCATGCAGTTGTGTATGACCAAAGCTTTGAAGAATTAATTCCTTAATTCAATTTTTCAATTCTGAATTAAACCATATATTGAATGGAATTAATTCATATTTGCTTTCGTTCGATTTATTTTGTTCCGAATTAATTCAATTGCAATAGTTCTTTTTATTAAATCAAATGAATTAATTCACTGGTGAACACGTTCAATTTTATAAATCGAACGGAAAAAAGTGAATTAATTCCTTACTGAATTAATTCACTACTGAATTCGTTCAATTTCATTTTCGTTCAGTGAATTAAAAAAAAATAAAATTACGTTCAGTGAATTAAGAAAAAATAGAATTACGTTCAGTGAATTAAAAAAAAAAATAATAACTTCACTGAATTGAAAAAAAAAATAAAATAAGTTCACTGAATTGAAAAAAAATAAAATACTCAATTCAAAGCCTGTTTTCTGCCGTTCAGTAGAAGAAAACAATAATGTACAAATAAAATTTTTAAATAAGCAATTTTACAGCGTGTGCTAGTAAAAATAAGCAAATTAGAAACCGGATGCTGTTTATCAACCTACATGATTCAAAAATAAAGCCTTTTACTATTAAAAATAAAAACTTTACAGATATAGATACATTTGGAAAAAAATATAACTATATAACTGGTTTGAAAAATTAATAGTTATATTTTTTTTCAAATTTATCTATACCTGTAAAGTTTTTATTTTTAATAGTAAAAGGCTTTATTTTTGAATCATGTAGGTTGATAAACAGCATCCGGTTTCTAATTTGTTTATTTTTACTAGCACACGCTGCAAAATTGCTTATTTAAAAATTGTATTTGTACGTTATTGTTTTCTTCTACTGAACGGCAGAAAACAAGCTTTGAATTCAGTGAACTTATTTTATTTTTTTTCAATTCAGTGAACTTATTTTATTTTTTTTCAATTCAGTGAACTTATTATTTTTTTTTAATTCACTGAACGTAATTTTATTTTTTTTAATTCACTGAACGAAAATGAAATTGAACGAATTCAGTAGTGAATTAATTCAGTAAGGAATTGATTCACTTTTTTTTCCGTTCGATTTATAAAATTGAACGCGTTCACCGGTGAATTAATTCATTTGATTTAATAAAAAGAACTATTGCAATTGAATTAATTCTTTGAATTTGTTGTTTGATGAACGCGTTCATTTGAACGAATTCAGCGAATTACTTAAGAAAAGGAATTCATTCAATTCTAGAGAAAATTGAATTCGATTGGTAGTGAATTCATTCAAAAAGGAATTAATTCTTCAAAGCTCTGTGTATGACAAACAAAATATATTTTGTCAACAAATTTTTTATTGGGGATTTTAGATTTCAGAATAGGAACGTGTAGTAGAAAAATTCTGGCAATACTGTTTATTTGTGTGGTGTATGCGAGAAGTAGTACATGCTCGCCTTTGTTTTTCATTTAGGCAATGTCTGGTCTCCATCTTCTCGTACAGACGCAACAAAGAAATAAAACCAACAACAAAAATTACGACAGCAACAACAATATATCAAACAAACAACAGCAGCAGTGCAGAATAACAACAACACCGCCACAAGAACACAGAAGCTGACACACATGGAAAAAAACCGAACCTACGAACAAATTTTTTGCATACGAACCAAAAAAGCAGGCAGTCAATCGACCAGCCAGAAGCTACGAGCCACCAGGCAGCCAGCAAGGCAGTCAGCAGCAGAAAAGTTTGTTGCAAACTTTTGGCTTTTGATTGAACGACGACACTGAATACCTCTCATTTGATCGCCAACAACCGGTCTGAACGGTTTGCTAATAAAGTTTGTGTAATTCAGCTGTTCTTCCACGGGCAATAAAATTTAAAAATACTAATATTTTGTATTCAAATATTGTCTAATAAGTTTTTATTGTGTATGTGTGGAATTAGTTTATATATTTATTCAACCAAAAAACTTTTTGCAACTTGTAACAAAATATTGAGAACAAAAATTGATGATTATAAAAAATTTGTGGAAAAAAAAGAATTTTTTAACGTAATAAAAAACACCAAAATACTTGTGAATAATTGCTCGTCATTATATTGTTAAAAAAAATTTTAACTTTTAAAGTTGTGTGTCAGATGATGACGCATGGTGAGACAAACATTTGCTAAAATGTAAAGAAAATAGTGTTAACAAAAACGCAATAAATAAATTGTGAAATTCAAACCCGGCATTTAAATATAACTAAAAAAAATGTATAAAGAAAAAAGTAATAAATGCAAGCGGCATTGTTTAAATTGTGAACGTGCTATTTTCTCCAATACAAATATGTGCTCTCAAAGTTTACTCCCGACTAAAAATAATGGAATTTCCTTTATTAATCGAAAAACAATAATGCCTAGTTATTTGTAGCTAAAAAGTCGTCGTCGACTCATACGTATGCAGATGCTATTATAAATATGTAAATGGATAAAATGTCAAGTCAATCAGATATATTCGTTCTTTATTGCATGAGAATGACGCAAAAACGCGTTATGGCTTTTCTTCTTCACGTGGAACCATGCGTTAGCCTCATGGCAAAAAAAAAAAGTACATGGCGAATAATATCTTAAAAGATACAAAAAACTGAACATTTTTGTGTAATTTCAAGAATACACAAAAATGTTTAAAATGGGAAACCGCGTAACTCGATTCGAAGAAAATTTTCGAATTCGTAAATCTTGCAAATATTGTTAAAAATATAATTCTGTATAAAAATTCTACTTTTGAATTTATTTTTATCCTAAACCTTGTGCACTACACATATAAATTTAAAAAGTAAGATTTTTGCTAAAACTTTTTTATTTACGAAAGGTACAAAATTTACGAATTAGAAAGTTACGCGGTAGCCCCCCTTGTAAAGTAATGTGGTGTTCGGATCACACTCAGTATCTACCGTACCAACTCACTTAACAAACACATCATGTTAAAACCCCGTACTCTGTAAATGTGCTGTAGATACTCGTACAAAACAGAATTGTTAAAAATAGCTATGAAACACCAAAATGCCGGCAATACCAGTAATGCCTACTTTTAAGACAAAGAAAGCGCTAAATTGCAAATTAAATAAAATTTTTACTTTTTAAACTATTCCTGTTATAGATCTACATAGGCTCTGTTCGGAATGGATAAATTAATGATAAAATTAACCCTTTGACTACCCTTGTACAACAAAATTCAATAAAAACTCAATATGTTTGTTTGAATGTGTTTATTATAGGATCTTGGCCATCATAAAATTCGTCATCTGCATAAACTGTCGCGATATTTGTTAACAAATTTTAATTTTTTATTATGCTTTAATCTCGGAGAAACGGGAATATAAAATTTGGTAAATAGCTTCACATAATGAGCAGAACAATTTTTTTTAGTCGGATGTTTAGGGGTTAAAAAGGACAGAAGTTTAAAAAAAATTTTTTCCCCTGATTATGTAAGGTTTAGGCGAAGACGTTATTATGCGTTTTTACAGTAAAATCGCAATGACTATTTTTGCACTGTTTAAGGGTCAACTCATGCTTATATTTTGTTAAAATCGTATTAACTTCGCCTAGAAAATCTTAGTTTCCTAGCCAGAAAACAAGCCTAGAAATGAATAAAAAAAAAATTTTAAAAATATTAAAAATCCAAATTTTTGTATAAAAATGGTTCATCCAAAAGAGCCTTCTTTTTTAATTCAAAAATTACTGAAGATTTAAAAAAATTCGAAATGATCAAAAATTAATTTTTTTGAGCCTTGTATTGTTCACAAAATATTCAAATTTGTTTACATTTCTGAGTCATTTCTAAACCATCTTTTGGATTTAATAATTTGGCTCAAATTTTTGTGTCTTCTGATTCATTTTAGAAGGCTCACATTTTCGTTCAAGATGTGGACAATTTTCGACAAAAAATTTGAAAATTTATTTTATTTGAGTAAATTTTGAATCATAGAATAAGAACCCTCAAAAAAGTATCCAAATTTTGCTGGCTGGGTTTTGTTAATTTTTATTTTGAAAAAATCGATTTGTATGAAGGCGATTTTACTAAATACGCCAACACCTTACATAATCGGGGCAATTTTTTTTTTTTTTTCTAATTTGATAACCTTTAACAAGAATCTGAAGTCTAAATAGTAATATCTCCACAAACAAAAATTCGGTAGTTAAAGGGTTAAATATTTAATAAAAATGTTGAAAACTTAATTTGAAACACAATAGCATAATATGGCTGTTCGACATCGTTACCATGGGTACCCGCGGTAACCCAATTTGCCCGAGACAAAAACAATTTACACACAATTTTGATAATAGAAACGTTTTTTGGTAAAATTGGGTACCCGCGGTAACGTACGTGGAACAGAGCTATATTTTGTGAAGGGTGTTTGTGAAACGGTAACAAAGTATTGTTTATGGCAAATTTTTAACAGTTTTGAGGTGAATAAAATTTCACTAGCCCATAGGGCTAGAAGGTTTTTTTTTAAACAGAATGATTTTATTTAAGAATATTGCGTATACAATAATATAATTTCTACTTACGGTGGGTCTCATACTGTAGGTTTAACTTTAACTTAACTATAAACAAAAGAAAATGTCAAAAAAATGTTCACAAAACAACAACAAATTTTGGGGTTAACTATTAACTTAAGTTTAAACCTGCAGTATGAGACCCTCCGTTACTATTTATTTTCCAGACTTAACCCATTGAGAAACAAGAATTTTTAAGAATTTGTTTTCTCCCGATTTTTTTTTTTCTTTTCAAATATGGTTATTTTTTGCGAAATTCTAAAGCGAAGAATACACGAGTGAATGTGTGTGTGTGTGTGTGTGTGCGTGTTGACATCGTGCAATTCGAGTTTACCAAATTTTTTGATATTTTTTGTTCCCTACTCAATGTTCGATCAGTTTGATTTTATTCAACAGTGAGTTTTTTTGAGCGATTAAATTAAATAACGACTCAAACTGATCTGAACTACGCGTTCAGCGGCATGAGTTATTTTATTCAACATTGAATATTGTTGAGCGATTAAATGTGAATAAGAATTTTAGTGTATGATTAAATCAAGAAAAAAGTTGATATTGCAGTTCTCTGATGTCAATAAAATATCTTTAAAAAAATTATAAAACAGTTTTTTCGCTCTCCTTTACATGGTACTACAGTGAAAGAATAATTGCAAAATGACATAGCGTAAGTTTTATAATTTTGAATACTCCCTAAAAATCGAATGTTATCGGCAAAAAAACGGGGTTTCAACACTTCACGACTAAAATATTTTTAACTAAATAACTTTTGAACCGATTTTCAATTTTTTAACTGTTTCAGAAAGATGAATAGTTAACATTTCCAAATATACATACCATATATATATGTTCATGATTTAATTATAAAAGGTTAGCTACATCGATGTTTTTTCGGTTGCCCTAGATCATTTTGACAACAATGAAAATAATATTTACGAATTTGATAAAAAGAATAAGAAAGTTCGGCATAAATGACAAATGCTTATGCGGCAAATAGACTATGCAAGTCACTTGCACAATAACGAGTTTGTTCAAGTCACCTTACTCGCCACACACCACTCAAGTAAACTGTTCAATATTCATTTTAATTTACACAAAGCAGCAGAAACATGTAGCGGATTGTTATTGCTATGAGGAAATATTAGTCTTTAAAAACTTTATTTTACACTTTTCGCAGTCCAAAATACCTGAAATTCGTTGGTAATGTTAATAAATTTATATTAACATTTTTTACTTTACGTTTATTGATACTTTTAATTTTTTTATCCGTATTTATGATGTTCACTCTTCAAAAATTACTGCTGAACTGTGCTAATTTCAGCATACACCTCGCAAATGACTTGCACAAGTTCTAAAATATTGCGTAAAAATCAAAATCGTTTTGATTTTTACTCAAGTCTAAAAATATACTTGTACAAGTACACAAACCAGGCCACACACTGTTCAACTGACCTGCACAAACTCATTATTGTGCAAGTAACTTGAGTAGTCTATAGGCCGCATTACACTAAAATATTTTTGTTTAAAAAATGTGAGAGTTTCGAATAATCTGTACCGGTGTTTTGTAACTATGTGAGAAGTTACTCACATAAAAATTGCAACCCTACGATGTGTCTACGATATTTAAAACAGGGTAAGTCACAAAATTTCAAACTGAAAATAAGTAAATTTTTTTTACATACCTCTGGCTATATTTGACATTATGATCCTCACTCTGTTTTAAATATGACAGAGTTGCAATTTTTATGTGAGAAACTTCTCACATATTTACAAACACCGGTACTGCTTTCTGATTGCGAGAACTCTAATTGTAATTCAGTTTAGAGGTTAAAATCTAATTTTTATGAATCGTAAAGAGCATATCGTTGCTGCGCCTAAGAAAATAGCTATTTGTTTTCAAAAATTATTTGTGGAACAAATAGCTATTTGAAATTATGTATTTATTTTGTGGCTTGGCCATGTTTTCTGGAAATAATTCTTTTATAAATGAAAAGCTTGAAGTTTGGTTTATATGTGTGTAAAAAAATAAAAATAATGAAATAACGCAGATTTGTAGGTCTCCTCACAAAAAAGTTTTCGACAAATAACTATTTTCTTAGGCGCAGCGACGATATATTATTCACAGATTATACCAGATATGAATCAGGTGATTTGAGCAATATGGCCGACTGAAAATGATCAAAACAAAACGCAAAATTTTAAGAAAAACACAAAAGATAATGCACAAGAGACGGATATATACAAAAAATTCGCAATACAAAATGTATGGAGATTTTATATTATTATTTCTTGACTTCCATGTAAACAAAACCATACGGTTCGAGAATACTTTTTTGACACCTGTCAATAGTTTCACATCTGTGTATTAACTCTTTCACTACCCTTGTACACTACAGTGTACACATCTTTAAATCATTAGGATTCTTGGACTTAAAATAAAAGTCATTATATGTATAAGCAGTTCAACATGGCAATATGGTCGCGACAGTTGTTCATGAAGTCTAATTTTTTGAATATATCATAATCTCCGTGGAAAGGGGGATTTGGTGTTTCTACTAAACTTATGAAGATAGATAATTGAAATTTGGCATATAGCTTCGTTTTATGACGGGAAAAAACCAACCGTTACGTCGTATAAAAAACGGACAGGTCCGTTGAAAGTCCGTCAATGACGGAACATTTACGGACCGTTATGTCATGTATAAACGGAGTGGCTCCGGACTTGTATATCTACCTAAATTGACCATATGTTTACTAATGTTGAGTAGTAATTTTTATGCTTTTTTATAAATTTATTGATAACGATATTAATTATTTACAATATATATTAGTACATCCCGCTCAGTTTACAACAACAATTTACGCATAATTTTGACGATGGAAACGCTTTTTGGAAAAATTGGGTAGACGCGTTAATGTACGTGGAAAAGAGCTTTTGTTACAAAAACAAACCATCTTACGAAAACCATTGTGAAACATGCACTAAATTTCATAAATCTTACCATCTATTGTAGGTATGCGACTTGAAGTTATTTGATTGATGATGTGTTGCAATATTCCCGCCATCGCGACTAATTTCTCGCCACAAAAATACTTTTTTACCGACTGAAGGGTTGAGATTAATTTTTTTTTTTAATTTAATTTTTTTTATTTTGAACACAAATTAAAATAAACTCAGTCCGTATTTTACGGTACGGAAACGGAGTTAAAATGTATTGTGTTCGAAAATCCGATTATACGGTCCGTTAATGTTCCGTATACGTACAAGCTTTTACGCATACGTGTATTACGGACCGTTAATGTGCCGTAAAAGCCGGATTCATGATTTCGTACGTGCCGGAGAGTCCGTAAAAATGTTTCTTGGGAATCCATAAAAGAAATAAAAATAATTGAAAAGTCTATTAAAACAATCATCAATTTTTAATTAATTAATTTTTCATATTCGAAAGTTTTCTTTTTACTTGGATTTTCAAAACACCCACACACAACACACACGTACAAAATAAACGATTTATTGTTTTTCATTATTAAATTTAAACCTGAAAAATAATATCTGTATACATAATCCATTGACCAACACATTAGTTATCTTGATTTTATTGTAGCCGATTTTTTTCGTGAATTAAATCTTGATTTTTTAGTGGAATTTATTTCCTAAATATCTGTTGGTTGTTTTTGTACAAATTTTATTTTAATTTTTTTCAAAATGACAAAATATTTCAAAAAAATTTTCTTTATCTTCCGGATGATAAAAGGCAATATTGCCGCAACATTATCATAAAAAATTATGACAAAAAATTAAATTTTTGAATTATTTTTTCTAAATATCACCGAATTATCTTTCAAATAATAAAAGGAAGACAATTTCAAAATACTACTTGATTATTTTCATTCAAATGAAAAATAGAAGATGTCGCTTTAATATCTACTTGGAAGATATCTTCCAAAGTCTTACAGGGTACTAATTATTTTTAAATCTGAAATTTTTGTTGGTATTTCTTTTTATTTAAAGCAACTACTTCTGGATATGACAAATTTCGATAATGTTTATAAACATTTTAGTAAATATGTTAAATCGAAGAAGCACGAAATGATTAAAAAAGGATAATTGTTAAAATGCTTTTTAGGTTTTTATGATCCTTATAACACAAATAGTGTTATTTTGACGATTTTTCAAAAGCTATGACGATTTTGACGATATTTTCCAGATTTTTTGACAATTTTATGCCTAAGAAACCTGGCAACACTGTCTATGATCCAGATTCACAATGCTGTAGTACTTCACTCTGAGTGGATTTTGTTCCTTTCTTTTTTGCACTTACATATTTTTTGTATAATGCTATCTTTATTTTACACACTCGCACTCTGCAGCGTGGAGTACTCCAGCATTGTGAATCCGACTTAATTTATTTCTTCATACAAGAAATGATAAGTAGATTTATAATGAGTTATTTTAATTTGTAGGATTTATTTCAGCTATTTATTTTTAAAATTAAAAATATGATGATAAAAGAAAATCCCAAAACCCCGAAAAATCCCGGGATCCCGAAAAATCCCGGGATTTAAATTTTCTAAATCTTGAATCCCGGGATTTGTAAAATACAGTCCCGTTCGGCATCCCTATTACACACAAAGCAACAACAACGAATATAATTTTGTTATTGCTTTGAGTGTAATTCATAAATTTTATGGTTGTTGTTGTTGTTGTAACGGCTTTAAAATGAGAATTTGTAGTTAATAATTCTCATTTAAAGCCGGAGTGGCAATCCTTGCTCGGATAAATTCGAAGATTCGAATACATCCGAATCGTTCCGGCACATAGTCCGATTGCCGTGGGAACCGGGTTATACCGCCCATACTCGGTCGTCAGAGCCTCGTCAGCGTTAACAGGGGACACCATGTCCAAGGTGGACTGTGGGTGAGGTTGGCATTTGGAAATAATTTCCCTTGACCCCCTAAATTTTATGGTATTTTTTATTGCTTTTGAAGACACTAGGTGATTATGAATTATTCACTGTTGCACAAAATCGAATTTTATGCGAGTCGATTCAAAAAAATGTATGTATCTTTTTCAAACTATGTGCTTACAACAATGTAAACCATGCAAATTATATATGTAAATCTATTTTTTTTTGTTTTTGTTGATACAAAAATTGAACTTTTGCATTGTATGGGTAGTCAAAAAGCGCTAAGTTGACATTTTTAAAGAAACAAAAAATCTTTATACAGAAAAAAAGCAATACCGTAGAAAGAGTATGGGGAGTTAAATTAGCTTAGTTAATAGGGATGCCAAGTAGTTTTTGTGTTAATATTTTTCAACACAACCGTGTATAAATCTTACCCATTCCTTTTTCTTATTTTCGCAATTCCCCCCTTTGGGGGGTTTTAAATTCCCCATCGATTATGCTCTTCGTAAAAAAAAACATATGTACATTATCAATCGTCGTCGTATTAACGACGAATGTTCACATGTATAAAGATGTAAATTTATTCAAGAAAACGAACAAAAAACACACAAAACGACCGGTCTTTTCGTTTCATTTTATGATGATTAAAAAGTGTTCATGCGGTTGTGCTTGAATTCTCGCAAACACCGCAGCACCAGTCAAGAGCCAGCTAATCATATGGCTGAATGTCTGGGTTTGATGGCAATGTGAGTGTATTTTTTTCGTTGTCTGCTTTCAATAGTAATGTACTGATCTTAAACGGTTATGGTTTTGCCGGTAAGTTTAATCATACGTTAGTTGACAGTGTTTTTAAATCAAAAAATTTATATAGTGCAAATTTTGAACAATATTTTAAAGAAAAATAATCAAACTATCGTGACTTTATGCTTTTAAAATATCAGTAAAGTGAGGTTATATTAGTTCCGAGTGCCCCACCCAGTCAAGCTACGAAGAACCATCACATCGTTTTCCTACATATACAAAGTAAATATTTCGTAAAAAAAATACAGAAAAAATAAAAAAGAAACCAGAGTCGGATACAAAATATTTAACTGTTTTCATATACATGATGACATGATATTTTTAAGTTTTCAGTAAAGCAGACTTTTTGCTATAAAATTTTTAAACAAGGAGAATACACTTTCCTAAAAATTATAACTGATCGTTTTAAATATTTAAATAGATAATTTTAATAAAGTGCAACGATTAAACCATTAAAAAAATTAGCAACAATTTCAAAGTGGAGACAATTTTTTCCATAAAATAACAGGTATGCAAACGCTTAAGTAAATATTATAAGTGGGACGTAAACATAAAAAAAAAATTAATGCTTATATTTAGTAATCAAAATTTTGTGATCTGATTTTGTGATTTTTTACCTAAAGTCTAGTTTCTCTTCATTATTACAAAAAAAAAAAAATAAATTTTAAAATTCTTCAAATCTAATTGAAACTATAAAAAGTACCCGTTTTGTTAAAACATTGTGAATTGTGGAGTTTGCCACTTTGTTTCGTTTGAAACTATGATTAACAAGTGGTTTTTGAACACTATTAGGTTACGTTTACATTGCATTGAAATCCAAAACTGAAAAAACAATGAAGAAAAGCTTGTAGACGTTTAATTTTTATAGCATGTATTTATTCAGCTAACTATATGTGCTTTATCCAAAATTCAATATTTATATGCTTTTCTTCATTGTTTTTTTCAGAATGGGGAATATTGAAATCTTGGGATTTAGAGGCGATGTAAACGCAACATTGGCTATTGTGCTTTCTAATCTACAAAAAAAAGAGTGGAACGACAGCAGGCTTGCCATTTTAGTACTTTCTTGTGACGAAAAAATTTGGAAAACAAAGTCCCACATGGCAAAATATGAAAGGGGTTCCGTCGGAAAATTCGGGGTTTTAACTCGCATAACATAATTTTACATCAGGGTTGTGCTTAAATGTAGTTTTTAATGAAATGTGTTTTAGTATTTATAAAACATATCAAAGAACTATGTAATGATATTTGCTAAAAAATCCAGCACTTTTCATTTTGCATATAGCACTTATCACCCTCTCCATTTTTATTTTATGGCAACATTGCACAACTGACTAAATGACTAACTGCTTGATTTAGTAAGCCTCTTGTTAAAGAAATTTTTTGAAGATATCGTAAGGTTGTGCAAAAAAAAATGTTTGCCATTTTTAATGTAGTGGGGCACGTGTATCGTGTTTTTATTAGTATTTGTGAGCAATTGCGAATCTTTATCTGTAAAAAAGTTTGAAACCGTCTGCGCTCATTTAAAGAGCAAAAAAACATGACAAACAGCACATTCTGCTGCTTGGTAACAGCAGCAAAATACAGATGGAAAAAGCATGTATGTACCTTGTTTTAAAATCAAACAAAATAAACTAAAAAATCTTACAGCATTCGTGCAAAAAGAGTGCAACAGGGAGGAATATTAACCAATACACCCAACAACGACAACATATGGTTTAGGAGCAAAGAGAAAAGGAATGAATAATGATCATTTATTATCACACACCACTAGCTATGAATACATCTTTAACGCATTTCAAATATAGAAAACCCAGGGTCATTTCTGGGTCTTGTATAAAACAGAATCCACAAAAGAAAAATTGTAGGTACATAAACATATGTTATCCTCATATGTGTTCATTACATATGTAAATACATATGTATGTAGTGTTTTTATTTACCCCTTTTTTTTTATTTATTTTTGCGAAAATTGAAGCAGAATTACGTCATATCCTTTATCACAATAATTTCGAAGAATAAATCGAAATTACTAATATACAATCCATTTTTTGTAAGATGTGTGCTTATATATGCATGTTTATAAGTGTATATAGCTGAGTGTTGTCAGCCATGAAAACCCATTAAACACAAACAATAAGAGAACTTCGCCATTCACTTCAGTTCCATTCTTTTTAAACTCTATTCTCATACCTACACAAACGCAAAAAAGAAAAATAATTTAACAAAGAAGGAATAAAATAAATTCAATATAATTTCACCGGGTATGTGGGTAATTGAAATGATATTGCAAGGACGTTAAAATAAAAAAAAATCACATGCAAAACATGTATTCAGTTAATAGCAAATTTTGTAAAGATTGACAACCCTGAGCTTTAATAAAAATCAAGCTTTCCAACAGTGTTTCCATAACGGCGATTTTCTCGTCAGATCCAGCGATTTTATTTCGCCCCTAGCGGTAAAAATTGTTCTGTAGCTATTAGCCAAAAATCTAGCGATTTTTTTAATTTTTAAAAATCAGTTTTATGTTGAAAAATATTATAAAATTCGCATATTGATATGCTTTTATTATAAAAAACAACTTCTTAAACGATTTTAGTAAAAAAAAACTTTCTAAATAATACACATTTCGATAAAATATGGATATGTAGTTTTTCACCGTAGAATGCACTCTTTTGAATATTTTCAATACTAATACTGGAAAATTTTTACACAAATTTTAAAAGCTTTAAATAGTAATTTAAATTCTGAAAATGAAAATTTTTTTATGTAATTAGAAAGCAACTATCACATTAAACACAAAATGTCATTAAATTTGCGTGAAAACAAAGTCTACACAATTTTCACGTGAAACTCATTGTCGTGAAAAATTATTTTTTTTATATGGAGTATAACAGTTTTTTCACGTGAAACTCAAACAACTTACGGTGCTTTATTCGTAAATTTTTTTTATTATTTAAAAGTTTATAACACTTCTAATGAACATATTAAAAAAATTTTTGTGTAAAAACTTCCTTTAAGTACCATTTTTCAACAATCTAGCGATAAAATCGCTAAATTCTTGCACTGTTTATAAATCTAGTGATTTTTGGGTCTGATCTAGCCATTTATTTTGAAAATTTGTTGGCAACACTGCTTTCCAAACACATTTATACACAGAGTAGGAAAATAAACTCTAACGAACCGTAATTTTAGGGTTGCGTACCGCACATCGCGATCAGAGTACACAAACATATTGGTTGCGTAGAAAACACATACGCTATTCTCTCCAATTAGTGTTTACACACAACCCGAATTCGGTACGCTACGGGGTGTGAATATGTGTTGAAAGTACAGTACATAATCGTAGCTTTGCGTTCATCAGACAATCGTAGTGTACCGCATTCGGTTTGTGTATAAACACACAACCGCTAAAACGATAGATACTGTATGTGTTCCTTAGCAGTACCCTACCCTACATGTTGTGTACAGTTTATTTTCCTACTCTGTTTATACATATCACAGTCCATCCGTACACAGTGTTGCCAACAAATTTTCAAAATAAATGGCTAGATCAGATCCAAAAATCGCTAGAAAATCACTAGATTTATAAACGGTGCAAGAATTTAGCGATGTATCGCTAGATTGTCGAAAAATGGTACTTAAAGGAGTTTTTTACTCAAGAATTTTTTTAATATATTCATAAGAAGTGTTATAAACTTGTAAATAATAAAAAATTTGGCTAAACTCTAGTTTACGGGCATAACTCGGATTTGTTTCAAACTTTCACGGACGATAGAACTTTCGGCGGCTCCCGGTTCCCGAGTTATGGACCCCCAAAATTTGAATTCTTTGTATCTTCGACATTTACAAACACAAAATATATATCATTAAAAAGGCTTTTTTTGAGATATAATACTCCCGAATCCATTAACTTATTATGCGTCAAATCGTAAAAGTCTGTTTTTTATCCATACTTTTTAGAAAAAACGCCCATTATCTCAATATTTCGCCAATATAAAATACAAAATAACTATTATTTGATTGTAGTTAAGGCTCTCAGCTTTAATTTAAGATATAATTTATACCTATAACCCTTATAACACCGCAGATATTAACAGTTAAATATCATATTAATTTTTTTATTTTTGTGCTTATATACATAAATAAACGTCAAATTCTTAAAATAAATATATTAATTAATCCACTGCAAACCACAACTGCGAGTGCGCCGAAAATCAGGCATACGTGTAAAGAAAAAAATAAAAAATCGTAATATTGTTGATTCAAATATTTACGAAATTAAAAAAACCGAACGCTACATAGGAGTACCCCCTAAGCCCGGTAAAAGCCTATTACACAGAAAAGCTTTACTCAGCGAAGCCACTAAACTGCCTACCACATACGAAAAAACCCCCAAGCCCGGCCATAGGCCGGTTACGCGGAAATACTT
Organism: Leucophora obtusa; assembly: GCA_949987735.1. Lineage (NCBI taxonomy): Eukaryota > Metazoa > Arthropoda > Insecta > Diptera > Anthomyiidae > Leucophora > Leucophora obtusa. The sequence continues at coordinate 211,019,470 of OX465298.1, forward strand.
TACTCAGCGAAGCCACTAAATTGCCTATCACATAGGAAAAACCCCTAAGCCCGGCCGAAAGCCGAATACACAGAAAAAGTTTACTCAAATCAACTCAAAAAGTTCAAAATTGTGCAAAGTTCAAAAATAGAAAAATTAAATATCAAATTTAACTCTTTAACTCTGCGCTGTTAGAAGGTTTAAAGGCTTAAAATATACCTCATATTATAGGTTAAAGCCTTATCTACAAATAAATAATAGTAATTTTGTACATTAAATAGGCAAAATATTGAGAAAACAAAATTTTTCTTGGAAAAATTCCATTTCAAAAACAGAAAATCATGTGCTGGGCCGCAATAGGTTAATAGTTTCGAAAAATTTTTATGGCGGATTAAAGGTGCTTGAATAAGATATTTAATGACAGCCATTTCGTTCCGTTCAGATGACGCATTCCGAAGTTAAAAATATATAAATTAAATGATATTTCCAAACTTAAGAGACCCATAATTCGGAAAATATAGGCCGCCGACATAAAAAATCTATTTCTATTTTACCCCTAATTTCGGTTTTTTTTTTTGTTTTGAGCTATGCCCGTAAAGTAGATTTGTTCCAAAAATTTTACGATTAAAGCACCGTAAGTTGTTTTTCAAATTGCAATTTAATTTAAACAAATGAACAATTTTTTAATTTTATAACAAAAACACAATCAAAATAAACACAAAATGTCACTTTTTCCCAAGAAAAATAATAGTCTTGTACATTAAATTCGTGTGAAAACAAACTCTATGCAATTTTCACGTGAAACTGATTGTCATGAAAAATCATTTTTTTTATATGGAGTATAACAGTTTCTTCAAGTGAAACTCAAACAACTTATGGTGCAAATAATGAATCCCTATTTATTGAATTAATATTAGTATTGCAAATATTCAAAAGAGTGCATTCTATGGTGAAAAACTACATACCCATATTTTATCGAAATGTGTATTTTTTAGAAAGTTTTTTTTTACTAAAATCGTTTAAGAAGTTGTTTTTCTATAATAAAAGAATATCGATATGCAAATTTTACAATATTTTTCAACATAAAACTGATTTTTATAAATTATATTACGGCTGATAAAAAATCGCCAGATTTTTGGCTAATAGCCAGTGGTGTTAGACTTTTTTTGAAAAATCGTCAGGAATTTCGAAAAAATCATCACGGAGAAAAATGATTAAAACACAATCTTTTAGTTCATAAATCTAATTTTTATTAATAAAAAAATAACTTTTGTACAACACAAAACAATTCAATAGTGTTATTAAAATAATAAAACACTTTAAAACATAAAATAACAGTAAAAACTAAAACTAATAATATTTTGCGTATTTACCTATTAAATACTATCCCCTAAATTCATAATACCTTTGTAAAATTACAGGAGGTTTATTGAACAGATTTTGTATGAAAATGACGTTTTGTAAACCTGCTATAACTTTAAAAAGCATTTATGAATTTAGGGGTATACATATAAAATTTTAATTTAGACGTACATATTTTTGGAATTATGCTTCTTTATAACATTTTTTGGAATGTTAATATTAAAACATTATGAGGAATTATCTTTTAAATAATCCTTTGAAAACAAAATCCCTTCCAGAGTTTTTGTTTCCAATGAATTTCTAACCTTAGTTTTATTAAGGTTTATTTGGTCAAAAATTCGTTCAACATTAGTTGATGAATTTGGTAAATACATTAAGTTATTAAAAAATTCACATAAATTGGGAAAAGCGGGTTTATTGTTTGATAAATTAATTGACTTTACTTTTTTCCAAAATATGTTTATATCTAACGAACTTTCATCAAAATTAATAAATCTTAGTTCCCTTACTTCATTTTCTATTATTTGATACTTGTCTTTAGGGACCAAATTAGGAAAAAATTTTAATAAAGGAAGTATATCAGCGTTTTTATTTAAAATCACAGTAAATAAATTTAAATTTTTTATAATCGTGTTGTCAAAATCAAATCTTTTTTTTTTATTTGTTAACACAATTCAATATAAAATGATAAGCAATTATCTATAAATTGATTCTGAATTTCAGCATTAATTATACATTGGGAAATCTTTTCTTTTACATAGATCCCAAGATAAATTTCTCCCTCTTTAAAAAATTGCTTTGGTCATAAAAATCTATTTCATTTAAAGGAAATTTTTTTATACAATCATCCTTTAAAAAATTTGTTAAGATATTTTTGAAAAGTTTTGACAATTTAATGTGCATATGTGACAGCGCATAGAGAAAGGGACCTAAGGGTAAAAAAATCAATTTTTTTTTTGATGTGGACAATATCTGAGCATCGAATGAGACCGATCCCATGCCCTCCTGAGAAAGGGACCTAAGGTCCCTTTCTATTTTGCGCGTCACATATTATGAATTAGAATTACTTCACTTAGAAATGTTTTGTTAATATTGTTAATAAAATTAAGAATATATTTTAAAAAACACAGATAAAGCTCATTTATATCATTCAAATTTCTAAATATATCTTTAGCAGTATCGATATCATCAATATTAGCAGCGAAAGAAAAATGTATCTTTAAAGCTTCATACAATTCTAAAATGCGAGAAACTACTGCTTCTAAAGAAAGCCATCTGGTTTGGGATGGGTCAAGCATTTTTTTTTTTGGTTTAATCTCCAATAAAGATTGTATATCGAAAAACTGGTTATTACGTTTTGGGCTATTATCAATGTAATTATAAATATTTCTCGCAAGAGTTTCAACACATGAAGGTATTTTTAAACATGCATAGGATGAGCAAAACGCTAATGAATGACATATATTTTAAAACCACTAAATTGGGAATTTCATCTTTAAACAATTTAGCTACGGAATGGTTCTTACCGGTCATATTATTTGCCCCATCAGCAGCGAAACCAATCATATCTTTTTTAAAATCTATTTTGTGTTTTTGGAAGTATTCTGCAATACAATTATATAGTGATAACGCATCACAGTTTGTTACACTTAGAAGTCCAAAAAATAGATCCTTTACTTGGAGATTGATGCAAACTCTGACTACTATACATAAATGCTTTGTGTTGCTGACGTCTGTGGACTCGTCAATGCAAATAGAAAATTTGTTTGTTTGCATGTGTCCACAAACAATATTAAATTGTTCTGCTCCAACCATTTAACTATTTGAGTTGATTTTTGCTCTTCCCAAGGCGATATTTTGAGCCACAGCTGAGTCATTGAAACAGCTTTTTAATAGTGTGATCCACAGCTAAAAATGCAATGTTGTGTTCTGCCAGAAACAAAGAAATTTTAATTTCGGCTTCTTTTGATTTTATTTTAGCATCGGCAAAAACAGACGAAATAGAGGGTTGGCATGGATCTTTGATGGCATTTAAATGTTTTTTTAGAGACAGAGTGTCTAAACACCATTATAAAAATAAATTCATAATACATGGTAAAAATGTATATGCCTTATCCAAACTGTTCTCCTCATCAATATCAAAAACATCCTCTTCATCATGATCACTATCACTTAGATTTTCATTTTGGTCTGAAACAATATAACACTTAATTATATTTCAAATTGAAATTATTTTCGCTTACCTATCCTTCTAAAATATCGTTCCATTGCTCGTTCCAGTATCCAAATGTATTGAATAGTTTAATAATTTCCTTTTTTAATAAAAACTTTTATTCACAGAACACTAAGCTTTATATTTCACTTGAATTGAATTATTTTTTTTTTCAATTTACAGTTACATTTGCAAAAAAATTTTCATGCTGTACATTTGTCTCCTTTTTTCTACAGCCTTTTGAATTATTGTCTATTTTGTTTTATTTTTGTTGTCTAAAAGACGAACTGTTATACTTGCCATATTACTTATTTTACTTAAAAAAGTAAAAGATAGTGATGCCAGATATCAAATTTGAGTCATTATTCTTGCCAGATTTAAGTTTTTAATCAAAAAAGGAGAGATGCCAAAAAATCGTCAAATTATAAGGAGTTCTCTGATAAAAATCGTCAATCGTCATTTTGATAAGTTTACACAAAAAAATCGTCAAAATGACGTAAAATCGTCACGTCTGACACCACTGCATGAAATGCTTTTTACTATAACGTAAAAAAAATCTTGACTGATATGTTATATTGTGGTAAGAAAAGCATAAAACTATTCAATTTAAAATTTCAGTGTTGTTAACTTTATTAAAAATCGCTAAAAACAAAGAAAAATTTGGTCATGTTTAAAGTGTTGCAATTTGAAGACTGGCGACTATTTGTAAATAAAAATAATTCAAGACTTAAGAAAATTTTATAGGATTTCCAAAAATATACAGTTTGTACAGAACCGATCAGTACTGCCTAAATTTTACTATGTAATTTGATAAAAGTTTGATATCGCTAATTTTCCGTTAAAAGCCACGCTCACAACAAAACAAAATGAAAAAAAAAACATTACGTTAAAATTCTGTACAATTTTCTGAACCATCTCCTTGCCTTTCGCGGCGAATTCAGCCACTATTTTTATCTTTAAAAATATAGGCAACAACAATAAAATTAGGAAAACTTGAATTGTGTTAAATTCGTGGCCACCACTGTATGTTTGTAAAAATGCTTTTAAAATAAAAATAGAAATTTCTGAAATACTTTTGGAAAAATTTGAAATGCAATTAGAATTTTATTAAATACATTTGGAAAATTTTGGAATACAAATAGAAGCTGTGTTTTCGACTTAACTATATCCGTTAACTCATAAAAAACTCAAAGTGCATAGAAACGCTTTTAAGATGAAAACTGACATATTACTTCTCGTATGCACATTAATTTTCAACCCGGATAATTATCAACGTTTAAAACTCAACATTTATACATTTTCACATCTAACATAACTTATTCGAGTTACTACCAAAAAACTTTTGCTGAAGTACGTTCGATTATAATGGAACAATTATAAACATAACCTGTTTAAAAAATTTTTATACTACAATCGGTTTAACATAGATTTGCTTCAAATACTTAACGTTGATATGCATGAGACAAAATACAGTTAGAGTCTTTTTAAATACGTTGGGAAATTTCTGAAATACAATTTTTGGGCAATTTAAAAACATTTTTGGATAATTTTGAAACATTTTAGACAATTTTAAAATATATTTGGACAATTTTAAAATATATTTGGACAATTTTAAAATATATTTGGACAATTTTAAAACATTTTTGGATAATTTTAAAACATTTTTAGACAATTTTGAAATATATTTGGAATTTTTTTAAATAAAACTGAAAATGGTGTAGTGTTTTTATGATATTTAACTGATGACGATTTCTTGACCATTTTTCATAAAATTGTTGACGATTTATTTTTACATTTTGACGATTTGAGATCAAAAAGGTCTAACACCAATGATTTCATGGTGTAAGTAAGAAAGTTTTTTAACTGAATTTAGCAAATCGATTTTGAATTGCATTTTACATAAATTTTACTAAAATTCAGTAGCGGCTACTAATTTTTTCTATTAATTTTATTGTACTACATATCAGCAGACATGTGTTGCTAAAATTAGCAAAAAATAACGCTGGCCTCAAAACAGTTAAATTTTACTTTTGCATCGAAATCCCGAGATTTCGATATTCACCGCTCCGAAAAAAACAATGAAGGAAAGCAAACACTCACAAAAGTTTGTCGGTAGAATCTACTGACAGTTAAAACAAAGGTATACCCAAGTAAAAAGTTTTAATAGAGATTTATATGACTTTATAAAATTGCTTGTGGTAATATATTGCAAAATATGTATTCATACAAAATTATATTACATTGCGTTGCATTCTATAAGGTTGTATATTAACCCCTCAATTCATAAATGCTTTGTAAAGTTATAGCAGGTTTACAAAACGTCATTTTCATACAAAATTTATTCAATAAAACTCCTATAATTTTACAAAGCGTTTATGAATTTAGGTGTAAATATATAAATATATCTTCCATCATATTACACTTCATATAGTGCAATATATGATAATATCCAATTATATATCTATCTATATGTCACAACATATGCCACATATAATTAAATATTTTTATATACGAGTGTATCTAATTGTATAAATTTGTATTACATTATATGTGACCTTCTCCGAGAAAAGGGACCTAGTGTGTGAAAATGAAGTTTCAATTTTCCATACAAAATTTGTTTCATAACCCGGTGTCTTCAAATGCAATAAATTATATGATATGAAATGTCAAAACCATTGCAGCGAAACGTCAAAATGATATCAATTGCAGAGTGGTGGAGAACACTTGACCATTTCATGGATAAGAAATATCATTTTCAGCCTTCTTATATAAACTTGTATTCTACCCGTAAACTGTGTAAACCTCCCAGTCAGAAATCGCCAGTGGTACAAAAAATCAAGCGCTGGCATACCACTGGGTTACCACGGTATTAAAAATAAATGACTGGCAGAAGACTTGCGAAAAGCGTTTTAGAAAAATACAAACGGGAAAGCGGTGGCAAAGCACTTTAGCAGGTGGTACAAGTACTGGCAAAAAGTCCTTTCCCAATCCCAAAATGATAACATCATTAGACAAGAGGACCGGCTGTTCAAAAAGCGCCGGAAAAGCACTGGAGGAACAAAATTTTTAAACGCTGGCAAAACCAATAAATAGGTGGTCTGGAAATATATTTTCTAAAATAAAATTTAAAAAAAGTTCATATGTATTTTTTTTTGGTCCTGTCGTGATTTGAACCGAGGCCGTCAGATTGGCAGACTGAGCTAACGAGACATATAATATTTGATTTGACCCACTGAGCTAACGAGACATATAATATTTGATGGCTAAACACATAAATGAGTGATAATAGCTGGACAACTACTGGCTGTGCCAAAATGCTAGTACTGGCAAAGAATTTTTTGTAACTAGTATGCCAGTGTTGGAAGGGCAAATAAAAAGTTTGTCTTGAAGGAGCTTTCCCACAAACAAAAAAATTGATTTTATAAAACAAAAAAAAATTTTAATTAAAAAAAATCCAAAAAAAATGTTTGCTTGCAACTATTGACCAATATTCCTCAATAGGGCGTAGCTCTGGGGTATTGGGTGGATTGCAGTCGCGAGATATAAAATCGATTTTATTTGCATTGTACCACTGCAATGTGTGGCAGCTTACCAGGTCCTGCCAGAACAGTAGTTTGGTGATGTGACTCTTAATAAATGGCAGAAGACGCTTTTTGAGGCACTCATACCGATAAATTTGAGCGTTCATTGTTCCAGATGCGATGAAAGGGCTGCTTTTACGATCACAGGAGCAAATGGCTTGCCAAACCATGTATTTTTTTTGGAAACTTGGACTTCATTTTCAATTTACAGCTTTCAGGAGTAACTTCACGACTTGCAGCAGTATAAAAATCTTGGCCAGCAATATATTTTAAATTTTGAAAGCAGTAGGTTTCGTCCAGAGCTTTGAAGAATTAATTCTTTTTTGAATGAATTCACTACCAATCCAATTCAATTTTCTTTAGAATTGAATGAATTCCTTTTCTTAAGTAATTCACTGAATTCATTCAACTGAACGCGTTCATCAAACAATAAATTCAAAGAATTAATTCCATTGCAATAGTTCTCTTTATTAAATCAAATGAATTAATTCACTGGTGAACGCGTTCAATTTTATAAATCGAACGGAAAAAAAGTGAATAAATTCCTTACTGAATTAATTCACCACTGAATTCATTCAATTTCATTTTCATTCAGTGAATTAAAAAAAAAATAAAATACATTCAGTGAATTAAAAAAAATTAAATTTCGTTCAGTGAATTAAAAAAGAAAAAAATACGTTCACGTTTGGATTTGGGATTCGTACAACTTGCGGCTGCGGGATTTCGCCGTAACATTCTGCTTTGCGTCACGATCTGGTGCTGTTTGAGCTTTAAAACTTCTCAGTGAAGCTTGCCGCTCGGTGGTCATTTTTGACGAAACTAAGGGCAGTGTCATACGTTCAATATATATTGTGATATTTGGATCGCGATCCATTTTAATGGATTGATGGATCGCGCGTGTATGCTACATGTTCAATATTTATCGCGTCAGTACTTACATTACTTTTGTGCTGGTCGTTTATTAAAAAATGTCGCGAGAAAACAAAAAAAAGCCTGTTTAGCTATTTTGCTTTCTTTTTTACTGAAGAAATGTGTTATAAATGCTTTATCTTTTTTGTTTGCACTGCGTATTTTATTTCATTTGTTTTATTTTCTTTATTCTTTCACTTTTTACTATTGTATCGCGAATTGATATCACGAACTATGCTACACGTTCAATATTTATCGCGTGATCCGCGATCCGTGATCTGGATTTCTTTCACTTTTTACTATTGTATCGCGAATTGATATCACGAACCATGCTACACGTTCAATATTTATCGCGTGATCCGTGATCTGGATTTCAGAATATTGGGCTATTCTGCGATATGGAATCCATCAATACTGCATGCTACACTTTCAATAAATATCGCGATACTGGATCGCGGTCAATATATATTGAACGTGTGACACTGCCCTAAAAGTCAAATTCGAATGAAATTTCTTATACATGAAATTTAGGTCATGGCCTACTCAGGGCATTTGAATTTCAAAATATATAAATTTTTTTGAGTAAGTTATAAGATTTCCAAAGTGTCGCAATTATGGTGTGTTCACCCTTTAAGACTTTATATGTTTACCGAAAAAGCCATTTTTAATTACCTATATATGATATGTATTAAAATTGTCATAGCATATGTAACTAAATATGGTATATATTAATATATATGGGGACATATATATTTATACTGATCTATATATGACATCATATAAGAAATTTTTGGAAAACTCAAAGCTATACATAATTATATCCACAAAGATATAGTGTCACTCTTGCCTACCCGAGTAAAAAAAATTGATCTCGCGCAATATCTAATTATATCCAATTTGATATTGTTTAAGATCTGCTGTAATATCTAGCTGATCCAATTAGATCTCAAAATTGGGTGTATCCAATCATATCGTATTAGATCCCATTGTATATATGGGGATAAACTAAGATCAAGTTATATCTCAAAATTGGGAGGTCCAGTGATATCTTTGGGGATAAACCTAGATCTATTTTGATCCGAAAATTGGCGGATCCAGCTATATATTTGCGGATATTTTTAGATCTAATTTGATCCGAAAAATGGCGGATCCAATTAGATCCAGCTATATATTTGGGGATAAACTTAGATCTAATTTGATCTCAATTTTGGCAGATCAAATTAGATCCAGCAATATATTTGTGGATAAACGTATATCTAATTTGATCCGAAAAAGTGGCAGATCGAATTAGATCTAGCTATATATTTGGGGATAAACTTAGATCTAATTTGATCCGAAAAATGGCACATCGAATTAGATCCAGCAATATATTTGTGGATAAACTTAGATATAAATTGATCTGAAAAATGGCAGATCAAATTAGATCCAGCAATATATTTGGGGATAAACTTGGATCTAAATTTATCAGAAAAATGGCAGATCGAATTAGATCCAGCAATTTATTTCGGTATTAAAATGGCAGATCGAATTAGAAACAGCAATATATTTGGGGATTGACATCTAAAAGTATCCATAAAAATGACAGATAAAATTAGATGCCGCATTATATTTGGGTACTACGTAAGATCTCCATTTATTTGGTTTAAATAAGATCCCAGACATATATTGCCAACTGTTCAAAAAATAATAGACTGGCAGAGCACTGATTGTATAAAAATTACAATATTTTGTTAAAATAAGGTTTAAACTCAGAAGGTAACGAGTTCAATATGCATTTCTTTTACAAAATGAATTTCTTTTTATAAAATTAAATTTTTTTTTTTCTATAAATTTTTTTATAAAATTATATATTTATTTTTTTATTAAATTGAAATCTTTGAATAAAATAATTTTATTTACATCTTTTTGACGCTCTACACCATTTCCAATTGTATTAATTGTTTTAAGATTTATCAATTGTATTTCAGAAATAATCAATTGAATTTCAGTTTTATCAATTGTGTTTCAGAACTCATCAATTATTTTTCACATTTATGAATTGTATTTCAGAACTAGTCAATTGAAGTTCAGTTTTATCAATTGTGTTTCAGAAATTATTAATTGTATTTCCGAAATTCACAACTGTATTTCAGAAATTATCAAACTGTATTTCAGAAATTATCAATCGTATTTCCGAAATTATGAAATGTATTTGAGAAATTTTTCTCTATTAGCTATGAAATTCTGAAATAGATTTCATTATTTCTGGACACAACTAAACAAATAAATAATTAAATTTGCGTAATACTGTAGTTTCTGAAGTGCAAATAATATTTTGTGATATACAATTAAAATTTTCTAAAATACATTTAATAATTTCTGGAATACCTTTTTTCGATGCTTATAAGTTAGCTCGAAATGCTTTTATCATTTATTTAATTTGTAGCTATCACACATCTATAACAAGTCTCGTTAGATTAGAGTGTAGAGGTTTTGGCTGACAATCTGGTGGTACCATATATGACCATATATTGTTTAAATGGCACCATATATGATAATATCTAGTTTAACTGTCACCATATATAATTATATATTGTTTAAATGATACCATATATAATTATATATTGCTAAAATGCCACCATATATATTAAGATATAGTTCTATATATAACTATATATGCAATAAGATCAACCATGTTATGTAATATATAATTATATATGCCATATCTAATATTATGAAGGCCGATATCTAATTAGATGAAATTATATATGGCATAATATAAGGAAAATTTTTCGGAAAAAACCTCATATATAATTATATATGGATATACATAACCACATGTCTAATTATATATTGTAATATATGCCACATATGATTATATATAATTTTTTTTACTCGGGTATATATAAACATATTAGTCCATATTAAATTATATAATTTCCTATATAACTATTTTTACCCGGGTAAAATTATTGTTTTTTAACGTCAATTATTTTTGTTTATAAAAGTATATTTTAATAAAAAAAATATTTTTTTTTCTTTCGATTACAAAAATATGTGTTATTACTTCGGCCTATTTAAAATTCAAAGTAAAAATTCCAAAAAATTACTGTTTTGGTAGTTGTTTATTATATTAAAAATAACTGCTTTAAACAACTGTTACACTCATACAAATAAGTCCGTAAAAATAGCAGAAAAGGTTATAAAAATTAGTTAAAAATGATGCTGCAGAAAAAACTGCTAATATTAGCAGAATCAGTTTGCTAAATATTAATAAAATGAAAACAGCAAAAAAAACTGTTAAATTTACAGAATTTTAGTAATATTTGAGCTAAATTGTTATTAATTGCAAATAACAATTTAACTTGCTGAAATCAGCAAAAAAATTGCTAAATAAAAATAGCAAAAAAAAAAACTGTTAAATCTACAAAAATTTTTGCTAAAATTTTCTGAAATCAACAAAACTTGCAGATTACTAGTGGACTGGAAAAAGGTAAAAAGGAGCAAATGAAAATTAATTAATAAAAAATAAATGTGTATTTAAAAACATACTTGGGACCAGTTTATTGAATGTGTCAATTAATTGAAATTTTTTCAATTGGCATTGTTCAATGCCTAAATGCCCATTTATAATTCATGTTTTAATAAAAGAATAAATTAAGAAAAAAAAAATTAAAAATTCGCGTATTTCTAATATTTTTTTTATATTACAATGCTTTTTCTTCAATTATGTGTACATTTCATTACCATTGTTTTCATCAATGCAAATTGAAAAAAATTTCATTGGCATTGAATGGTGATGAAATTTTTTGGCATTGACATTGAGATAAAGTAATGCCAATTATATTTCAATGCCAATGAAAATTTCCCAAGAATGATTTTTTGTAAAAGTGGTAATATTTATAGACAATAATATGTTAACCCATGATACAACCCTACTAGGTAGATGCATTAGAACAACAAACACAGCAAACCACAACAAAAAATGTAATCGGCTACTTTTGATACATAGCGAAGGCATACAAAAAATCCCTGAACTGTCATAATAAAACCCTGAACTGTCAAACTCTCCCTAATGCATCTACCTAGTATGGTTGTATCATGATGTTAACCATAACAAAATGTATTTCAGAGACCCTTCTTTTGATTTTCATTGTTTGCTGATCGGATATGTACTTCCGAATTTATTTGAGTTTCCATTTTCACCTCTAAAGCTCCACCCACAGGAAAGAAGGTGTGGCCGATTAAAAGTATTCTTTAAACAAGCTTACAAAGTACAATATTGGGGGGAAAACATCAGGGTCATCCCCGAAAACTCCACTTGCTCCCCAGAGATACTTTTAATCACAATTTTCATATCAAAATGGTTCGCCAAAATAAACCTTGATCTTTGAAAATTAATGTATTACGATAAATAGAAACTTTTCTCATAAATTTTAATAATTTATATATTTTATGAGTACACTCAGGGAATTATGTAGGTAAAATCAACTGCAAATGACAGTTAAAATAACTGCATTTGCACTTAAAAAGGTGTAGACTACATTTGCAGTTAAATTAACTGCAATATGAAGTCATTTTTAACTGTTAAAAATCAACTGACAAATGTAGTAAAAACAACTACAAATGCAATTGAAACAACATACATGCAAATTATTGTAAAACTGTACAAACAACTTGCAAATGTAGTTAAAAAAACATAAATAAAAATTTTTTTTTTTAATTATTAATTTAATAAAAAAACAAATTTATGTAAACACTATTAACTTAATTTTATTCTATAATAAATTTAAAATTGAGAAATCAAAATTTACACTTAATGTCACTTTTTTTTTCACTATTAAGATATTGTTGTACATGTCCGTCTGTGAGGGATGAAATATGCTGTTGTTTGGCTTCATTTTTTTTCTCCAGGTAGAAAGGGATGAGAATATAAAAGAACTGAAAGAAAATAAATACAATATTTTTTTAACATTCCCCGTAAATAAATTTATATTATAAAACTTACCTTATTATTTTAGTAATTTAATAAAAAATATATAACTTTTTCCGTATTACGCGTGCTCACTTTTTGGCGTTGTTTTATGACTAAGACAAGAGAAAACATGTTATACTAATATTCTTTCACTAGAAATTTCTAAACAAGTGATTCACACATACACATACTTCTGTTTGCTTCGTGTGTGTGCATACACACTTGAAAATTTAAGTATTTGTAAATAAAATTCAAAATAACTGCATAAAATAAATGTTACTACAATGTAGTAATTTTTGTAGTTTGTTTAAAAAAATAACTGTCAAAAACATTGAAAAATTTTGTTCTAAGTAAATTAACTACAATTGTAGTTAAAATAACTACAACCGCATTACTACATAAATAACTGTCATGTAGTAACTGCAGAACTTTTCTGAGTGTAGGACAAATTTTCAACCATTTCAATTTAGCTTTATTTAAAAACTTTTTGCATTATTTTTGTCGAGTTAAAAATACGAATTAATTTTTATGAGTCATTTAACATTCTGTTTATAAGCGCTCCAAAATTGGTGGTTTAGTTTACAAAAAATTTGTAAAATTGGCAAATCTTCTGTTAAAAATTAGTAACTAAAATTCAGGAAAATACTGTAAAGTTAGCAAATTTATTGTTAAAAATAAGTAACTAAATTCAGCAAAAAAAATAGCAAAAAAGTTTGTAGGTTAGCAATGTGGAGGTAGCAAAAAAATTAACTAAAAACTAAATTTTAACTAAAAATTAGTTAAAAGTTTGTTAAGTTGAAGTACTAACAGTTTTACTAACTTTTCTACAAACTTTTTTCTATGAGTGTACGAAATAACAGTACTTTCCGTTAGTTGTTTTCCTAAATAACCGTTATAAAAGTTGTTTTGCATTTTTCTATAGAAAAAAGAGTAAAAAAGTTAAAGTCGGGCATGCCGACTATATAAAGGCACATTTACACGCGATAGAAAATTTCTAGAGATAGAGCAAAAAGCAACCCTAAATAGCTTAAATAATTCACAATAGAGCTACTTAGAGGTGATTTTTGCTCTATCTCTAACAGTTTTCTCTCGCTTGTAAATGTACCTTAATACCCTACACCAGTCTGACTTACAGCCAACTAATGTTTGGATCCGAAATTTTAATGGGTTAAAACGGACTTGTGTCAAAAAATTTTCTATAAAATCATAAAAGAGCAAATTGAAAATATTGCCCTATCTAGAATCAATAGGCTTTTTCCTTGGGACCATGTAAGTCAGCGAACCAAATTTCATAGAAATATCTTCGTATTTGCGACCTGCAGCGTGTAACCAAGCCAATTTTAGGGGGTACCCTTATATGGGCACTAGGTCTAAACATGGACCGATTTCAACCAAAATCAATAGGTTTCGTATGTCCTTGGGCCGACATAGGTCTGTATACCAAATTTCATTGAAATATCGTCGTATTTGCGACGTGCAGCGTGTAAAAAAGAAAATTTTGGGGGGTACCATTATATGGACACTAGGTCTAAACATGGACCGATTTCAACCAAAATCAATAGGCGTCGTCCTTGGACCGACGTAAGTCGGTGTACCAAAATTTCGTCAAAATATCTTAATATTTGCGACCTGTAGAGTGCGCATAAGAATGCATGGACAGACAGATAAAAAAAAATTCTGAGCCGATCAGTATACTGTAAGGTGGGTCTAGGACCAATATTTTTGGTGTACAAACATCAGCGCAAACTTATAATACCCTCTCCACGTACTGGTGTAGGGTATAACAACTGTAATTTCTGTTAAAAACAACAACTACTGATTACTACACAAACAACTGTCATGTAGTAACTGTCAAACTTTTTTGAGTGTATAAGTGCTTATGCATAATAATTTTAAAACCGTATAACCAAGGTTGGTTACCGTTATCGTTATAATACCGTTATCGCTAAAATACCGTTTTATATTGAATACCGTTACCGTTACTAATACCTTTAAAAAAATTACAAAAACCGTTATCGTTACCGATACCGTTATTTTTATGGGTAGTTACCGGTATTTTACCGTTATTTATTACTTTATATAAAAAATTAAATTTTTTAACTTTTTTCTTTTATAATCTTGAGTTTTTTTACAAAAAAATTTTATAGATAATAACTTTACTTATTAAAACTACCAGCATCGAATTTATAGCTAATAATCAGTATTTTTAACACTTAAAATTAAAAAAATTGATTAAATTTGTACTTGTTTTTATATGTTTTCAACGTAATTTATTATACCGGTACGTACCGGTATTGCTGTTTTGATAACGGTATACCGTTACCGAAACAGTCTTAAATACCGTTACCGTTATCGATACTGTTACCCTTACCGTTATTCGTTTCGGTAACCAACCTTGCTTATAACACGTTTATAAAATGAATTTTGTATGAAAAATTTGTATTATAAACTATTTATAAATTTGAAAAGTGATTTTGCATATGGCCCATAGGCTTTAAATTTTTAGAGTATGTATTTATTAAAGCTAACTATGTGCGCTTTCTTCAAAATTGAACATTTATATAGCCGCGAATACACTAAGGAACATTCGTGAAAAAATGACAATTTTTTACGGATGTTGATTTGTGTATATTAATGTTCGTGTTGACATTCGTGAAATTCGTGTTTACAAAATTTTTTGATATTTTTTGTTCCCTACTCAATGTTCCTTAATGTATTCGCCGCTTATAATTTCCTTCATCTCAAAATTTCGATATTCACCACTCTAAAAAAACAGTGAAGGAAAGTTTCAAGATGTTTAATTTTGAACATCAAGATATTCAATTTATCATCGTCAATTACAGGAAAATAATGTATGTATATTGTTATACATTTTATATAAATTGTATCACATATTATATTTATTAATGTAAATAAGTTATTGTAACAAAATACTTAGCTACAAGTCTAGCACTCTGCGCGCTAATCAGAGACCGGGGCTGAATATTTAATAAACTGCAGTCAGGTACCTGAAGTAGCGCGCGAAGTTTTAGGCACTGACATCATATTCATTATTCTCTCATTTTCATCATCAGTAAAAATAAAAGAACATATGGTTCAAGTGAAAAGTGAAAAATAAATGTCCCATGTCTATTGTACTTCATCAGGTGCTCTGGTGTCTTTGAAACCCGGCACATGTTGAAGTACATTCAATATGAGACGAGTGTCAACCAAAATTATACATATCCTTATTTTAAGACGATCACACTTATTTTTGAAGAATTATATTATATAACAGATACGGTCTCATAAATGCTTTTAGATTTACCAAACTAATCATTTATGCTGGGTTTCTTAATGAAGGTTTAAGAGTTTAGTTAACCCAAAAATTTGTTGTTGCTTTGTACACGCAGGAAAAAAAAACAGGTGTAACTTTGAGTGCTATGTAATTATACAAAGTTCGAAGTAAGTTTTACGATTTTCTAGCAAAATATAAGTAATTTTTCGAATTTTTTCCGCTACACATATATATATATTGCTGGAATTGTATATATTTTACAAAAAAATTTGCATATTTTACTAGAACTTTGTAAAACTAACTTGAATATTATGTAGTTGTATAATTACAAGCTCTTAGGCAATATTCCCCCTGTTTTTTTCTGTGTGTATATAATTTTTTGACATTTTCTTTTATTTAATAGTTAAAGGTAACCCTGTAATATGAGACTCGACTTTAATATTTTAAAATTGTTTCGGTGTCAACACACGCAGAAAAAAAACAGGTGGAACTTTATCTAAGTGCTATGTAATTATACAACTACATAAGTTCGAAGTTTTACAATTTTCTAGCAAAATATATGTAAGTTTTTGGATATTTTCGGCTACACATGTATATATTTTGCAAGGATTGTATATATTTTACAAAAAATGTGCATATTTTACTAAAACTTTGTAAAACTAACTTGAAAATTATGTAGTTGTATAATTACATAGCTCTTAGGCAACATTCCCCTTGTTTTTTTCTGTGTGCATGTTCACAACGAAGTAAAAAATTAGAGCGCCATTCATAAGTTAAAAACAATGAGTGCGCAACGAATGCACAACTTTCCCTTATGGGAATTTATGTGTAAAAAAAGTTCTTCACTCGATGTTAGTCGTTAGTTTTAATTTATGAGTAGCGCTCTTAGTACATAATACCGCGGGTAACGTTAAAATTGTGTGTAAATTGTTGTTTCGAGTAAATTGGGTTCCCGCGGTACTAGATAGTACTATTTGAGCTGATTTGAGAAAAAAATTTCGCAGAAAGAACTCTGTCGGGAGTTATATCGGTGCAAAGCTTGAAAATGGACTTGGCTATATCTTCGTTATTTACCCTACTTTGTCAAATGCAAGTAAATAGTTGCAATTTGAGAATACGTATTATCAGCGAAAATTTCGAATATTGCCGAAAAACTTGAACATTTTTTGGGTGTCTACACTACTTGCCGCAAGTTCATTTTTAAAATGTCGTCGAAGGCAGAGGTTATTCACTAAATAGAACTCCAGTACTGCTAAGTATTCAATATTCTAACAAAACTAGGGAAAAATTTGTTCTTAACAATTTTTTTTTTCAAAAACTTATAAAATTTATATTTTAAATTAATTTAGGGAAACAAGCCCTTGGAAGTCATCCTTTTCATGTGTTGATAACAGTGTTTCTTTTTTGGTACCACACATAATTTCTACCTGGGATGTTACTTAAAGCTTACTTAGATTAGAATATGCTTAATTTATTTGGAGTCCTAATACTAATGTACGATACGATGGTTATCGGTAAAGGTAACGCTAATTTAGATTATTTCAGTAACGGTGTTTTTAGGTTAACTCTATTTCATTTATTTCGGTATCGGTACTTTAAGGTTAACGGTATATTAGTTATTTCGGTAACGGTATTTTAAGGATAATGGTATCGGTATTTTAACGGTATTTTTTTAAACATATTTTGCAAGGATTGTATATATTTTACAATCAAATTTACATATTTTACTAGAACTTTGTAAAACTAACTTGAAAATTATGTAGTTGTACACTCAGAAAAGTTCTGCAGTTACTACATGACAGTTATTTATGTAGTAATGCGGTTGTAGTTATTTTAACTACAATTGTAGTTAATTTACTTAGAACAAAATTTTTCAATGTTTTTGACAGTTATTTTTTTAAACAAACTACAAAAATTACTACATTGTAGTAACATTTATTTTATGCAGTTATTTTGAATTTTATTTACAAATACTTAAATTTTCAAGTGTGTATGCACACACACGAAGCAAACAGAAGTATGTGTATGTGTGAATCACTTGTTTAGAAATTTCTAGTGAAAGAATATTAGTATAACATGTTTTCTCTTGTCTTAGTCATAAAACAACGCCAAAGAGTGAGCACGCGTAATACGGAAAATGTTATATATTTTTTATTAAATTACTAAAATAATAAGGTAAGTTTTATAATATAAATTTATTTACGGGGAATGTTAAAAAAATATTGTATTTATTTTCTTTCAGTTCTTTTATATTCTCATCCCTTTCTACCTGAAAAAAAGGAAGCCAAACAACAGCATATTTCATCCCTCACAGACGGACATGTACAACAATATCTTAATAGTGAAAAAAAAGTGACATTAAGTGTAAATTTTGATTTCTCAATTTTAAATTTATTATAGAATAAAATTAAGTTAATAGTGTTTACATAAATTTGTTTTTTTTATTAAATTAATAATTAAAAAAAAATTTTTTTATATATGTTTTTTTAACTACATTTGCAAGTTGTTTGTACAGTTTTACAATAATTTGCATGTATGTTGTTTCAATTGCATTTGTAGTTGTTTTTACTACATTTGTCAGTTGATTTTTAACAGTTAAAAATTACTTCATATTGCAGTTAATTTAACTGCAAATGTAGTCTACACCTTTTTAAGTGCAAATGCAGTTATTTTAACTGTCATTTGCAGTTGATTTTACCTACATAATTCCCTGAGTGTACAATTACATAGCTCTTAGGTAATATTCCTCCTGTTTTTTTCTGTGTGTAGTAAAAATGATTTTTATATAATCATTTATGATTTTACACAATTTTATCTCGTCGAATATTGTGAAATGTATATTTTTGTATAATTATATCAAAAGATATTTAATTATATAAAATCATATTAATATGGGTTAACATAATTATGTCTAAAAATATATTACTACTTAGATCGGAAAAATGGTGGATCTGATTAATATGATTTTATATAACTAAATATATTTTGATATAATCATATACAATTATATTTGGTGTTACATATGACAATACCCAATGATATATAAATATATAAAATCATAAATGGTTATATAAAACATATTTTTACTCGGGTAACTATAAAAAAATTTTGTTAAAAATTTAACTAATATGCAAGTGCTTTTGCAAATATAAATATTACTGACACTTTAGAAAATATATTATTTTCTATTGTTGATTATACTTGAATGGATATCACCACATTGCTAGATCTGTCAAAACAACAGAGTAGTATATTGGAAGATGACAAAGCAAATTGTGGCATTTTTTTTTTGTTTTTTCTTTGATATTTTAAATGTTTAGAAACGCTCCTAGACGAGAATAAGAAATTCTCATTAAGTTTTCGCACTCACAAAAATTTGTAAGTAGAATCTACTGAAAATGACAGTTAAAACAAAGGTAAATGCAGCTAAAAAGGCGACAAAGGTATTACTTTTATTATTTTTAACTGTTTAAAAATAACTAACAAATCCATTAAAAATAACTACCAATGTCGTAAAATTAACTGATAAATTTTTACTAAAAAAATTTCAAAACAACTGACAAAATCGGTAAAACTTACTGTTTTTTACAGTCAATTCTTTTTGTTTATAAAAGTATATTTTAATAAAAAAAATATTTTTTTTCTCTCGATTACAAAAATAAGTGTTATTACTTCAGCCTATTTAAGAGTCGAAGTAAAAATTTATGCATTGGAGATACAATACAAGTTTCTGATTTTTATTTGCAAACTAAAAATATATCAATAATAACAAATATAAACTAAACAAGAATTTTTCAAAAATTTAACAAAATTTTTTATTTTTTAAATAACTAACAAAAATTACTGTTTACTGTAAAAAAACTGTTTTGGTGGTTGTTTCTTATGATATTAAAAATAACTTATTTAAACAACTGTTACGAAATTACAGTACTTTTCGTTAGTTGTTTTCTTAAATAACCGTCATAAAAGTTGTTTTACATTTTTACTGTTAAACACAATAACTACTGATTACTACACAAACTACTGTCAGTAACTGTCAAACTTTTTTGAGTGCACTTTAATTAAATAACTTAAAAAATTCACTGTAAATTTTTAAATGTTATTCCAAATTTTTGTGTAGGAACAAAATTTTTCAATGTTTTATACAAGAAGTCGATTTCTTCTTTAGATAAGAATTCTGTATGAAGTAGAAAACACCCGTTCGCTAGTACCTGAACTGACTGGAATACACATTATTTGAAGGAGGGAAAGATCTCTGGAATTTTTCCAAAATTGTAAAGTATCGCAATCTGGCTTAATAAAATCACGCAAACTCACGCACAAAAATTTACTCACGCACGACTCACTCACGGACCTTTTTTTTAACTCACGCTCATGCACGATTCACGTGATTGCTATAATTTAACTCACGATCACGCGTGAATTCAAAAGTGAAAATTTCGTGTCACGCGCCCATCTCTATTTAAAACTAAAAATATGCTTTATATGTTTTTAACGTAATTTTTAATACCGGTACGTACCGGTACTGCTGTTTCGATAACGGTATACCGTTACAGAAACAGTCTTAAATACCGTTACCTTTACGTTACCGTTTCTGTAACCAACCTTGGTTCCCTTTAATTCTGGTTCGACCTTTAATTCTGCAACGAAAATTTTTTTTATTTTATTTTGTTCAAGACCATAAATATATTGCCTACACCCAAAATATTCCATAGTAGAATAGTTAACACAATTGTTGAAACCAAATAAATTTAAAATAACTTTTTGTAATTATAAACAACTATGTTTTCGGTAATATTAACAATATTATAATTACCTTGTAAGTAACAATTTAAAATAAGAATGTCAAGTGAAATAAAAAAAACAAAATTTTTATTTACATCGAAAACTTTAACACATGAACATTTTCTGATCTTATATTAAGAACAAAAAACAAACTTTGTTTTTTTATTTCACTTCAATTTTCGGTCCGGTAAATCGAATTAAGCAGGTAATCGTGGATTGTGCAATATTGGTAGCATTCAGCAGAGAAACCTTAAACTGATACCGGTGACTTGTAGCGCTTTGTGATTAGTAACAATACAATTTTTATATATTTTCCTTTAGTTTCTTTAAATTTTTGTTTTTGAATTATATTTGTACGTTTTTATTCGTTATTCTTACAAAAAAAAAAATAGTTTTAAAATCAACAACAACAAATGTATCACTAATTGATCAAAAGTAGCAAACTTTTTTACGCTACCAAAATATGACAGCGCTACCTGAGCGCCCAGATTGAGCGGTTAGTGATCAGGTCGTTCAGCAGATGTACAACTGTTGTAGAACAGTTGACTATTAAATTGTTTCAATTTTTAATTAACAACATTTTTCCCATAGATTGTAATGCTGCCTACACACGAAGATGCCACACACAACAAAACCTCAAACGAAACATCAGTTCTGTTTGTTTGTCGAACTGATCACATCAAATATGCGCGGAAGAAAATCAAATTAATTAATTTGTTAATTATTAATTTTTCATATGCTGCTATTTTTTTAGTTTTATTTTTTTAGCTATCACATTTTATGTCCCATAACACAGTACAACAAAATAAGAAAAATTTGATGCATCGGGATTGCGAAAGAATATTTGAAAAAACGTTTTTGTAGGAAAATAAAATTTTTTAATAAACTTTTTGAAAAAAATACAAAATTGGAGGTAATAACGCTATTTTTTGCAACATTTTAAATTGATGAAATATGCCCTTCAATTTGATATATTTCACGTTTTGACAGCTGCGATAATATTCCCTATATATGCATTTAAAGTTGAAATTTCTCTTTTTTTTTCACGATTTCGTTAATCAATATCTAATATAGGAATTTGTACCTTTAGTAAACATCTCATGTTATTTAATTTATCAAAAAAAAATTGCATTTTCTGTTTTAATTTTAA
This sequence comes from Leucophora obtusa, assembly GCA_949987735.1. Lineage (NCBI taxonomy): Eukaryota > Metazoa > Arthropoda > Insecta > Diptera > Anthomyiidae > Leucophora > Leucophora obtusa. The sequence continues at coordinate 211,041,679 of OX465298.1, forward strand.
GTTAAACTTGACTAAAACTGGAAAAGCCTGACTTTTTTAATACCTAAATATAAGCCTAAAATCTATCAGAATTGATATATCCATGCCCGATGCATATTTAGGTGCCTATTCCTACGAAAAGTCTGTGACTCTTAGATGTGACTGTATTCCCCATGTGTTTGTTGTTGCAAAGTCACAATAAATTATGTTTATTAAAATTTTTGTTTGAAAACTTCAAAAAAAATTAAGGCCTGGTATCGACACAATCATAACATTGACAAATAAAATTAGAATTTTTTGAATTTTATTGTTGTTTTGTATGAAAAGTTAAGACTCTCAGTCTTAAAAATAGTCTTATGACCGTCACAATGAGTCACAAGTAGGAATAGGCACCTTAGTGTTGTACTGTGTAATTGTCAAAAATTTTTGTATTCATTTATAAAATTAATCCAATTTTCATTATTTGTAATTTTCTCCATTTTCGTCTCTTTTATTCTATTTACGGCGCAATTACATGAGCACCTCACAATACGACTGCTCTCAATGAACTAACACAGCAAAAACAGTGACATCGATACACACGATGGAAGATTGAGTTTGGAAACACAAAATATCAAAAAATTTTGATAACACAATTTCAACACGATACATTGATATACACGAAGGAATATTCGTCAAAAAATGGGCATTTTGTGACGAATGTTCCTTCGTGTGTATGCAGCTTAAGGATGTTTAAAATTCTGGACAGATGCTGAAGAATATTTTAAGGTGAATGGGGTTCCGAAAAGATATTATTTAGGAGCGCACAGTGAATAAAATGCGACTACCATTTGAATTTAACTGAACATTTATTTTTACAAGATAAAAAGAAATATTTTAAAAAATAAATATTGCATATTGTTTAATTTAAAATAGAGGTTTGTATTAACGATTTCTAAATTTAATACATTCAAATAAGTTTGACAGTTACTACATGACAGTTGTTTGTGTAGTAATGAGTAGTTGTTATTTTTAACAGTAATTGTAGTGGTTTTTTCTACAGAAAAATGTAAAACAACTGTTACGACGGTTATTTAAGAAAACTACTAACGAAAAGTACCGTACTTTTGTAACAGTTGTTTAAATCAGTTATTTTTAATATCATAATAAACAACTACCAAAACAGTAATTTTACATTAAACCGTTGTTTTTGTTAGTTATTTAAAAAATAAAAACTTTCATTGAATTTCTTTGAATTTTAAAAATTCTTGTTTAGTTTATATTTGTTATTATTGATATGTTCCTACACCGAAAAAATTTCTCAGTTACTAGCTACTAAATTTTCAACTGAGTCTCAGGTGAAATACCCCTTACTGAGCTTCAGTTGATTAATTTGATTGAATTTAACTAATATATTTTATTTTTTTTTAACGGAACTTTCAGTTAAACTAAACAAAACTTTCAATTAGTAGCTGCTAACCGATTCAATCGTTTAAAATAATTTCATATATTTTGATTTGGTAGAAAAATAAATAAAACACATTGCATTTTCTTAATAAATTTCACACTTTATTTGTTAAAAAATTATTATTTTATTAAAAAGAAAACACAATTAAAACATACGATTTTTCCTTATTCCAAATTGTCACTCTGTATATCAAATATCCAAATTTTGTATTCGTATCAACCATCAAACGCATTTCTATTTTGCTGTTAACTTTTTGCTTCTTTTATTAATAATTTTTTGGTATTTTTATATTTTTTAATATTTTGCAATTGAATTTGTTTATTTTGTTTTAAAAATTTTTTCATAACATATTTTTAGTTATTAAGAAATCAACTAACAACTAATTTTTCTTTTTAACTGAAGCAAAAGTTGATAATAATTATTTCAGTTACTTTAAAATATTTTCATTTCAACTGAAGTTTTCTCTAACTAAGCAACTGAGGAATTTTTTCGGTGTACACCGAAAAATTTCCTCAGTTGCTGGCTACTAAATTTTCAACTGAGTCTCAGGTGAAATACCCCTTACTGAGCCTCAGTTGTTCAAATTAATTAAAAATAACCAATTTTTCGAAACGAAAAAATTAACTGAGATCTCAGTTACTGAAAACCTAACTGTTAGTTAAAATAAATAAATATGGAATTTTAGCAATAAACAACCAAAAGCCATCAAAAAGAATAAAAAATTCCTGTCATTCTAAAATTTTTATTTTATTGTATAAATAATTTAAATAAAATTAATTTTTTTTGTAATTTTTGCTTATTATACTCCCTTGCTCTTGCTAACTCGCCAATCATTTCAATTCTTGTTAAATTACATGCATAATTTCGTTGAGATTGGTTTTACATGATCTAAAAAATTTTAATTTTTTTATACACATATATTTAAATTTCAGCTTAAAAATGAATCTTACCTTTTTCGAACAAGCCGCTTCAATCTTTCAAATTTATTATTGAAAACGATTTCCTTTCCTTAGTGGCCAAATGTGTGTTTTTATAAAATATCAAGTTAAAATGAAATGAATTTCTTTATTTTTACAAATATTTGACAGTTTTAATAGTTTCAATTATTTGTACGATACATACAGGGTACTGAAACCAATTTCAATTAATTTAAATTTTTTCGGTTTTAACTAAGAAATTCTCTAACTGAGTAACTGAGAAATTTTATCGGTGTACCCCTCAATTCATTAATGCTTTGTAAAGTTATAGCAGGTTTACAAAACGTCATTTTCATACAAAATTTGTTCATTAAACCTCCTATAATTTTACAAAATGTTTATGAATTTAGGGGCTAGTTTGCAAAAAAAATCAGAAACTTGTATTGTGTCTCCAATGCATAAAAGCGTAATTAAATAGGCTTAAGTAATAACACAAATTTTGTAACCGAAAGAAAAAACAGTAGTTTTTACCGATTTTGTCAGTTTGTTTTGAAATTTTTTTAGTAAAAATTTATCACTTAATTTATGACATTGGTAGTTATTTTTAATGCATTTTTTTCAACAGTTAAAAATAACAAAAGTTTTAGTTATTTTAAAGGTAAATATTTTTGTCGCCTTCTTAACTGCATATTCCTTTGTTTCAACTGTAATTTTCAGTAGATTCTACCGACAAACTTTTGTGATTGCAGTATACAGAATTTTGTCAAAAATAACTTTTTGAATAACTTTTTGATGGATTAACTGAATAAAATATAACGTACAATAAAAAACTAAATATACAAACTTTATAACTTAATCCGGTATTTCGTGTTCTTTAGTTTTTATGGTGTTCGCAAATTTGATCGATAAATTAATACAGACAGTTACTACATGACAGTTGTTAATGTAGTAATCAGTAGTTGTTGTTAACAGTAATTACTGTTGCTTTTCTATAGAAAAATGCAAAACAACTTTTATGACCGTTATTTCAAAAAACAACTAAAGAAAAGTACTGTAATTTCGTAACAGTTGTTTAAAGCAGTTTTTCATAATAAACAACAACTATTTTTACAGTAAACAGTTGTTTTTGTTAGTTATTTAAAAAATAAAAAATTTCGAAATTTCTTTGAATTTTAAAAATTCTTGTTTAGTTTATATTTGTTAAGCCTTTATGACACTTGCTAGTTTCTAGATTCTAGTTTTTTGCACCATCAATGCAAATCATATGAAGGGTTCTGCATTACCAACATCAATTTGACAGTTTGATAGTTTTTCAATATAGTTGTTCGCTTCACACACATTATTTCTCACAAAAGGAAATTCGTGCTCTCTTCTGATTTGGATTATTAATACTAAAACTAGCAAGTGTGATATAGCCTTTATTATTGATATATTTCTAGTTTGCAAATTAAAATCAGAAACTTGTATTGCATCTCCAATGTATAAAAGCATAATAACTGGAGATCGGTTTGGAATTTTTACTTCGAATTTTGAATAGGCTGAAGTAATTACACATATTTTTGTAATCAATAGGAAAAATATTGTTTGTTTTTAATTAAAATATACTTTTATAAACAAAAAGAATTGACTGTAAAAAACAGTAATTTTACCGATTTTGTCAGTTGTTTTGAGATTTTTGTAGTTTATTACTTAATTTTACGACATTGGAAGTTATTTTTAATGCATTTGTTAGTTATTTTTCAACAGTTAAAAATAACAAAAGTTTTAGTTATTTTAAAGGTAAATACCTTTGTCGCCTTTTTAACTGCATATATCTTTGTTTTAACTGTCATTTTCAGTGGATTCTACCGAAAAACTTTTGTGAGTGTTATATTCAAAACGTGCAATTGTGGGAAATTGTATATGGTACAAAAAATTAATTAAAAAACTTAATCAGCGATTTACATTCCACAAACGAATATATTGTTGCAAAAATGTTCCCTTTTTTGGAAATATATATACATATATATATTTTTGCGAAATATTTTTGAAAACTAACCACTAACTTTTTTTGTAAGAAATAACCGCACTTAAATATTGCAAAATAATAGCGGAACGCGAAAAATGTCTTTATGGCACAAAATATTTATTAAAAAGCTTAGTCAGCGATTTACATTCTGCAAACGAATATATTGTTACAAACATTTTCGTTTTTAGAAAAAAATTTTCGCGAATTTTTTTGCAAACAAACGACCAAACTTTTTGATAAGAAATGAGTATTATAGTTAACAGACTATGAATTAAAAAAAAAAGCGGCACTTAAAAAATTGCAAAATAATGGCTGAACGCGAAAATAGTCTTTATTGTACAAAATATTCATTAACAAGCTTAGTCAGCTCATATTCGCGAATTTTTTATTGCAAACGAACTTCCAAACTTTGGTATAAGAAATTGGTATTTTAGTCCCTAGATCATAGTCGAATTCCCTAGATTATAAATTAAAAAAAAAACCCACTTAATAAATTGCAAAAATATAGCCGAAAGCGAAAAAAGGGTTTATGGTATAAGAGATTAATTTGAAAACTTAATCAGCAATTTACATTCTGCAGACGAATGTACTGATGCAAACATATTTCTTTTTGAAAGATTTTTTTTCTCGAATTTTTTTGCAAACTAATTACCAAACTTTGGTATAAGGTATTATGGTATTATGGTCCCTAGACAATAAATTTTTAAAAACCTCTCTTAAAAAATTCAAAAATATTTGTTCAAAAGAGTAAAAAAATTTCGCTCTATGTTTGGAGCTCAAAAACTATAATAAAAACATTAAAATGCACAAATTTTTTATGGTGTATAAAAAGTTACAATCTTAATTAACACAAATGTCACTTTTTCGATAAATTTTCCTGTCTATTAAATATATGCGAAAAAAATTCCACCGCAATTTCGCAACAATTCCACGCAAGAGAAAAATCATTTTTTTATATGGAATTTAACAGCTTTTTTCGCAAAAGTACGAACAAAATACCGGGCTTAAATGCGAAAAAGCATGTTGTAATATTATTGTATGAAGTGAACTAAATGTTCAGAACTATTTTTAATATAAAATTTTGTTAATTATATGCTAATCTTCATAAAAAATTTAAAATTTTACAAATTTTAAATACATTTATGTATATTTTTTGTTAGAAAATAAAACTCCATAAAATTCAAAATACTATTCATTGTAGATTTTTTCAATAGAGAGTTTTATCTTTAGAACTCTTTATTGAATTAAAAAAAAAAATCATAAAGATTTTTATTTAAAAGTTATGAAGTATTTTTTAAAAAATACTTGTAGAGTTTAATCAATAAAGAATTTAGAATTTTGAACTTTTCTGTTGTCTGGAAGGAAGGTTGCAGAATTGATTCGTAAAGGTATTATTTAAAATTAATTTCATGCATTTGCCATATATTTTTAAATTAATATTATTCTTAACAAAAAACTGTATTTTTAATATAAAAAATGGAACAATTTATTAAACTATCTAAAAGGATTTTTTTAAATAAATAGTGACACATTTTATTTTCTGCTTAAATGTAATAAAAAAAAGTAGAAATAATTACCAAGTTTTTCGGGCTATATGACATTATGTTATTCTTAAAATCATTTTACCAAGATTATCGACAAACTTTTCTAAAAATAGTTATTAGTTGAATGGCTCCTACTGTACTTGGTAATATTTAACCCCATTTTTGATAAACGACCCCCTAAATTTTTTTTGTGTGTACCATTGAATGTATTTACAGTGAGGTTACACGATCAAGATTTTGCTTTCAAGTTGATAACACATACTGCTTGTCAAATTCAGTTGAACTTGAAGCTGTGACGTAGGCTGCATGCAACTTGATAGTCAATTTTGCTTTCAAGATGCCGTCGTCAAGGAAAGAACTAAAAATGCTCGCCTCTGTGGGCTGTTTCCGCACTGGGTTGTTCGAAAAGACTTTATTTTTTTCTTCACATATTCCACAGACATTTTCATGTCAGCAGAAATTGATTTTTTATTTATTTTTATTTTTAATCATTTCGTCGATATACCGAAATATTCACATTCCGTTTTTTATCAATCGTGTTTTATTACGGCACAATATTTGTAAAAAGAAAAATAAATTTACAAGAAATTGATCAGCTGTTTAAAACTTGACCGTCAAGTTTTCCCAAAACTTGAAAGCAAAAATTGATATCAAGTTGCTGTTCAATTTTTAAAATGTGAGTGTGTTAGTAAAAAAATGTGAGTGTATTGAAACTTGAAAGGCAAAAATTGATCGTGTAACCCCTATGTTATAACTATAGCAAAAACAATAGATTTGTATATTACCCTTAAGTTGCGTTTACATCTGTATTCAAATCCCGAGATTTCAATGGAAATCTTGAACCGAAATCTTGACCGTTTACATTTGCACTTTGTGACAGTAGCGAGATTTCGATTTCACAGCTGCACTTTTTTTGTAAACAAAGTACCATAAAAAATAACCTCAAATTATAAATATTTCTAAAAACCATTTTATTCATTGGCGGAGTACAATTTACATTATTTTATGTAAAGATCTAACGCTAAATATGTTAGTAAATTTGTTTTTTTATAAGGACGACAAGCTAGAACCCAGATTTTGCAATATTTTGGCGGAAGGAAGACATGCACTTCCCAATGCTTTCTTCATAGTTATGCTTCGCGGGAATCAAAAATTAGAACCACGCAACACTTCTTATAATCATTAGTACATTTCCATTGGGTCTAAAGTCATATTTATTCAATTAATAATAATTTTTTTATTTCATTATTTTGTGTTATTTTTAGGTTATTTTTTTAGTCAGCTGTTGACCATCGTTGCCACTTTTTCATGCAAAAACTCTACAAATTAAGTGAAACACAAGGTCCATTCGATTACTTTTCTCAGTCAAGTCCAGTAAGAGTTACTCAGTACAAACTTTCAGAGAGTAAGACAAGATTTACTTTCAAACTAAAATTTTCCCAAACATGTACGCGAACAGAAAATTTGCAACAATTTGCAAGTTTGTACACACAGCTGATTACAACACCAAATATACAAATAAATTTTAACTGGCCGCTATGAAAGAAGACAATTTTTGATGTTAAACCTTAAGCAGAACATTTTTAGAAGGTTTTCTTATCTTTTCCATGATTTATTTTGAAAGTTTTACTGCTTTGCATTTCCATAAAATAATATAATTGGACAATAATTTTTTTTATTTACCATAAACAATCATATGTTTTCGAAACATATGTTTTTTTCTGCTTGCAAATTCTTACTGGCAAAAATTTATCCAGTAAAAATTTGCAAGAAAAAGAAGAAGACTTATAAACTCTCAACATAGAACTGTCACTTTATTCTCTCTTTTTTCTTTCTGTTTACTGAGTATTTATGTAAACGAACGACATCCAGTAAAAATTTGTACAAATTTGTACAAATTATCCAGTAATCGAATGGACCTACAGTGTTGTATTCTGCAAAAGTCTCCAGATTTGTGAGATTTTCATGAGATTTCTTCGAAATCTCGCAAATTTATGGGAATTCCTTTGTATGGGGAATCTCGAGATTTCACATGAGGTTTTCACTGAAATCTCAATTTTAGTCGAAATCTCGGGATTTGTGTGCTGATGTAAATGCAGCATTAGCAACAACAAAATTATTTTCGTTGTTGTTGCTTTGTATGTTTTCAAATTTCTTTGCACGTTTCATTGCATTTGTAGACACTAGGTTATTGCTGCAGCAATCCATCCATGTATTCAATAATTGTTAAGCTGCCCACACACTATGGAACATTGTTAAAAAAGAGTGCATTTTTTTGTGAATGTGTGAGTGCGTTTGTGTGTGTGTGCGTGTTGAGATCGTGCAATTCGTGTTTACAAAATTTTTTGATTTTTTTTTGTTCCGTCACGCATGTTCCCTAGCGTGTGGGCAGCTTAAAAATGTACGCATTGAGCAATAACCTAGTGTCTTCAAATGCAATGAAATGTGCAAAGAAATTTGAAAATAACACACAACGCATTTTCGTTGTTGTTGTTTTGAGTCTTCAAATGCAATGAAATGTGCAAAGAAATTTGAAAATAACACACAACGCATTTTCGTTGTTGTTGTTTTGTGTTTTATTTTCAAATTTCTTTGCACATTTCATTGCATTTGAAGACACTAGGTAAAAAAGCGCTAGATTATAGGGAAAATTTTCTAGCTGGCAACATTGTCTGAAAGTCACCTTCAATGGTATCATTTCTATGTGAATGTTAAATTAAAAAAGAAGCTTTGTTGTGACTGCGAATTTGTCAAATGATTTTGACAATTTGGAAAAGTATCCGTAGTTTGATTCGAGATACGATCTGATCCGCTGAAGGTTTAAAAGTTCGGTGAAAATCGGTTAAAGTTTTGCAAAATTATTCGAAAGAAAGTTTTATAAACATTCAGAAATAAAACTGGAAGTGTCTAGTAAAAATCTGAATTAAAAGAACGAAGTAACGGTGTTAGCAATTTGTCAAACCACAACAGATTTTACAGTATATCTAAAATGTTGAGAACAATTGCAAGCCGCAACGAATGGATTTTCCTTAGAACAGTCACCAAGGCATCGCGTTCTGCTGCCCGTGTACTCAGCACACAAGCAGCTAGGAATTTGCCCTTAATCAGGTGGGCCTTCTAAATGTTAAGAAAAATTGATAATTTTTGAGACTGTCAAAAACCAAAAAGTAAATGCATTTGCAAATTTTATGCAGTTTTTTTAAGGTTATAAACTGTTGTGTAATCCAATGTCAGCTTGTTAGTTATGGTGAAGAAAAAAAATAGTGGTTTGTAACAGTGTAAAGTATGGAGAGGTGATATTAGACGTAACAAACAAATAGCAAAATATGTTAAATGTTCGATTTGTGTGTAGTACATATATATAATTCTTTAATTTCAATTATCAGAAAAGAAAAAGTAGAGAAAGTTTCCCACATGCGTTAATCGAATGATGCTTTTTCTTGTTATCAGTTAATGACGACGTTGATAACATTCGACAATTGAAAATAGTAATGTTGTAGGACCAGGCGGTTATCAACTCTCTCTTCCGAAGATTGACATTTTGTATTGAAAAATGTTTGCCTTTGCAGACATGTGTAATTCCATTTAACAGAGGCTGGGAAAGTTGGTACCTCTTAATTATATGCTTCTTGGTTAGGACTCTTATTTTAATCTATAATTTCACACTCTTTACTGAAGTCTACACAAGGCATAATCTATTTTAAAAAACAATAAAAATAAATACAAAGCAACAACAATTTTTTGCACGTATTTTACGTGTTTTAACAATAATTTTGTGTCTCGTGTAGACGTCATGCTCTTCTGATAAAGATAACATTTATAGGTTAACGTTATTTTAGATTATTTCGGTAACGGTATTTTAAGGGTAACGCTATTTCGATATCGGTATTTAAAAGATAACGGTTTTTTAGTTATTTCGGTAACGGTATTTTAAGGATAACGGTTTTTTGATTATTTCGGTAACGGTATTTTAAGGATAACGGTAGTTAGTTATTTCGATGCATCCCGCAATATTTTTTACAAAAAACGAGATTAAAAACAACCAATTTACCAACTTAAAGTACGAAAAATACACAACCACGTGCAGTTAACAAAAAAAAACAGAAAATTAAAATAACGGTAACGGTATTTTAGGCGTAACGGTATTTCATTTATTTCGGTAACGATATTTTAAGGGTATCGATATTTCATAGGGTGCGTTCGGCAGATACAATTTAATAGTTAAAAGTTCTGCAACAGTTGTACAACTATCTGCTGAACGACCTGATCACTAAACGCTCAGTCTGAGCGCTCAGGTAGCGTAAAAAATATTTGCTACTTTTGACCTATAAGTGATACATTTGTTGTTGTTCATTTACAATAAAAATTGTTTTGTACGAATGACAAATAAAAACATACAAATATAATTCGAAAATAAAAATTTTAAAAAATAAAAGCAAACTATAGACTAAGTGTATTTAAAAACATCAAAACAGAAAACATCATTCAGCAGAGTAAGTAATCACAAAGCGATATAAGTCAACGGTATCAGTTTAAGGTTTCTCTGCCGAATGCTAGCATTCATTTCGGTATCGCTATTTTTAGTATAACGGTATTTCTGTTATTTCGGTAACGGTATTTTAACGATAACGGTATTTCGGTAACGGTATTTTAAGGATAACGGTATTTCGGTAACGGTATTTTAGGCGTAACGATAGTCAGTAGAAAGGATTTTGAATCGATAAAGGTATTTTAGCGGTATTGCCTGCCAACCCTGATTTATAGCTATGGGATGTAACGCGTGAGATTTAACCAGAGGTATTTCTACACCCTAAAACGGACGTTGTTGTTGTTGTTGTTGTAACGGCTTTAAAATGAGAATTTGTAGTTAATAATTCTCATTTAAAGCCGGAGTGGCAATCCTTGCTCGGATAAATTCGAAGATTCGAATACATCCGAATCGTTCCGGCACATAGTCCGATTGCCGTGGGAACCGGGTTATACCGCCCATACTCTTTCGTCAGAGCCTCGTCAGCGTTAACAGGGGACACCATGTCCAAGGTGGACTGTGGGTGAGGTTGGCATTTGGAAATAATTTCCCTTGACCCCTTGAACGGACGTAGTTGTTGATGGTAGACATCGTCTATATTCAATTAAGAAATATTCAATATGTAAACCACTACTCTTATTACTTTACCGTAATTTTTGCAATAATTAAATATGTATCGAAATCAGTCGTTTAAAATATTTTTATTCAAATTAAAATATGATGCTATTAATTAATTTAAAATCGTTTACATTTAAAATTTAAAACAATAAAATATTTTGCCGATATAATTTTCCTTCTGGAGCTTGATTGGTAAATTCTGAAAAACAGGAGAATAAAAGAAAAAAAAAATATATATATGTGACCTCCTCCGAGAAAAGGGACCTAGTGAGTCAAAAAACGGGTTTGGACTTAAGAGTGGATTCTGGTACCTAAAAGGGTGTTAGAAAAATGAGTTAGAAAAAAACTTCATTTTCACACACTAGGACCCTTTTCTCGAAGAAGGTCTCATATATGAAATTAAATTCACATGTTTTACAATTAACTTTAGCATTGGAGTAGGTTAAAAATTTTCTCTAAAATAATCTTTATTTTAAGCTTAATATGTCGCTTTAAATTACTGCAAATCTTAAAGAAGTTTTTTTTGATATTAATAAAAAATAAAGTTTTTTTCAAGTTTCGTTTTCCCAAAAAATTTCGATTTTACAAAATTATTTTAATTTTTGCATTAAAAATTCAAAAATTGTTTTTCGAATTTCTATATTTTCATATATATGTATATGTAGTTGAATGAATATTGTTCTGCCTTAAGTCCAAAATCTTATAATATGATATTGTCACATTAAATTTTATTTAATGGTCCAAAAATTTTGATAATTTCATGATAGAACATGCAAAGCTGCAATAAATATATGCTAGTCGGATAGTCTTTTTCATGGCTGATAAAAAAAAATTTTTGGAACTGTTTTGTCCATTCAATTAATTTTTGAAACGATTTAAAATTTTTTTTAATTTCGTGTTATACTGCATTTAGACTGAGGGAAAACTATCTAGTTTTTTGAAAACTAGTTTTGTACAAAAACTGGGTAGTTTTTGTTCTGTCTAAATTCAGTATTAGTTTATATAAAAATTTATGAAAATATAAATATTGAAAATTTATTTTGTATATAAAAAATTGTCATTTTAAAAATCCGTTTTGATTAAGTTCTTACTAAATATTATTACACTAAAAGAAAAAGTGTGTAAATATTTCAGTTAGAACTACTAAAAATTAGTTAAAAACTACCTTGCCGAAAAAAATATTTTTTGTGTACTAATATACAGCAAAATTATTTACACATTTTACCAGGGTAACTTATTATTTTTAATTATCTAAAAATTAACTCAAATGTAACTTAAATTTTGTAAATTTAACAGTTTTTTTGCCTTTCTTATCTTACTGGGATTTAAAAAAAAATTGCTAATTCCAGCAGGTTTCTCTGCAAGATCATTTTTAACTAATTTTAGTAGCTTTTCTGCTATTTTTACTGCTCTATTTCGATGAGTGTATTACTATTTTTTTATAAAAAATAACACTATTTTTAAAACAAATTTTAATATTTTTAAGCACAACTTCAAATATTAAATTTAAGGTGTGATTTTTATTTTTACCATTTTTTATTATTTATATTTTTTTTTATTATAATCCGTGTCGTATCGTCAACTTTATTATAAATAGAAGAAATATTTAATCGATGTGATTTAATAAATCAATTTAATAAACACAAACTCTTGATGAAGTTGAAAAAAATAACCAACGAAACGTAGAGTAGAAAATGATGTAAATTGGTTTTATTTACATCGATTAATGTAAAGCACTGACCATCAATAGCCCGTAGAGAAATCTGAAGTTTACAATTTTTCAATATGTTATAGATTTTTGGTAAAAAAAAGAAAGAAATGGAGATGACACTTTACTGAACAAGATTGCTAAAAGTCAGCTATCATGTATAGCAAGCGATAACACAGGGTTTAGTGCGTCGCTTGAAATGTCAACGATTGTGGGTTCAAAAATCACATTCGGCATGATGATTTATTTCTAAATAAATTAAAATAAAAAGAAGTGAAAAATAATTTACTATAAATTGCGACAACACTGACCATTCACCTCAGTGTTGTCACAATTTTGTTATTATTATAAAGTTTAGAACATACACTTGTGCTCACGAAATTAAGTCAATTCAATTTTTTTTTTAATTTTATTGTTGCCTTTAATTTTAAAGATCAAAATTGTGGCTAAATTCGCCACGAAAGGCAAGGAGATGGTTCAGAAAATTATACAGAATTTTAACGTAATGTTTGTTTTTCATTTTGTCACTTGTTTTAAGTGGGCGTGGCTTTTAACGAAAAATTAGCGATATCAACCTTTCATCAAATTGCATAGTAAAATTTAGGCAGTACTGATCGGTTCTGTACAAACTGTATATTTTTAAAATTCCTATAAAATTTCCTTAAGTCTTGCATTATTTTTATCTACAAATAGTCGCCAGACTTAAAATTGCAGCTCTTTAACATGACCAAAATTTTCCTTGTTTTTAGCGTTTTTAATAAAGTTAACAGCACTGAAATTTTAAAGTGAATAGTTTTATGCTTTTCTTACCACAATATAACAAATCATTCAAGATTTTTTTTACGTTATAGTAAAAAACATTTCATGTTAAAATTTCAGTATTGCTAACTTTCTTTTAAAATCGCTAAAAACAAAGAAAAACTTGGTCATGTTTAAAGTGCTGCAATTTTAAGTCTGGTGACTATTTGTAGATAAGAATAATGCAAGACTTACGGAAATTTTATAGGATTTCCAAAAATATACAGTTTGTTCAGAACCGATCAGTACTGCTTAAATTTTACTATGCAATTTGATAAAAGGTTGATATCGCTAATTTTTCGTTAAAAGCCACGCCCACTTAAAACAAGTGACAAGATGAAAAAACAAACATTACGTTAAAATTCTGTATAATTTTCTGAACCATCTCCTTGCCTTTTGTGCCGAATTTAGCCACTATTTTGAAATTTAAAAATAAAGGCAACAACAATAAAATTAAAAGAAAACTTGAATTGACTTAATTTCGTGAGCACAAGTGTATGTATGTATCTGCTATCTTCAATTACTTTAACTTGAATTTTACAGAAAAAATTAAATAAGTTTTAATTTGTATTTGTTTCCAAAAAATTACAATTATTTTTAAATTAATTGATTCTTTTTTAAATTAAAATATTAATAAATTGTTATGATCTATAGTCAAACTAAAAAAACATTAATTTAATATTAATAACCTTAATATTTATTTGGTATGAAATAGAAATAAATATTTATTTCATTATTATTTTTATTTGAGCACAACTCAAATACATTTTTGTAATTGATACTTCTCTCCATCAAATTACAATTAAAAAGAAAATCTTTAAAAATTTTGTTACAATATTTTAATTCGTAAAAATATAAATTTTTCGAATAAATATTTCATTTGTCGTCAAACAAAATAAAAAAATATTTTATTCAAATTTAAATAAAATATTTTGGAATTTTATTTGAACCAAAATCTAATAAATAAGATATTTTACTCAAATTTTGTTTAAAAAAATTTTATTTTATTTTCAAATAAAAATTTATTTTAACATAAAATATATTAAATTAAAATTTATTTCAGCATAAAATGTATGAATTAAATTTTGCTTAACTTTTTTAAATTAGAAATGTTTCAGTTAGATATGTTCCCAGTCAGAAATTGCAACGGCACAAAAAAATAAGGTACTAGCGCAACACCGTATTTTCGGCTTTTACGATTACTGTGAGGGTGACGAAATGATAACAACGGAGGACGGTCAATTGACGTTATTCGCGGGTGTTGACAATACAACACATTTGTCATGTTCCCAGTACATACTTTTTTATTTTTTACGTTTTATTTCTTTTTTGTGTATTTAACTTTTGTATGTGTTTTTTATAATAAAATTAATTCCAAATAAAAAAATTACCATTGTTTAAATGTATCGGCAAATCAGTATAAAAATATCACAGATTTTACTCTATTTAGAGTACTAGGAAGGCACTGATTTTTTAAAATGCCATCGCTTTGCCAACACCCGTAGCCAACCGTCCTCCGTAAAAATTTTTTTCGACTTCATACCAGTGCTGTATGAGTTGGAAATCGGATGTTTTGCCAACACTTGTATTACCCTCGCCGAGGCTTTACAACCATATTGCCGTTCGTATTTTTCTCACTGGGCAGTTTTACAGTAAGAACCAGCGATTTTGATCCCGAAATATTTTTCAAGCAAATTCCCGGGATTTCCGATTAAATTAACACAATTTTATAAAACTAATCAGTGGCGAAAAACATTCCTTAAAAATATAAATAAAACAAAACATTAAATTCCATCAGCTTTTTTGGAAATGATGCGATAGTGGTAAGCGTAAAGAAAGCTATCCCAAAACAATATCGAACAATTGAATCGTTTCGACGATCATCATTTTAAAAATGAAGGAATTGATATATGTTGGGATATTTCAGTATTATTGTTGTTTTACATGTGAATGTGTTTTATTAAACTGTTTTAGATTTTCAAGATAATATTTGAGCGTTTTAACCTACAATATTTTTCGTTTTTTATTTACATAGAGCATCCAGAAAGATTTTATCCATACCATCTAAACCTTTAGGAGTATGGAACACAAATTTTGTGCGTGCTTACGCCGATTATCCGGACCACATAAAAGTGGCTCTCCCCGCTTTATCACCCACTATGGAACAAGGTACTATTGTTAGTTGGGAAAAGAAGGAAGGTGACAAACTCAACGAAGGTCAGTCTGACTAATATCTTGTAATTCGACTTATTAATACAAAAAGATAATGTTTAAGGTGATTTATTGGCTGAAATTGAAACCGATAAGGCTACTATGGGATTTGAAACACCCGAAGAAGGTTATTTGGCAAAAATCATGATTCAAGCTGGTACTAAAGATGTTCCGATTGGTAAACTTGTGTGCATTATTGTATCGGACGCTTCTGAAGTAGCAGCCTTTAAGGACTTTGTAGATACAGCTGGTCCAGCAAAACCGGCTGCAGCGCCTGCACCAGCTGCCGCTGCAGCTCCGCCACCACCTCCTTCAGTTGTTGCCGCCCCACCGCCACTAGCAGTTGCATCTCCTCCACCTGCTGGCGGTAAGGGTATGACCGCTGTGGAACAACGTGGTCCACGCGTGTACGCCAGCCCCATGGCCAAAAAATTGGCCGAAGCCCAACAATTACGTTTAGAAGGTTTATTTTTAAAATCCCCTTTTGTGTACTTAACTTTGCTTTGCTTTATACTAATATCCTCTACCTTCGCATGCAGGTCGTGGCAGTGGTCTTCATGGTTCTATTAAATCCTCCGATCTTGCAGGCCAGGCTGCTGCTGCTCCAGCAGCCACCGTCAGCGCTCCTCAGGGTGGCTACATTGACATACCAGTCAGTAATGTTAGAGGTGTAATTGCCAAACGTTTGCTAGAATCAAAACAGCAAATACCTCATTACTATGTTACAGTGGAATGCCAAGTGGATAAGGTAAGACAACATACATTAATGCACAAATGATAAAATAAAAATATCAATTCTCCATATACTACATTTAAAATTTCAGCTCATGAAAATGCGTGCTAAAGTTAATAAGAAATACGAGAAACAAGGCGTTAAAGTATCCGTAAATGATTTTATTATTAAAGCCACTGCCATTGCTTGTCGTAAAGTACCCGAATCAAACAGCTATTGGATGGGCAACGTTATCAGACAGTAAGTTGATATCAAACTCCTTAACAAATTCACTTTTACGCTCTGAATTTCAATTCATTTAAAATATATATTTTTTAATTTGTAACCCCAAGAACAGTTTATAAGTTATCTAATGATTTATTATTTTTCTTTTTTTTAGGTTTGACAACGTTGATGTTTCCGTCGCAGTTTCTACCGACAAAGGATTAATCACTCCCATAATTTTTAGTGCCGATCGCAAGGGCGTTGTTGAAATTTCCAAAAATGTTAAAGAACTTGCTGGTAAAGCACGTGATAATAAACTACAACCGCATGAATTCCAAGGCGGCACTGTTAGCGTTTCTAATTTGGGCATGTTTGGTAAGTTATGAATAACATGTACGATAATGTGGTCACTTTGGGAAATTAATATCATTCAACATTTGAATGAATAATAAAATTTCTACAAATGTTTACGATTTCAGTTTGCGCAAAAGAGAGTTGGTATAAAGAGTTAGACAAACATGATGTGCAAAGTTTCTACTCTGAATAGTACATTTCACAAAATTGAGTATAAGTTCAAAGAATTTTCAGAAACATATTTCAGATACAAAAGGAACTCTGGCTAAACGCTGAATTTATTTTGGCAATTAAAACTAAGCCAACGGCATCTTCAATAGGGCTTCCAATGAAAGAGTATCCTGAGAAATCTGAACGAACAAAGAGAAAATTTTAAAACGCTTTTTAAAAAATAAAAATGAAATGAAATTACTTTAGATAATGAAATGTAAAGCAAAATTTTAAATAGCTTTATTGAAAAAAAAATGTTTCTACAAAAGTTTCCACTTGTTCAATTTTCTGTTATAATATGCCCCAGATTAAAAAAAAAGTATTTTTATACTTTTTTTTTGAGATTTTGGACAAAAAAACTTTGCATCTTACACAGTTAACATTTTTACCCGCCGCCATATTGGATCCGCCGTTTCGAATTTGAAAAATCTTACCTCAGATTCGAAATCAGCAACCTTGAAAACCCCCGTATACCAATTTTCATGTAAATCTAAAGAAATTTTAAAATTTATGCCGCCATATTGGATCCGCCATTTTGAATTTGAAAAATCTTACCTCAGATTCGAAATCAGCAACCTTGAAAACCCCCGTATACCAATTTTTATGTAAATCTAAAGAAATTTTAAAATTTATGCCCCCATATTGGATCCGCCATTTCGAATTTGAAAAATCTTACCTCAGATTCGAAATTAGCAACCTCGAAAACCCCCATATATAGATTTTCATCCTTCTTCAGTGATTCCTTATAGTTTTGGCCAGAAAATGGGGTCATCTTACCTATAGTGCACTGGTGTATTCGGGTACTCAACATTGGGATCCCGCGGGATCCCAATTTTACCAAAAAGCGTTTTCGTACTCCACAATTGGGTAAATGAGAGTTGTCATGAGACAGTAATATTCTTGTTCTTCTTGCACGAAGAAGCCCAGACTTTTTTCGTGTAAGTTTGGGTAAATTGTTTTTTATCAGCTGTTACATCATCAGTTGGGTTCAACTGTTTACAAAAATTGTAAAAGTTGCAAAGGCTTACCTTATTTTTGATGCTTGTTTAAATGTGTTAAAGAGATAAATATGTAAATAAATGAAAGGTTTTGTTTAATATTAAAGTCTTTTCCAGATTTAATAAACTATGTTGTATTCCTTTTCGTAAATAAAAATGCTTGAGAAGGACACTTATTAAAATTTTTGATTTAAAAAGGGGTTTAACTAGAAAAGCTATCTAGATTTTTACAACAAATTGAACAAGAACTAGAAGGAGCGCTCACCAAAACAAACTATAATGCAAAAGTCTACTGACGTGTGTTTTTTAGGCTTCAAATATGGTTTTTCGCGTTCGTTTACTTTTGTGCATTTTTGCCACCTCGTGAGAGTATTTTTTGTTAACTCTCATTTTACCGAACTTTACCCAAAAAGTAAAGAAACACACCTATATCGTATAATAAAAGTATAAAGATAACAAAGTGCAACATTTTTGAAGTCATCGAGTGCCAACTCTTTCTCGTGTAGAATTTCGCGATGTACTTATCGAAACAAACAAAACCCCATTTTGGCTAAAACTTGATTTTTTCTCACGGCTATATCTTGGAAACCAATTGGAATTTTGTTTTCCTGTCTTCGGCACAATTGTAGCTATAGTTTAGGAGAAAAAAGTGTAAAACAAACTAATCGGAAAAACTGCAACTAGTGCCTCAAAACTGCTAAAATGTCGAAAATTTTTCAATTTTTCTATCTTTTTACACCATAGTTGGCCCATACCTGCCAAACTGTGGGAAATTCAGTAAAGTAAACTTCAGAAAAAATATTCCTTATAATATAATTTAAGCTTTATATAGACTTGCAACAACGCCATCTATCGAAAAAAAATTTCACATAGTTGATAAACTAGAATCTCCAGTTTTCGATGTAAAATACATATAAATAAATTTTTGATTGCATTCCAAATCGTAAATTGATTTTATGATTTCAATTTGAAATAATGAAATCAATACGATAAAACGATTGAATCAATTTATATATTAATTGATTGCAATCAAATTTGATTGTTTTGTTGGGGGATGGGGAAAGATATTTGCGAAAAACCTGCCCTTAGTAAGCAAGGTTTGCCTATATTCATTTGTCCATTCATTCCAAAAGGTGTTGTAAGCGTATTTGCATGCATCTTTCTGATGAAATATGCTGATTTGAATTTGACTGCCCATGTTGACAGCTTGTTTGGCAAATGTGTCTGCATTTTCGTTTATATGAATACCCACATGAGCCGGAGTCCACACTAGTACTATTTCGGTTAAGTGGGATTCGTCAATCTTGTTGAGAATATTTCCAACTAAATAATTGTATGAAGAGTTTTTCTTTAATAAAATACATGCGTTTCTGCTGTCTGCTAAGATTGCTGCTTTCTGAATACAATCCTCTATTATAATGTCAAAAGCTTTTTCTATCGCCTGTAATTCTTCTCCGGTAAGCGATGAGACTTCCGAATCAATTTTAAACACAAAATTTTGTCCGCATGATATGTTTACAGGCACATCATTTTTGAAACCTGTATATAAATTGGTGATGATATTAAGTTTATTAGAGGGCTGGATTTTGATGTTAGAAGAAATGTTGTTGAAAATATTCGCAAAGTTTTGTATTACTACGCCGTGACTAGATTTAGAAAAGCGGTTCGAAGTGAGACTGTTGTACGTATCTGTGTTGAAGATTTTTTAACTTGAGAAGCTCTTTGAATGCAGGATATTGAGAACGATATTTTGGAGGCATAATTTGTGCTAGCGCATATATAACATAGATTGGTGTTGAGGGAGTGAGTCCTAAGCAAAGCTTTGAAGAATTAATTCTTTTTTGAATGAATTCACTACCAATCGAATTCTATTTTCTCTAGAATTGAATGAATTCCTTTTCTTAAGTAATTCACTGAATTCGTTCCACTGAACGCGTTCATCAAACAATAAATTCAAAGAATTAATTCCATTGCAATAGTTCTCTTTATTAAATCAAATGAATTAATTCACTTGTGAACGCGTTCCATTTTATAAATCGAACGGAAAAAAGTGAATTAGTTCACCACAGAATTCGTTCAATTTCATTTTCGTTCACTGAATTAAAAAAAAATAAAATTACGTTCAGTGAATTTAAAAAATTAAATTACGTTCAGTGAATTAAAAAAGAAAAAAAAAATACGTTCACTGAATTGAAAAAAAAAAATACATTCACTTAATCGAAAAACAAAAATTACGTTCGCTGAATTCAAAGCCTGTTTTCTGCCGTTCAGTAGAAGAAAACATTGTATTGTAAAAACGTATAAATGAAATACGTCATAGTCAAGCATCTACATTTTACTGGGAAGCATACTTTTGAAAAATTAATAGTTAAATTTTTTCCAAATTCATCTATATCTATAAAGTTTTTATTTTTAATAGTTAAAATTGCTTAGTTGCAAATTTTACTTGTAAATAAATGTCTTCTTCTACTGAACGGCAGAAAACAGGCTTTGAGTTCAATGAATGTATTTTTGTTTTTTTAATTTAGTGAACGTATTTTTTTTTTTTTAATTCACTGAACGTAATTTTATTTTTTTTTTATTCACTGAACGTAATTTTATTTTTTTTAATTCACTGAACGTAATTATATTTTTTTTAATTCACTGAACGAAAATGAAATTGAACGAATTCAGTGGTGAATTAATTCAGTGAGGAATTAATTCACTTTTTTTCCGTTCGATTTATAAAATTGAACGCGTTCACCAGTGAATTTATTCATTTGATTTAATAAAAAGAACTATAGCAATTGAATTAATTCGTAACAAAATAAATCGAACGAAAACAAATATGACTTAATTCCGTTCAATATATGGTGCCTTGTGAATTAATTCTAATTTAATTTAATTTTTATTTACAATTCATCGAATTTTTAATTCAGAATTGAAAAATTGAATTAAGGAATTAATTCTTCAAAGCTCTGGTCCTAAGCATCTTAGTAGAATTTGTTTTTGAAAACTTGTTATTTTTTTGTTAATATATGTGACCTTCTCCGGGACCTAGTGTGTGAAAATGAAGTTTTTTCTAACTCATTTCATCTTATTCTACACCCTTTTAGGTACCAGAATCCACTCTTAAGTCCAAACCCGTTTTTTGACACACTAGGTCCCTTTTCTCCCACTAGGTCCCAAATGGAAGAAATCGATTTTTTTTTTGGAAAACGTTAACCCGTGCCGAAAGTTGGACGAAAATGGCCCATTTTGGAAAAAAGTGTATTACTATTAAAAATTCCCAAAATTCGAAATTTCGAAAAAAATTATTTTTTATTCCATTTAATAATTGAAATTTTTGCAAAATGAGCAATTTTTGTAAAATGTCCTGAAAAGCAGTCGCTCCAAACACAAACTCGAATCATCATTTTTCCAATTTATTTTTTTTCTGTAATATCAATTATTATGTGGTACAAATAGCAATCGACATCTCCAAATTAGGCATTTTAAAAAAATCTTTAAAATTAGTTTAAAAAAAAATACGTTTTTGCATTTTTATCAAATTCGTGGGTCATTTTGGATTCCAGGCTAAAGTGGGTTAATGATATCCGATGAAGTCAACAATCCATGTATGTATCATTTTGACTATATTAAATGAATAAGTGGAATAATAATGGTACTAGTTGTAGAACTAGTTTGAAAATTACAATTTAAGGACGAAAAATAGGGAGCAAAACTGGTATCAATGTGACACTCGCGGAACCAGTTCCGAAGTGACTCTTTGGAAATAGTACTGTACCAGTTGGTAAAGATATAAATTATATACGTAGATAAAAACGAGTAAAAAGGTTAAAGTCGGGCATGCCGACTATACAATACCCTACACCAGTCTGGGTAAAAGCCAACTAATGTTTGGATCCGAAATTCGAATGGGTTAAAATGGGGCTTGCGTCAAAATTTTCTATAATGTGAGTCAGCGTACCAAATATCTTAATATTTGCGATCTGCAGTTTGTAACCAAGTCAATTTTGGGGGGACCCTTATATGGGCACTAGGTCTAAACATGGACCGATGTTCACCAAAATCAATAGGCTTCGTCCTTGTGCCAAAATAGGTCTGTGTACCAAATTTCATCAAAATATCTTAATATATGCGACCTGCAGCGTATAAACAATATAATTTTGGGGGGACCCTTATATGGGCACTAGGTCTAAACATGGACCGGTGTTAACCAAAATCAATAGGCTTCGTCCTTGGGCTGACATAGGTCGGTGTACCAAATTTCATCAAAATATCTTAATATTTGCGACCTGCAGCGTATAAACAATATAATTTTGGTAGGACCCTTATATGGGCACTAGGTCTAAACATCGACCGATGTTCACGAAAATCAATAGACTTCGTCCTTGGGCCAACATAGGTCTGTGTATCAAATTTCATCAAAATATCTTAATATTTGCGACCTGCAGCGTATAAACAATATAATTTTGGTAGGACCCTTATATGGGCACTAGGTCTAAACATGGACCGATGTTCACGAAAATCAATAGGCTTCGTCCTTGGGCCAACATAGGTCTGTGTATCAAATTTCATCAAAATATCTTAATATTTGCGACCTGCAGCGTATAAACAATATAATTTTGGTAGGACCCTTATATGGGCACTAGGTCTAAACATCGACCGATGTTCACGAAAATCAATAGACTTCGTCCTTGGACCAACTTAGCTCTGTGTACCAAATTTCATCGAAATATCTTAATATTTGCGATCTGCAGCGTATAAACAATATAATTTTGGGGGGACCATTATATGGGCACTAGGTCTAAACATGGACCGATTTTAACCAAAATCAATAGGCGTCGTCCTTGGGCCGACATAAGTCGGTGTACCAAGTTTCATCAAAATATCTTAATATTTGCGACCTGTAGAGTGCGCACAAGAATGCATGGACAGACAAGAATGCATGGGTCTACGACCAATATTTTTTGGTGTTACAAACATCAGCACAAACTTATAATACCCTGACCACATAGTGGTGTAGGGTATAAACAAACACTTTTTCTTTGATGAAATGTAGATTAGACCCAGGCTGGCCAGACTTGGGGTTTTGTCCCAAAATTTGGGGATTTTTTATTGGTCTTGGAGACAAACATTTTCATTTGGGGATTTAAAGGGAATTTTTTTGGGGATTTAAAAAATGTTTTGGGGATTTTTAAAATCCTTCATAAATTTTGAAGATTATATTAACTTTGTATAGTTTTCAGAAAACATCAGACAAGTTTGTTCGCATAATTTCAAAGAAAGTAACAAAGTTACCCTTTTATGGATTTTCTGTATTAATTTAAAGCTTTTTAACACAAATAAATCCTTTTTGCCTGAGAGTTTTATATGATTAATGTCCCAGAATCTAAAATACTGTTTATACAAAAAAACATCATATCGATTGTGGATAAAAGTCTGTTTTATTAAGCAGACAAACTTCAAAAATTCAAATCTAAAAATTCTTTAAAAATGCCTTAAATAAACCCTTGAAAATTTCTAAATAAAATATGTTTAGGGTTCGATGGTTTGTTTAAATAAGATAATAAAAATTTAAGTTTTTCTTCGTAAAAGTCCAAAATTCTGGACATTTTTCTAGACATTTATACAAAAGCAATCCAAGAATTTTTAAAAACAGTTATTTTTAGTGCTATTTTTTATATTTAATTGTAGTTTTTATGCGGATAATATTCATTTTAAACACATTAAATAAGCTCTAATACCTTTTTCAAAATTTTTTCTAGTTTGGGATTTTTTGGGGATATCTTAAGATTTGTTTGGGGACAACGAAAAAAGTATCTGGCAAGCCTGATTAGACCGATAGTTTCCTTACTGAAATAATTAGGTCCATTTAACAAACGAAATCTAAAATATTTTATGTTTATGATTTCTAATCACAATAAAAAATTTTAGTGTTTATTAGCAATTTCAGACTATATTACTAACAACAAATGTAAACAAAGCTAGAATTTCAAAACTTCTATTTAAATTTAATCTTTCGAAATAGTCTCGCATTGTTTCAATGAAACTAATAGGTACACAAATGGTTCAAAATTGTTTTAAGAATAAAAACAGGGAGCTGTACTGGTACTTATGCGAAATTTACCAAACTAGTTCTGGAGTGACTCTTCGGTAGCAGTACTGTACCAGTTGATTTGCACCTAAAAGCTATTTACATAAAAAAAATGTGGGTGTTTATTTGCAAACTCTAAATACAAATATAAACGAAATGAGAATTTTAAATCTCGCATTTTAATTTCTTTTACAGTCCCTACTTAGATCGTATTTAACTAGTACACAACTGGTTCAAAATGGTTATTTTGAGAACTACCCAGTGTAGAAATGGTAATGACATATCATTATTTTTTGAAGTACCAGTAATGACACCCACTTACCTTCTGCATTATTTTAAAACATATAATAATGAGTTACTGATAATGACTTATTTTTATCATTATTTCAAATAGAAAATAATTTTTTAGATTTTTTTGAAAATTTTTTGAAATCTATTTTTAGACTCAATATTTTTTAATCACTGGTAATGATATATGTAACCACATATTTTTTGATTTTTTGTATGTTGGCGAGTAAGCTTGCTTGTGTGCAGCAGGTCAATTATGTTTTTATCTATTAAATATTACATGTCGATATAGCTCAGATGGTAGAGCTGTTGACTGGCAATCTGTAGAACCAGGTTCGATTCCCGCACCAGCAAATTTTATTTAAAAAAAAAATACAATAAAAAATATTTTTTTTTATATAATTAATTTTTTTGAAAATCTAAGTTTAGACTCATTATTTTTGTCAGTACTGGTAAGCACATAGGTAACGATATATTTTTTGATTTTTCGTATGCTGGTGTGTAACGACAACTCATTATTTTTCGCGACATCGCCATATAAAGGTAATAAGAAATGTAATAACAAAAGTAAGTAGTTACCATTACCAAGTATGTAGTTACATAACCACATATCTGGTAATGATTTTCTACACTGGGTAGTTTTGTAGTTTCTAGTCAAAAAACTAGTACTTTTTAGAACTAGTTCTACCATTTGCTACTGGGTTAATATTAATTATGACTACGAGATTGTAAAGCCATTAAATTTATAAAAAAATCTCAACTGGATAAAAATAATTATTTTGTGTAACGTGATCCATATGGGGTTAATTTTTATACTTTTGGCCAAAAACGCCCCACTAGGAAAATTACAGAATAACACCTTAAGGGTTAAATTTTTTTAAAGAAATGAAAAGATAATATAATATCCCAGTGTAGAAACGGTAATGACATATCATTATTTTTTGGACTACCAGTAATGACACCCACTTACCTTCTGCATTATTTTAAAACATATAATAATTAGTTACTGATAATTACTTATTTTTATCATTATTTCAAATAGAAAATAATTTTTTAGATTTTTTTGAAAATTTTTTGAAATCTATTTTTAGATTCAATATTTTTTAAACACTGGTAAGGATATATGTAACCACATATTTTTTGATTTTTTGTATGTTGGCAAGTAAGCTTACTTGTGTGCAGCAGGTCAATTATGTTTTTATCTATTAAATATTACATGTCGATATAGCTCAGATGGTAGAGCTGTTGACTGGCAGTCTGTAGACCCAGGTTCGATTCCCGCACCAGCAAATTTTATTTAAAAAAAAAATACAATAATCTATTTTTAGACTCATTATTTTTGTCAGTACTGGTAAGCACATAGGTAACGATATATTTTTTGGTTTTTCGTATGCTGGTGTGTAACGACAACTCATTATTTTTCGCGACATCGCCATATGAAGGTAATAAGAAATGTAATAACAAAAGTAAGTAGTTACCATTACAAAGTATGTAGTTACATAACCACATATCTGGTAATGATTTTCTACACTGGGATAAAGATATAATTCATATTAAAATTATATTTGACTCTAATAATATCAGAAATAGTTTCTGGATTCAATTTATTTCTTTTTGGCGTCCAATGCGCTTTTTTTTTGTTTATTCAGGTACTACTAATTTAAAGTCAGAATGATTTTTTATCTTTTTTGGTAAGTTCTTTTTTTTAATCAAGGCCAGAAAAAAAATTAATCCAGCAACTATTCTAGTTCTATTGCTGATATTATTAGAGTCAAATAAAATTTTGATATTAATTTTCAAGAGTTTTATGAATATTTGAAGAAATGCGGCAGTTATATACTAATTCAAATTGGAAGCATTGAAAAACATTTATGAAACCCTTTACAATTCAAATATACATTTCTGAAATTGTATGCAATGAATTGGTTAATCCAGGCGGTATTCGTCGCTCTCTTTCGAAGATTAACAATTTGTATCGAAAATGTTAGCCTTTGCAGACGTGTGCAATTCTTATGGCTGAATTTTCGATATAAATTAAGAAGAGAGTGATTTAACATAGGCAGGGAGAGTTGGATAGTCTTTTAATTATATAGTCGTTGGTCAATCGTTGTTTTTTTGTTTATTTATGTACCATTAATTTAAAATTCAGAATAATTTTTTTGTTTTTTGTGATTTTTTTTTAGAGGGAATAAAAAATGTTTTATTTATTCAATAAATTTTTGTAAAATTAATTTATTTAAAAAAAATTGTCCTCTTTTTTTAAGACAAATGTCCTCTTTTTTTGAGGTTGACGTCGTCTT
The DNA here is from genome assembly GCA_949987735.1 of Leucophora obtusa. Taxonomy (NCBI): domain Eukaryota; kingdom Metazoa; phylum Arthropoda; class Insecta; order Diptera; family Anthomyiidae; genus Leucophora; species Leucophora obtusa. The sequence continues at coordinate 211,068,603 of OX465298.1, forward strand.
TTTCTCAAAATGGTAATGGCAACCCTAGCTAAAAGTAGATTGTTTTTCGATTCCTTGGATAGAATTTTAATCATTTCATATGATACACCATCTAGACCAGCAGGCAAGGGTTTTGTTTTCCTATCTAGGACAGTATTTAGTTCTTCAGGCACTTGCTCAATGAAGTTTGGTATATTTAATTCTGAATTATTAGGCAGTTGATTTTTTAGATGACCCAGCTAAAAATCTACATACATGGATCCATACAGGTTGAATGTATGTTCGTGAATGCTCATAAACATGGATTCATGACCATACATGGATACATAAATCTCCATATATGCATCATATATGTACATTAACGAAATTTAAGGTAATATCTACATGTGTGTACATTACAAAAGGCTCTAAAAGTGTGCATAATTTGTTAATACAATATGACGTATGGGCATTTCCTCCGAAAGGTCCACCGAGACTAAAATATTAAAAGTTCTTGAAAACACTTTGTTTTACCATATTTTCATAGGGAAACAATCAAATGTAAATAACGTAAAAAGATTTTGCATTAATTTATAACCCATTTCGAGGTATTCGAATGCAAAGTCGCACAAGCGCATCTTTTCTTGTTTGGATATTTCTATTGCACATTGTGTTTTGATAAAAGTTTTTAAACAGAGACGTTATGCATTGACTTTTGCTCTCTAAAATATTTCCAAAGGTACAAAGAGTCATAAAAGAATGCATAAGAAACAATGCGATTGAAAATAACTGTAAGTTTTTAATTTGCATTGTCGCATATTTCGATGTCCCGTGCGACATTGAAAAACATCATTTGTTATCAGTGCGTCGAAAGTACACGCAGAAAGCTCATCAAATATTGATTACAAACAGAGATTTTTTATACAATTAAAATAAAAAAAGCCTACCTGAAAAATAAGAAGAATTGTGATCTTGGTACTTATACACAGTTGGTAACGTGCGACATCGTATGTGTAAAATTTAAAAATTTGAAATTTTTTTTTCTTATGTAAATGATTAATTTATGTAAATACATACTTTTAAATTTTTTAAAATTGGCATGCACCATGGTCAAGTAGTAAAAGCAACGACTATATAATTAAAAGACTATCCAACTCTCCCTAACTTTGTTAAATTACTCTCTTCTTAATTTATATCGAAAATTCAGCCATAAGAATTGCATACGTCTGCAAAGGCTAACATTTTCGATACAAATTGTCAATCTTCGAAAGAGAGCGACGAATACCGTCTGGTAAAATCAGCTAGGAATGCCTATTCTAAAAAAATAGGCATTCTTGTTTGATATTTTCATATAAATTTATTTTTGTATATTTTATTTAATACTATACAATACTTAATTCATACTACATATTTCTTTTAAGTTTGTTTTTTTTTTATTATATTAAAATAAATACCTTGAATACTTGTTTAAAAGACATTTTTACCAACGACTATATAATTAAAAGACTATCCAACTCTCCCTGCCTATGTTAAATCACTCTCTTCTTAATTTATATCGAAAATTCAGCCATAAGAATTGCACACGTCTGCAAAGGCTAACATTTTCGATACAAATTGTCAATCTTCGAAAGAGAGCGACGAATACCGCCTGCAGAAACAACATAAATCTCATGATGGAAAAAAATGTCCCGTGCGACTTGTCCCGTGCGATATTGAATAAAATTAAATTAAAAAAATAATTAATTAGAAATTTATTAATTCAGTTCGAGGCCCAACATTTAAAAAAAATAATATGAATAATTTTTGGGTAAGATTAAAACCATTTTTAAAAGACATCAATGCACAACAGTGTAAAATTAGTCACATTGAAATATTGCCTCAGGTTTCGCTGAAATCGGCATTTTAGTTGTTAGCCGCGAAAAACACTTCTGTTTTTGTCCCGTGCAAATGCGTTGGTTTTTTGCAATTATCTTGAAAACGAAAAATTGCTAAAAATCAACCTTAGCACCAATTATAGGGCTAATAAAGAGATATAAGTAAAGCCTATTGTCAAAATAAAAATCCGTTTTATTTTGACTTTTTTTCACTTTAAATGTGTTCGACATGATGGAAATGCCCATATATTACTCAATTATTTATGTGAGGGAAACATAGCCATTCTTTTCTTGTGATGTTTCGAAAGAATACATTAAAAATCTGTGATGTATACTAAAAGGACAGTAAAGTACTAGCAAACTACTAAATTTGTTATTAAATGTACTGGGATAATACCAACAAAATAAAATCCCAAGCCTCCGCCAACGTTGGGAAATAACTACGTCCAAGCGTTTATTGGTGTTATCATTTGGACAACATGCCAGTACAGTGAAAGTTGAAAATCCGACGCGTTGCTGTGCCGATATTGTGCCGTTTCATAAATCAGTGTTGGATCTAAATTGAAACTACTTCACAATCAGTTGGTGCTATTTGGAGTGCTTTTAAAATAATTTTTTTGTAGTCTTTTTTTTTTTTTTTGCAGGGATGTTGCGAGGAATAACGTTCTTAATTTCGATTTTGTATTTTATTGAAAAAAGTTTATGACAAAATTTAATTTTGCTACAAAAACGTTTTGCAAATATTTCTTAAACTATAGCTAATTTTAAAATTCCACGACCATATTCGTTCATGTTATCAAACAATATATGAATAAGATAAGTGTTAAATTATGAAATCTATTTTATTTTAGGAGTTACACAATTTTGCGCTGTTATCAATCCACCACAGTCCTGCATTTTAGCAATAGGCACTACCGAAAAGAAACTTATTGTGGATCCCGACAGTCTCAAAGGGTAATAAAGTATACCTCGGTTATTAAGGGAATCCATTAATGAATAAATTTCTTTTAATTTTAGCTTTAAAGAAGTCAACGTAATGAAGGTAACCTTATCCGCCGATCACAGAACAGTTGATGGTGCTGTAGCTGCCAAATGGTTGCAACACTTCCAAGAATTTATTGAAGATCCTTCAACTATGATTCTCTAAAAAATCTCCTTCTCTCATCCTCTCCATTACATTTGAAATACATAAATGAAAATGACACCTCAAAACCTGCCATCATTCTTAAAAAAGCATGGTTTCTGAAAAAGAAAACTAAATATACCTACAGATCATGTAAAAATACTAAACTTACACATCGTCTTAGAACAATTGAGAATTATTTTTTGAATATGGAAAAAAATAACTGGATTTATTTTATTTTTAATTTTGATTGTTAAGTTTGTAAACAAAATGTATTTATAATTATTATTTTTTTTTGTTATAAAACAAATGCCTAAATGAGAAAAAGAAACAACATCATAATGATTATTGGAAAAGACTAAATTCGAGATGTCATTGAATTGAGTATTGTTACATGTATATTTTATTTATACATAGGTTTAAATAGAAATTTATCAAAAGAGGCATTGTTTTAAGATTTCTTTAATTATAATAAATAGATAATTACTCTTGATATTTTTGAGTGATTAGCACATTTTCAATTGGCTTTAATAGTAAAATTAAACAAACCAAATAATTATGATTTGTTGTTGCTTATCGTATTATATCCATAAAAAGGACGAATAAACTAATAGAGAAGTCACTGTAACATTAATCAAGTCTTTTTTTATTTATTTATATCTTTATTATATTACTTATTGTACAAAGAATTGTTTTTATAAATGCTTGATTTTCAATAACTCTAAGGAATGTTTTGTTTTAGCTTAAGAAAGTTACTTAAAGGAAACTACCATTTGGCAGGACCAAATTCAGACCATTCTTCAACAAAGTCAGTATGTTGATCTAAAGCAGGTATCCAATCTTTGCCATCATAATCAATTTTAGGTTGAGTACCTTTATAATTTTCAGGCAAAATATCGGGCGACAAAAATTTGTGCAATGATTTCATATCACTACCATGGAAATGCATCTATAAAAAAAATAAAATATATTTAAAATTTAATACAACGCTGTTCATATGATACAATTGCAACTTACTCTTTTGTTCAATTTCTCGCGAACAAATGGCTTGAAGAGAGACCACACCATTTTGAAAATAAATGGTTGCTTAACAAAATGCACTTCCTTCATGCGCAAAGGCATAGCATCTTGGATGAAAGTCAATAAACGTTTTGAGAAGGTGGGTGATAAAGCTTTAACTTGTTTCATAGACAGACCATCGAAGTCCATTATGCAAACAACACCACGTATTTGAGTTTCTTCTTCCAATTGTGCAGCAATATGTACCAAATATAACATACGGAAAACATCATCCGAAGGCACTTGACTGGGATTCCATATTTCACCACAGTTAACAATTAAAACACGGCGACCAAGTTGGTCACAATTTTTCAAGACATTTATGATGCCATAGTTGATGAATTTTTCCCTCAATTGTTCCATTACCAAACCATGCAAGAGAGCGACATTTTCCTTACGGAAAGAAGCGGTAGTTTTCATCTGTAAGAAATTATCAACATTTTATTATTGTATGTTTCATATAATTCTGGAAAGCAAGATAACAGAAATGGTATTATGTTAAGAGTGTTGGCAACAAGTACATATTTTTATCTGGTGTTTAACTAAAACACCTTAACTGACCATTGATAGATTAGGTAAGTCAAATTATAAATTCATATTACTACCACCTTTTATGACAAAGATAGACATGTTTTTGTTTTATAAATTATGAATTGTTTTATAATTGAATCATGAAAAGGCTACATGTCATATTTTTTCAAATTTAACTTTTGCATATCTTTTATTACTCTACACTCATAAAAGAACCCGTAAAAATAGTTTAAATTTCTGCTAAAATAACTGGAAATATTACCTATATTTGCGTATGCAGAATTTTCAATTTAGGTAAGCTAAATTTTACATACTGCTAAATACACAAAATCTTGAGTTCTCGACTCTCCGTATCTGATGCGAGACACGCCCATATTTATCATTGGGAGTATAGGTCGTTTATAACTTATAGGTGCAGAGCACAGTTCGTTCGAAAAAATTATCCATCACATAATTCAAAATATCTGCTGAACCAGTCATTCAATTTTAAAAATAAAAATTGTTTTATAACCGTGTTTTTATTAAGATTATTATAAAACTACTATATACAAATTTTTGTTATTTTTATTTTACAAAATTTTTTAATTTTTCTATGGTATTATTATCACAACTTTTATGGTATTATTGGATACCTTTCGAGCTGCTAAATACCACTTTCCGCGGACATCTTTTGCTTCTTGGATGACTCTTTTTGTTGCCTTAATTTCCCTTTTGACCAAAGCCCAGTACCTTTTAAGTAATAGGGCTGAGTTCTGGAAAGTTTGGTGAATTTGCTTCTTGAAACAACAAAAGCACATTATTATTTAAGTACCACTCCGAGGCAGATTTGCTGTGAGTCTGCAATGTAGAATTCCTGGCCTGGAAGCTGTGAGAAGTCGGCTAAAACATACGTCCCGTCGTCCATGATGCAGTAATTGAATTTAAAAAACAAAACTTTTGTTAATTTTTTGGCACGCTGTTTTGCTTTCGTGTTCTTTACAGCATTCCTATCTGGAATTTTTTTATACTTCAAAAGTTTTCAGGCCAGCGTCCTTTTTGATGTTGCATAAAAACTTCTGGTCTCAGATGCCCTTTTCTGCCTTTCGAGTGATCTCCAAGTCGTCCTTAAACTTCTTTAGAACTCTAGAAACCGTTTTCGAGCCAACTTTTAGTTCCAAAGCTATTCCAGGCACTTACAATTCGCTTGCCATTTTGAATCGAATAAAAGCTTCTAGGAAAAAATTTTAAATATGAAATTTTCTTACATTCATTTCAAAGCCTACTAAAAAAAATTTTCAATTTGAGTGATTTTAAAAAAAGTTATTTAACCAAATAATTTCTCGAATAAATAAAAAAAGTAATGCAGTATCTTGTAGTGTCCGACCGAACCCACTTTTTAAGGCCGAACCGAAGCCGAACTTCGGCCAAAATTACTAAGTTCGGCCGAAACCGAAGCCGAATACTTTTTTGTTTGAATAAAAATACAATTTCATGCAACTTTTTCAAATTCAAAAATGCGGAAACCAATTTCTAAATATGTATTTCTAAATTGCAAAAACATAAAAAAGTTGTATTTTTCGCTATTTAAGTAAATATTAAGTTAAATATGTGCATATTTACGAATACGAAATTAAAGAGCTAAATGTTCCAAAATATTGATTAATAGAAAAGTTCGGTATTCAGCCAAAATTTTGCCGAACACCGAACTCCGAAACCGAATACTCGGTCGGACACTAGTATCTTGTTCCAATCAAAAACTACATTCGTTTAAATTAAAAATTTAAAAAAAAATTTCTTTTTGCGATGTTTTCCCCAAAAAGCACCAACAGTCTTTTACTTCCAGATAAATATTTTCTTTGAAAAATCATTGATTTGTATATAATTTTTCTTCCAGCCGCTTCTAAGCTTGCCACATTTTTAAAGCAAATATCAATTTTAACCCACTGTTCCAAAATTTGCACGGCTCCAATTAGATAGCGGAAGCGGTTGTAGATACTCCAACATATACAAAATTTATTGGATGAGTCCATTCCAATCCCTGCTTCAAATGAACACGTGGCAGTAAAAAATGTAAAAAATCCCAATTTTGGAAATTTAATTTTTGGGAATTGTGGGATTGTTTATTGCAAATCTTAAATTCTGACATCAATTTCTCATTTGTGACTTGAAAGCATATTTAAGTTAAAAAAATTCGTTTGATTATGTCCATTAATAAATATATTATTGAATAGTTAAATTTACATTTTAACAAAAACCGCAATTTTTACCTTCCTATTAGAATTTCCGAATTTTTATTAGTTCTACCAATATTAACAAAATCGGATTCTTTTTAAAAATTTCGTAATCTCCTGGTAATTTCCTTTCCAACGATACCAAACACTTATATGGTATGTTTATAACTCCTTGACAAGAAATCTTTAGAAGTTAAAGAAGTAACATAAACTACTTTTTTTTTACTATTTTTTCATTAATAAAAAACATTATAAAGTACTTTTTACCTATCCCAATTATGTAAGATATGAATACAAAGACTCATAATAAGAAAGGGGTATGGCATCACCAAAAAAATAAGTTATAAAAAGTCGTTATCACTAGATGGCACTTTGTAAAAAAAATTGGCAATTTTATTTTTTTATTTAAATTTAAATAATAACAAACAACAAAGGAAAAAATACAAACAATTATTTAAAATTTTATTATTTAATTAGAAATTTATTAATTCAGTTCGAGGCCAATTTCCTTATTATGAATTAACATAATAAGTACTTTTTTTCAAAAACTGCTATTTTTCTTCATCAGGATATTTTCCTAACAAATACTTCACAGAGTTTTTGCTTTCAAAAACCTCTAACACTTTCAGGAATGAAAAGACGATCGTTTCGTTTTGCCACAGTTTTCTTTAGAAAGTGGTGGCAATAGTGCAATGCAAATTGAAACATCAAAATTTCATATTAAACGTAGTCTACTACATCAACGAAATGAGAATGGAGTAAACAATAAAATATGTTTTCGAAGTCTCTGCAAAGACATAACCAACAATAGAAATATTATGAAAGTTTTTGTTTTTGTATTTCGTACCATCGGTACAAATAAAATATACATTTTATTTTTACCACTTCTTTGTCAATTACAAGGAAGGGGCAAAAAACATTTCTCCGTACTGCGAGTGTTGTCAAAATGTTGGGTTTTAATTTTTATTCAACAAAATAAAAATTGTTTTTTCGACCTTTTTATTAATTAATTAGAAATTTATTAATTCAGTTCGAGGCCAATTTCCTTATTATGAATTAACATAATAAGTACTTTTTTCAAAAACTGCTATTTTTCTTCATCAGGATATTCTCCTAACAAATACTTACTCCATACAAATTGTTTACTCCATTCTCAATTCGTTGATGTAGTAGACTACGTTTAATATGAAATTTTGATGTTTCAATTTGCATTGCACTATTGCCACCACTTTCTAAAGAAAACTGAAGAAGGGGACTTGGAAAATCCCCGATACGATCGTCTTTTCATTCCTGAAAGTGTTAGAGGTTTTTGAAAGCAAAAACTCTGTGAAGTATTTGTTAGGAAAATATCCTGATGAAGAAAAATAGCAGTTTTTGAAAAAAGTACTTATTATGTTAATTCATAATAAGGAAATTGGCCTCGAACTGAATTAATAAATTTCTAATTAATTAATAAAAAGGTCGAAAAAACAATTTTATTTTTTTTGAATAGAAATTAAAACCCAAGATTTTATTATTTAAATATATTCCGCGTTTGTTTTTTCCTTATTTTGAGCAGTTTTCAGTAGTTTTTAGTTCTTAAATATAGGATCAGCTGATATTAAACTGATACTAAATAGTTGCTCAGGTAATACTAAATATCAGCGCCCTCTATTGGTATGTAGTTTATGTTTTGATTTCCTATCTCTATGATTAATAGTCTCTGTATATGACCCAAATGTTTAAATTTCAGTTAAAATAAAAGTCATGTAAGTACCCAGCCGTTGGTAAGAAAAAGAAAGCACTGACAAAGCAATGATTGCCAATGGTACAACAAACAACTCCTTCGGTGTTCCCATAGCACTTAACCCCACCGAAGTAAAATAATATAACAGGGCTATGAACTAAAAGCTTCAACAAAGTTCGCCAACTTACCATCAGATGGCGCGCAACAACTGTTCTAAAATTCAACATCTCGCGCAATTACAGTGTTGCCATATTTGAAGCCCTTCATCTTTCACCACCTTTCACTTCTTCTCTATCCCATTTCCAAAGGAAGCAACACGTTAATTAGTAGGAAGAATTTCCTGAGTGTTGCTTCTCTTAAAAAAAAAAAAAAAAAAAAAAAAAAAATAAAGTGCTGGCAATGCACTGATTTTAAAAGCTCTGCGAACGTTAGTAAAAAGTGCTTTGCCAGTACTTGATTTACAAAATTTACAACCGTAAAAATAATAAAAGCGCTGGCACAGCCCTGTGTTAAAATGCTTTCCCAACGTTGGCTAAAAGTGCTTTGCCAGTGCTTAATTTAGAAAATTTACAATCGTAAAAATGATAAAAGCACTGGCACAACCCTGTTTTAGAACATTTTCCCAACGTTGGCAAAAAGTGCTTTGCCAATACTTCCCAAATTACAACCAATAATATTATAAAAGCACTCGCATATCCCTCGTTTAGAATGCTTTCCCAACGTTGGCAAAAAGTGCTTTGCCAATACTTTCCAAATTTACAACCAATAATATTATAAAAGCACTCGCACAGCCCTCGTTTAGAACGATTTCCCAAAGTTGGCAAAAATGGTTTTGGCAAGTACTTAATTTACAACCGCAAAAATAATGAAAGCACTAGCAAATGGCTAGTTTAGAACAATTCGCCAAAGGATGGCAAAAAGTGTTTTGTCAGCATTTGATTTCGAGTAATTTCGAGTTCGAGTAGTTCTTAAGTTTGGTCACTTGACCAAAACTACTCAATTAAATCAATCTTTAATTTTTTTTTCCTCAAATATTCTAAATATGGTTCTAAATATTATTTTTTGTCTTAAATATTTCTTAAGTCAGCAATTTTGTTGAAAATTTTTGACTTAAGTAAAATTTAAGAAAAAATTCGGTCTTAGTTCTGACTGTAAAAAGTCATTAAGGATTCACTTTGTTTGAGATAATAAATAAAAATAAGTATTATTTTTTAAAATTTTATTTTACACATTAAAATGTAAAAAAATGCCATTTGACATGAAACTCGATATAAAAATCGCATTTTTTAGAAAAAAATCAAAACTAACCTTTTTGAGAGCATTGTGACAAAATGACCCATTTTTTATGTTAAATAACACTGGTTGGCTAAAAAATTGATGTAGAAACCATAAATGTGAAGAAAGGAGTTAATTTTACATTAAATTTTCAGCCAACCAGCGTTATTTAACATAAAAAATGGGTCATTTTGACACCACCCTACGGGAAATTTTAACAAACTGTCACCGAACTGGCCCCTTTATATGAAATAGACTGGTCACTTTTACATGGCGTTGTCATAGGAGGTGGAAATTGACCCCTTGTGACATGTCACAAGACAAATCCCAGGACAGGTCCCTGAAATTGAGAGTTCAGTAACCTGTCCTAGGATTTGTCTTGTGACATGTCACAAGGGGTCAATTTCCACCTCCTATGACAACGCCATGTAAAAGTGACCAGTCTATTTCATATAAAGGGGCCAGTTCGGTGACAGTTTGTTAAAATTTCCCGTAGGGCATGCTCTCAAACAGGTTAATTTTGATTTTTTTCTAGAAAATGCTGAATTAATAGTTTTTATGTCGATTCCCATGTCAAATGGCACTTTTTTTACATTTTGAAAATTTTTGGTCATTTTGACCCCATGTGCCTATAAGGGAAAATTACTACTATATATAAAATTTGGTGTTAACAACAGAGTTATTTGAAAAATTTTCAATAAACTGCCCAAGAAACAACACTTTCAGAAAAAATTTAAAATTTTCAAAAAATTTCAACTTCAATTTTCGAAGTTTTACAAAATTTTCGGAAAACAACTTTTTGTATCAGAATTCAGAAAAATCGTAAGTGATTTTGTTAGAGCTAGCTAAAAACACAAAAATGAATATTATTATCTAAATTATTGGCCAAAATCACAGTTTTCTCTAAAATTGTAAAGTTTAAAACGCCGTACTGCTAAGTTAAATGAGGGATATGTGTAATTTTCAGTAGAATTATTCTCTGAGGTGTATTTAAGAAAACTTTATGCGTCGACCACTTTTTTTTTATATTTAGCTGAATAAAATTTAAAAAATTCAACATTACAGTTTTGCAAATTTATAAAAAATACTCCAATCTTTGGTCACACCTGGGACTAGATTAGCATAATTCAAGAGCGAAAAATTTGTATCTGAATATTTATGGATCTTTGAAAGGAAGCTAACATTGTAAGTTTTTGAAAAAAATATTTTATTTTTTTACGATTTTCGTTAATTACTGAAATATTTTTCAACCGATTCTAGAAAGGTAATTCAGTCTAGTTTGCGATTCTATTGATAATTTCTAGAAATACGCGTATTTAAAGGCCAGTATTTTCAAAAAAAGCCAAAACAGTAATTCTTCCCCTTGTAAATCATAGTTCAAACTCCAGGGCCGATGCGGCACGTGTTCCCGTTATACGATCACCTTAATTTTTTTGCATTGTGTATTTTTATACCTAAATAAACATTTCTAGAGGGAGGGGTGGGGGGGGGGCGGCTTTAAATCGCAAGTTGAAAAATAAGGTCCACCCTAATGTCCATATATGAACATATTCATACTTAGGTGTTACCTCATTTTTCGGATCCATGTTCATATAAAAATTTCCAATTAATCGAATTAAATTTTAAAAAAATCGATGAATCGATTAATTTTAAGTTTGTCGATGTACCGGTTAATATCAAATGAATCCAAAATTAGCTATGTTTTGTGCGGCAAGCTATCAATGTTGGCTTTGTTCCCATACAAATATGACATTAGCCAACATTTAGTGTTAACTCTTAACCTTACTAATGTCAAATTTGTATGGGAATGACAAAAGCCAATGTTGATAGCATACCGCACTAACACAGTTATTATAAATTTTATTAATTCACTTAAAATAATATGTTAGTAAAAAATCTCTCCAAAATTTTTTTAAATGGTCCATATCTCGAAAATTAAGAAGAAAAGTATTTCATGTCATATTCTCCGATTTTTATAAAACTCGGAGATATGACATTATTTGTTCCATCTGTAGGATTTAAGGGGCAAAATAGCCCAAAGAAAATTGAGAGTTTTTCGCTACATTTTTTTTCGGTAGCATGTCAAGAACTTAAGATATTCGATATAAAAACTGAATAAAAATAATATATTCGTCAAATGAGAAAGCATAATGCCTAAGCTATTGCACAGGGTTGCCAAGTTGTTCCAATAAGTAAAAAATAAAAAAACGGCTTAAAACTTTGATAAAAGCCAAAGCAGCACGAATATTGAAAAAAGAAGAACACGGGTCCGCTCACACTTTATCAGGACTAATCAGCCTTATTCCGGTTGTCGTTGTCGTATTTCGACAGCAGGCATAGTCGCTTTTATTATTTTTTTGGTATTATGTCAAATATACGACAAATCACAACAGGGTGTTTCGTAAAATAAATAAATTTTAAAATTATGAATCACTCTGTAAGAAAACTAACAAAATAAACAGCAGCTTGCCGGTATATACATAAAAAAAATTTAATTTATTTTTGTTAAGTGTTTTCATAAATAAAAAAATTAATTATTTTAATAATAAAACAATTATTGTCTCATAAAATCAAAATGTTAGAGTGAAAAATTTCATTATGAGGATAGTATTTTTTCCCACAATTTGTGAAATACGCGTTGCATATATTTTTTTAATTCATAAAAATTAGCATTTAAACAATAAATTTAAGAAAACATTTAAACAATAAATGTTTTTTTAAATTTAATTTGTTAATATATTAAATTGGTTTAACGTTAAATTTTTACGCATTTTATTACTTTTTTAAAACTTTTTCGAGGCTGTCGTGAAAAAACGACAGTTTTTGGCATATTCGACAGACAAATATGACACTCGCGGTATCAAAAAATGCATTTTGGCAAAAACGACAAATTTTATTGCATACGACAACCGTAATCAAGCGGATTATATATGATTTTGACAGTCGAAATAATACATTGACATAATAAAGTACCGAATAGGCCTGATAGGCCCTTGCAAATCTCGATCCGAAAATATTAATTTATACATATATACTACCTTACACAATAAAATTTGTAAAAACAAACACATTTTTTTAAATTGTAATTTCACTTCCAACAATTTTTTTGTTTTAAATGTTTGTAAGTTGTTATTTTTCATATAAAAATTGTTTAAAAATACAAAGTAACAAAAAAATAACATTTTTTTTTTTTTTTTGGATGTATAAATTCCATTGTTGTTGCCGTTTAAGTTTTTTTTTTTTTGTATTTACAAAAACTGTAGCAGAAAGATGTTTAATAATTTAATTAGAATTTTGTAAATTCTTTCTGTGTAGAAAGAAATGCCAAATAAATTTGAAAAACAAAGTTTTTACCCGATTTGAAGGAATTTAAAAAATTTTTTGTTTTGATTAATTAGGGAAAAAGATTTAAAAAGGCAAATTTTCTTTGTATTTGACATCTTTCAATACAACCTACCAACAAAATTCTTGAAGGGTTTGTAATTAATACATACATTTGTATGTTTTAAATTTATAGTCAGTATTTGTTTATTTAATTTATCATCCAGTCCATGAGAGATGAGCTAAAATCTAACCTTGGGTCTTCCAAATTTCTTTATATTCCACACACGTATTCTCTAGGATGCCTAATAGTCACTACCATTTTCAGTTGCTTTATATTGCACTCGTATTACGTTATTATTTACGTTTTTTTTCATTTTTTTAAACCAAAAAATTCTACTTTACGAATTGTAATAATCGTATGTACATTAGGGATGCCAATCGGGATTGATATTTGAAAATCCCGGGATTCGGGATTTTCTATGAAATCCCGGGATCCCGATCTCGGGATTCCGGGATTTTCGGGACTACGGGATTTTTCGGGATCCCGGGATTTTCGGGATTTCGGGATTTAAATTTTCCTTTATTTGTAAAAATTTTTATGTATGGAACTAATTTTTTTTATAGAATAAAGCGTTTTATAATTATTTAATAGTTTTTAATTAATAATGTGGTCCATTTTATGAATATTGAAACATCTCAGTCAGAAATTGACAGTGGTACAAAAAATCAAGTACTTGCATACCACTGGGTAACCGCGATGTTAAAAATAAATGACTGGCAGAACACTCATTTGGGACGCTTTGCCAGCGTTTGCAAAAATCGTTTTGCCAGTATTTGTTTTACAAAACATCACGGCAGGGCAAAAAAAAGATACATATGAACTTTTTTTAAATTTTATTTTGGAAAATATAATTCCAAACCACCTATTTATTGGTTTTGGCAGCGTTTTGCAAAAGTTAAAAATTTTGTTTCTCCAGTACTTTTCCGGCGCTTTTTGAACTGCCGGTCATTTTGTCTATTGACGTTATCATATTGGAAATGGGAAAGCAATTTTTTCAGTACTTGTACCACCTGTTAAAATACCTTGCCATCGCTTTCCCGTTTGTATTTTTCTGGCTGGGATAACATATGAAGGCCTGTCATTAAGTACACTTGCGCCCAGTATTTTGTAAGCAGATTTTAAAGCAGATTCGTTGCGATAACCTTGCCCACTAAATCGTGTAATTACAGCAACAAAGTTATTTGGTTATCGTTATCAAATGTTTTCATGGAAGAATTCAAACTTAAAGTCCCAACCAAAACTTACAGTCTCTGTTTCAGAAATCCAATTTCGCTTGGAAGAATAAATCGGTAAAATAACAAACTTGATTCTTCGCATGTTTTACACAAAAACTTAATATTGTTTACCAAAATTTAAAATTTTTCTGCAAAGTCTTTGCATAGTTTACTCGAATAATCTACTTCATTTATAATTTTACCAATATCTTGGCATCAATTTCTTGTCAATATGAGAAAATTCAAGAAAAAACGTAGGTAATCTAAAATTGCTCACTTTGTTTATTTGCGTTTATATTAATATTAAAAAATAAGAAAATCCCGGGATTTTCGAGAAATAATCCCGGGATTCGGGATTTTGCCAATCCCGAAAATCCCGGGATTTCGGGATTCGGGATTTCCCGTTTGGCATCCCTAATGTACATAAAATATGTATTAAAAATCGAAAAATATGCTCCAAATATTTAAAAATATATATGGGTGATATCAAAAAATGTGATAAAAACCATCAGCGGTATTCAAAATGAAAATTTAGCATAGAGTTAACATGAGTTTTATTCACAATACTTTTGTTAAACTCATTCTAGTATTGTTGCTAAATTCCTTCTAAGTATCTGTTATCAAATGCCAAAAAAACAAAAAATTCCATTCACAATAATAAAAAAGCCTTGTATTTTCAAACACAGGGTTGGTCATAATCGGTGTGCTAAGAAATCATTTTGAATAAACTCTATGCTAACAAGATGCTTGGTCTAAAAAACATTCTAGTTAACAGCTCGTTGTGTGCGATGTATAAGAAGCTACTAACTTTTCATTTTGAATACGGGGGCATGTAACCAGCTAATTTCAAATGCATGGATTACATTTGAGTTATATATTTCGGTATATATCAGCACGTTGTCACCTGTTTTAAAAAAAATTATAACAATCTGACCAATTTTTGGTTAATACATAAAATTTGTGACCAATTTTATAGGCGAAATGTAAACTCCGTAACCAGTAACTCATAAGTAGGGCAAGGAATTTCATGCAAATGCATGTTTTTTGTCGATAGTCGAAAACTAATATGGACTAAATATTAATCCGAATCATCAAATTTAGAACAAAATGGCATCGATTTGTAGTTGTATATTTTTGCATACTTTGTCATAAATGCATGTTTTTGCATATTTTGACTTTAAATGCATATTTGGTGCCTTTTTAATGCATATTATGTGCTTTTTAATGCATATTTTTAATTTTTTGGAGCATTTTTAGGAGCATTTTTTATTTTTTAAAAAAATATAAAAATTCAAATTTTTATATTTTGATTCAATCAAAATACACATTCTTAAAAACCTTATTGACCTATGGAAAATCTTCGAGTTTTGTGTCTGTTTGCAAAATAACTAAATTATATTTTTAAGTTTTAAATTTCATTATTTTTGCAAAAATAATAGTTTTTAGTGTATATTTTTTTATATTTTTAATGCATATTTTTCTTTTTTAGCCGCATATTTTCCATTTTTAAGTGCATGAAATTCCTTGCCCTACTCATAAGGTTTTTCAACTTTAATAGCAATGAAGCTAAACACTAACTGTACGAATTTTCATGAAGAGGAAAAGTGCCGTTTTTAATAAAAATTAATACATTTTACAAACTTTTTCGTATATCTTAGCTATCACGACTTCAACTCTGTAACGATTTTTCGTCATAATTTTGGATAAAAATGCATATACCAGAATTTTGGAGTTATCTATTATTTATATTGCGAAAAGTATAATGTTATTTATACTCAAATGATCGTTGGACTGTAGGTAATCATCCAGTATAACAGACTTGAAGCTTTTCTGCAGCATGTAACATTCTCGAGACGAAAAAAGATGTCTTTAATAAGATTTGAAAAAATGTTGTAAACTCCGTTCCTAATTTTTACACCAAACTATTTAACGAGTAAGAAAAACAATGGCATCTTTGGATTCACCTTGTAGGCATAATACGATTTTGTTTCGGAAAGAAAATTCTGACAAAGCGTTTCTGAAAGAACACGAAAAAAGTAACCAAATGTAAACTCCGTTACTGTAAACTCCGTAACCAAAATAGTTTGCATCAGATTGCATTCAAAAAAATGTAGGTAAATGATTAATTTATTTTAAAATAACCATAAGGAGAGGTGACTCAACTAATATTTATGCATCAAAAGATGATTCAACTAATAATTTTGCGTCAAATCAAAAAAAGTTATCAGTTTTTTCTCCTAAACTGCTGGAGCGAAAAACGATTGGTTTTGCATTTCATTGGTTTAGAATCGATATTTCTATTACTGACATTAGTTTGACAAATTAAATTTGTTTCACAAAATTTAAGAATTTTTTGACCGCGAAATGTTTTGTTTTTAACTTATTATTTTGTAACTTCGCAACCGCTGATTGGATTTTAAAAAATTTTATATTTTTGAAAATCTTTTAAAAGGACCAAAAATACAAAATTAAAAAAACCAAAATTTTTTTTCGCGGATTGAATTGTATTTTTTTCGCGAAATCGCCTATTTGATAAACACAAATTGTATATTATTGAAAAGCATGTTGAAAACCCAAATACGAAAAACTAATAAATTGGAGAAAATTCGTACGGATTTTTTTGTTATAGCTTTTGCTTGTGGAAATGTAAACTCCGTTGCCACAAAAAAAAAAATAAAATTGTGCAATAAAAGCTATTGCGAAAACTTGTAGAAGAGATTTTTTGCAATTAGGTTTTTGCAACTGACTGATTCCATTAAGAAAAAACCGAAATCTTAACACTTTTTGCTTCTTACAAATTTGGCCCAAAAACTTCCCAGTCAGAAAAATACAAACGGGAAAGCGGTGGCAAAGCACTTTAGCAGGTGGTACAAGTACTGGCAAAAAGTGCTTTCCCATTCCCAAAATGATAACATCATTAGACAAAAGGACCGGCTGTTCAAAAAGCGCCGGAAAAGCACTGGAGGAACAAAATTTTTAAACGTTGGCAAAACGCTGGCAAAACCAATAAATAGGTGGTCTGGAAATATATTTTCCAAAATAAAATTTAAAAAAAGTTCATATGTATTTTTTTTGGTCCTGCCATGATTTGAACCCAGGCCATCAGATTGGCAGACGATTGCTCTACCCACTGAGCTAACGAGACATATAATATTTGATGGCTAAACACATAAATCAGTGATAATAGCTGGACAACTACTGGCTGTGCCAAAATGATAGTACTGGCAAACAATTTTTTGTAACTAGTATGCCAGTGTTGGGAGGGCAAAAAAAAAAGTTGGTCTTGAAGGAGCTTTCCCACAAACAAAAAAATTGATTTTATAAAACAAAAAAAAAATTTAAATTAAAAAAAATCCAAAAAAATATTTTTGCTTGCAACCGGATTCGAACTCGGAACCTTCTGACTACAAACATTTTTTAACGAAGCGTCAGCATTTTTATAAAATTATTGGTCTACCAGTGAATTGATTTTTGTACGCCTGGTAGCATTGGCTAGGTAGCACTGGATAACCACTGGTTGCAAATCTTGGCATATCACTCTAAGCCAATTCCTTGCCAGTGGTTTTTTTATAAACCACCGAAATTTTTGTAAAACAAATACTGGTAAAACGCTTTTTTCAAACGCTGGCAAAGCGTCCCAAATGAGTGTTCTGCCAGTCATTTATTTTTAACACTGTGGTTACCCAGTGGTATGCCAGTGCTTGATTTTTTGTAACACTGGCGATTTCTGACTGGGTTATCATATTTTTTGATTTCACCCATATGCATTTATTATTGAGTTTTTCCAACGTTTTTTTCAATATTATCCATTTAATAATGGCAAAATATGTAAAAATATGCATTTACAGAAACACAGAAAAATATGCGTTAACAAATCGATGCCATTTTGTTGCAAATTTGTTGATTCGCAAAGATATTTGGTCAATGTTGTTCTTCAGTAACGTTGTTCTTCATTCAAAAATTGAATTTGCATTATCAATGCATTTTTGAAAACAACGTTTATTTTGAATGACGATTGCTAAAGTAGGGAACTACACTTTTCAGACGTTTTTTTAAGTTTTGAGGAAATAAATACTTCAGGAGATATTATCCTTAAATATTCACTACTTTAAGCATTTTTTGATTTTTTTTTAATGAAAAACAAAAACAAAGCGAAGTGCATGAGGAAAATTTTTTGAACGTTCTCTCATGGAATAGTAGATAGATACACTTATTAATTGAAGCTTATCAAATTTTTCAAACAAAAGTTCAAAAGTGCATATTTTAAAAATCAAATAAAAAACAGTAAAATACATATTTAGCTAAAAATAAACTTGAGTGATTAGAATAAGAAAAGAAGATTTTAAAAATATATGACTGTATTTAATTACCTTTTCAAAAGCGCTCTGGGGATAATAATGACAGGCTCTTAAGAATATTATCAAAAAATCATCATCATCTCTATAGCGGATATCTGAACAGGAATTTAACAATTGGCGCAATTCTTTGATAGCAGCTTCTTTAACTTCAGGTGTTTCACGCAATTCATTTTTAGCTATTTCCATAGTTTCAGGCCTATAATAGCCGATGCGAATATTGAATGCTTCTTCGCTATTTGTGTTAGACATATTGACTGAATGAGAAAGAAAAAACAATACCAAAAATCAAAACTATTTGATGTATTCACAATAAAATTACCATAATTATAGAACAATAGAATTACATTATTGTTGCATTTAATGAATTAAGGTAAATATTTGTTTTTCGTTTATTATTTATTTTTGTTTTTTGAAATCTTACATGTTCAAAGTAATTTTCATTTAAATTTCAATTAAAATGCACTTACATTTTTTTGTTTAAAGATTTACCACAGGACAACAGAAACTCACACAACAATTTCAATAATAAATACAACGAAGTGAAATGTAAAAAAAATATTTTTTTTTTAACGGACGGAGATTTAAATTTTTTGCTTGTTCACCACTCACAACATTTCATTTAACTGATACTTGACTATAAACGTTGGTCCCTGGTGAACCTAAACCGAAACACTATCTTTGAGTCCAGTTGACGACATCAGCCTTTAAGATTGGACGAATACAAAGACGATGACGACGACAATATATGTGTATTAAAGCCACGACAATACTTTTATAATAATTTTAAAATCGGGTTCTTATCGCTTCCAAAATGCTCACAAGTATTCGGTTAAATTAAAAAAAAAATAATAATAAAAGTAAACTTTACTGTTGCCAGAGAAAGAGAGAGAGCGATCGGGAGCTTCTACTCTATAATTTAGTATGTTGACAAAAATTTAATTTGTTTTTGTAGTTCTTTGGTGAACGAACTACATTGTTGTTAAGTAGTAAAATGTTTTTTTCTTTTTACACTTTAGTTGTTAGCAAAGAGCTACATATAAACAAATCATCTCTGGATACGTATTAATTCGTATAATAGTAGTTAGCAGCGACATGTCTAAAAGGTCATCCTTAATAAGGGTCATACCATTAACATCACCATCAAAAATGATAGACCTTAAATAAGATCTTTTTGACTTCTTTCATAAATGTTAAAGTATAAGATCAAGCGCATGATATTTCATTATCAAATCTGAAAAAAAACAAAAACTTATATTTAAGTCTAATTTTATATTTTATTATAAAATTAATTGTTTTAAGATACACTGGGTGTTTTTATAAAGAGGGCCAGACGAATTCGTTGAAAAGAAAAGTGCATTAGAAACAGTTAAAGTTTTTGCTTATTTACGAAAAAGTTAAAAAGGAATAGAAAAAAAAATAAAATAAAACCCTAAAAATAACAAGAAAAAGTGAAGAAAAAGCTGGTGTCATACGTTAAATAATTTCTTAAATGCAGTTGTTATTATCGGCAAGCTGTTTAGCTTAGAAAGTTTTTGATCGATTTTTTTATAATTTATAACTTTTTAGAGCACAAATTACCTAGGGAAAGTACCCAGGATTTTTTTGATAAGTCAGAGAGTTTTCGACTTGGAGCTGTTTTTATAGGATTATTTTTGCAAAATAAAACGCAATTCTCTGAAGCTCTGTCGTTTTGGCAAAAATTATTATTTCGATAGAATCCTCAATACTTTCTTTGCTATAGCGTCGGAGCAGTTTACTTAATTATCACACTGAAGCCGTAAAATTTTGTATGACAAATTATGTTTGTGCTAAAAAAAAATATAGACCAACAAGTCTCATCTTTAGTTGTTTACATAGAGCCCCTTGAAGAAAAATATTTTAAAAGTTAGTTTTTGTCGTATAAATTTGTTTATAAATTAGTCGGATTCTTTTTACAAAAACATGTACTTAAGCTCAACTAAAATACTTTTATTTTCTTACCCCTCAATTCATAAATGCTTTGTAAAGTTATAGCAGGTTTACAAAACGTCATTTTTATACAAAATTTGTTCAATAAACCTCCTATAATTTTACATAGCGTTTATGAATTTAGGGGTTAATTTCGTTTCGATAAATTTTGATTATTAACCCTTAAATGCATGATGTAGCCATTTGGTAACATACCAGTTTTTTAATAAAAAACCCACTTGATGCACAAAACTGCATTTTTGGGAATTGGGGCCCCTTCTGCACAAAGTGTTCTTAGAGTTTAACAGTTCTAGGAAAAATCTTGGTTTTGCTTCGTATGTTTGTGAAAAATGTAAAACGCGCGTTTTTTTACAAAAAGTGTAATATTCAAAAATGTTTGTTTAAATATTTAAAGTTGTATTCTCGCAATAAAATTCATTTTGGCGACAATGAATGTATAATTCATAGTTTATTGATTTCTTTTTTGTTTTTTTTCATACACGATAAAATAATTACAATTTAGCTATTTGGCAAAAAACCATATTTTTCATTAAAAATCACCTTTTTTTAAAAATAAAAACGCCTTTAGAAATCATATATAAAAAAAATGGTTAAAATTGAATAGATCATGCATTTAAGGGTTAAGAAAAGTATTTTTTCTTAAATAAAATTGAAAGTGAGTGTAATTCTCACTATTCAATGCTCTATTTTAAAATGTTCAATTTTTGAGAGTCCTTATCAGTTTTGTTGTTTAGTTAGAAATACTATTACTTATTACTATACTCTCTTTCAATTCTTTTCGTTTTTTTTTTTTTTTTTTTTGTTAATATTATCAGTCATATACGGGTATAAATAAACAATATGCAATTAAATTGATTACCACCTTCCATCATTTTCTTTATAGGCATTCGTATTGTAAAACCTTTATATTCACAAAGAAGAACATTTTATCAAAAAATTGTTTTTTTTTTAGTGAAATTATAATAATTATAACAACAAATATCAGGGAGGTTATTACGTAAGCGGATTCGAAAAATATTGTTCGAATTCGGAAATTTTAAAACTCTTGTAAAAAGATATCCGTTCTTGAAAGTCCAACTTTTTTTTACTTTCACTTTTACTAGACATTGCCTACACATTTTCAAAAATTTCCTTCACTAAAAACAATTTTCTGTTACTGAATTTTTAATGTGAAAATACTGTTCGAAAGCGATTTCTTTTCGAATCGCATTACATAATAACACCCCAGATATTTATAATCGTTCGAAAACGTATATAAAGTGCCCTACTTTGAAAAAACAAACATTATCAAATTATGTATAAAGTACACGCTATCAAAAAAGTTTTAAAAAAATTTGAAAAATGGTTTCCAGGCGTGGGCAGGCATTTGTCGCGGAGGCCATATTGTTGTTTTTCATAAATTATAATGGAAAGCACCACACATTAAGAACGTAAATATACAAATTGTTAGCTAAAATTAAAGTGACTTAAGCCCAAACCAGATAGATAGTGAAAGTACCAACTGTGGCAGTGCTGTCAAATTTTGTTCTTGAATTTCGCGAAAACCAATATTTCTAAAAATTTCTTATTGAAATTAGCTTAAGCAGCTCTTATTTATCTAGAACATTTTCTAATTTCTCGACAGTGACAAATAAAGATAATAAAAACTTTGCACTGTGGTAAAACACTGTCAACATTGTGTTTATCTGGTTTAGGCTTTATAATCATTTTTAAAATTACTGCTTTTGTGAGAAAAAAGCAAAAATATACTCTGTTTTCTAAAGGCACATCTACACGAGAGAGAAAATTGCTATATATAGTGCAAAAAACACCTCTAAATAGCTTAAATCATTCACAATAGAGCTAATTAGAGGTGTTTTTTGCTCTATTTTTAGAAGTTTTCTCTCTCGTGTAGGTGGTCCTTAAGAAAAAAGCTGATATAAGAACAATTTTTAAAGAAAATAGTAAAAATAAGCTCATATTTAAAAAATATTGGGTGTATAACTTAAAAATGCTTTTTTTTTGGCAAATTTTGGACTTTTATTGTAAATCATTGGTACAATATAAATTAATTGAAAGTATTGGCCATCGTA
The DNA here is from genome assembly GCA_949987735.1 of Leucophora obtusa. Taxonomy (NCBI): domain Eukaryota; kingdom Metazoa; phylum Arthropoda; class Insecta; order Diptera; family Anthomyiidae; genus Leucophora; species Leucophora obtusa. The sequence continues at coordinate 211,091,356 of OX465298.1, forward strand.
ATCTATGACCTTTTCCTATCTTTCTGGCAACATATGGATTCCGCCAAAAAAGAACTGCTTATTTTTTAAGGCTAATAACGATCAAGCCTATTTCGGATACCCTGTTCTGGACTGAAGGGTATTCCAGTGAGAGCGTTCTGCATCGATCAAAACAAATGGTAGTCGGACGGGGCAAGGTCTGGACTATAAGGCGGGTGAGCCAAAACTTCCCAACCATTATTTTTAAATAGTTGTCATGACGGAATATTACGGCTTCATGTCTGGTCGCATATTCCGGGAGTTTTTTGGCCAATGCTCGCTTCAGACTAATCAATTGTGTTCAGTACAGGTTCCCTGTGGTTGTTTGGCCCGAATTCAGTAGCTCATAATAGATGGAACCCTTCTGGTCCCACCAAATACAGAGCATTACCTTGTCGCCATGGAAATTCGGCTTTAGCGTTGATTTGGCTGATTGGCCGGGCTTCACAAACAATTTCTTGTGCTTCGGGTTGTCGTAATGAATCCATTTTTCATCGCGAATAATGATTCAATGCAAAAATGGCGTTCAAGCAGCATTTCGGACATGCAAAATCGTCTTTCAACGTCTCTCGGCTTCAACTCGTGTGGTACAAAATTTCCTTGCTTTTGGATGAATGCTGCTGCTTGAAAACGTTTTGAAATGGCTGCTTGAGTGACTTCCAATGATTTTGCAAGTTCTTCTTGAGTTTGACAACAATCTTTATCGACAATGATGCTTTTTTGGCACAAAATTTGACATTTTCGAAGCAAAAAAACTTTGTTGTTTACACTATTTCGTTCAATCACTAAGTGAGAATAAGTGCACAGAGAGAATTTTGCTGGACGAGTTTTAATGAAACTTTTCAGTAAACTAATGAAGTTTCTTCAGAAAGTAAATGAAAAATTTCATAAATATGGTGAAAAAGCTTCATATATTTTATGAATCGAGTTTTAATGAAACTTTTTCATTGAGTGTATGAAAGTTTTAATAAACGAAATGAAATTTTTTGCAACATTTTATGAAAAATTCCATTAATTCAATGAAATGTTTCAATGGACGAGTTCCAATGCAACTTCATTATTTTTATGCAAAAATTCATTAATATCATGCAGATAATTCTCTCAGTGTGACATGTGTAAAAAATACGCCATCTGGGGGGTTATTATGTAATTCGATTCGAAACGGAAATGATTTCGAACAGAATTTTCACATTAAAAATCAAGTACGAAAAACAGTTTTTAATGGGGGAAAATATTGATAACTAGTATGAAAATTTTGAAAATTCAATAAAAAAAAACTTTCAAATATGAAAAACAAACCACCAAATTGTTTTTTTTGTCAGTTAAAAATTGATGATTGAAAAATATATCTTCAAGTTATGAGCGGCAAGGAATTTTTTAAACGATCTACAACAATTTTATTGATATAGGGTATTTTTGTTATCAGTCATTTAGAACAAGTATTTAAAAATGTTTTGGTACTATCGTATTTCCATTAAATTTAATAGTGATCGTGCTTATTTTTCTGTTTACTTTCAATGCCTTTGTTTCATTAAATAATACATCGAAACACAACGAAACAGCAGCAATAAAAATGAAGAGGGTTTATTTACTAAACCTTAACTTATAAAGAAGGGGGTGTTCATTTACGAGTTGACTGTCCCGTTTAAATTGAAGTAGAGGGGCTTTTGAGACTCATAGGGCAAAGTCCTCTTTCGAATATGTTTATGTATTTCTCGATATTACGATTTGTCAACAACGGTTATCAACAAAACAATTATTAATGATCATTAAAAAAAAAGAAACAAAGTTTGATAAGCTTCAACTATTGAATTTCATATCATTTACTAACGAGTAAAAATAGCTCAGAAATACAATGTACATAAATAATTATCAAAAACTATATATACATACACACATATATGCAGTGGAAAAATAGGATAGATACTCGTATCTGGTCAAGTTCTAGTGTTTTTTGTATGTTAAAATATTTCAAATAAAAATACTTACAAATAAATTAAAGAAAATTTAAAATACAAAACAATTTTAAAATAACACAGTACAACAAAATAAGAAAAATTTAAGGCATAAGAAAAATTTAGTTGCGACCCATCATTTTCGATAGATGTAGATCACGAATATGACCTTAGAATTTCAAAAGAAATCTTTGTAGGCAATTTAAATGTCTGTATAAACTTTTTGCAGAAAATGAAAAATTGAAAGTAATTATTAGGGTGACCAGAAATATTTTTCAGATACATTGTACACTAGATTGAGCCTTATCAAAGTTTTAATACGATTTACAAGGGGAAAAAATTCCTTTTTGTTTTTTTTTCGGCATTTTTTGAAAATACTGGCTCTTAAATAACTGTATTTTTGGAATCGCAATCTAGCCTGAATTACTTTTCTAAAAAGGCATAAAAATCCAAAATCGGTGGGAAAATATTATGGTGATTGCAATTCGCACAGACCATTATAGGGTTAAAAAAGGATAAAGGCTTCATTACTCTAATTGTAAAGTAAAAAATCGTATCTGTAATCAATTCAATATGTTAAAATAATATAGACAATATTTTTGTGTTTTCTATGCATTTAAAGTGTTGTCAACTAAATTCGTAAAGAAAATAGAAATTTTCTATTTTATCACTTGACATTTAACTCCGTGCACAAGAAAAAGATTAAAAAAATAATATTTTTTATACTCTTTTTTTATTCATAATAAAGGCTACATTAGTCTTGTAGTATCGTAAAGTATCGTGTCAGCTGTTTACTTTTAGTTAATGACATTATACACAACTATATAGTTTGGAAGTACATTTGACGTAAGAAAATCTATTGAAAATAGATTTCTACCTCACGATACCTCATTTCGCCGCACTTTACTTCCGAACTAAATTGAGCTTAAAGCCCAACTGTCATTAACTAAAAGTAAACAGCTGATACTACCAGACTAATGGAGCCTTAACCCTTTGACGACCATAGGCAAGTATGCTTGCCCAAGGGTTTTTCGCATTTATAATTGCCTAGACAAAAGATAGAGTAAATATTTCCAAAAGTGATTTGTAAAGGAGAAATGGGGGAACAAAAATGTAGTAGGCAGCAAATCCCTACCTAGTCCCGCTTTCCCCTTGCGAGCCCTCGAAGTTGGTTATTTAGAATTCTTTATTTAAGGGGTAAAAAGCACAAAATTTGACAAGCGAAATGAAGGGCAAGCAAGTGGTCTATGAGGTAAATTTTTTGTAACATATCCATAATTTAGTTCCAGAGCACGAAAATAAAATAATAATAAAAATCGGTTCGTCCGGAACGGCAAGGTCTTCAAATGGCAAATATTTTTGGCAAGCGAAATGAGGCGTAAGGAGGGGTTCTACGGAGCCAATTTTTCTTGGCATAACTATTATTAGGTCAGAGATTATGAAAATCGCAAAATTTTCAAAATCGCTTCGGCAGAAAATGTATGGTCGTCAAAGGGTTAAGAGTGCTACGTTACTTTTTTTACGATACTTCAAAACTGATTTGGGCTTAAAGGCTTCATTAGTCTAATCGTAAAGCAAAAAAAAAAAAAAAAAACGTATCTGTAATCAATTCAATGTGTTAAAATAATATAGAAATATATTTTTATCTTTTTTCTATGCATTCAAACTGTTGTCAAGTAAAATCGTAAAAAAGTTCTGTTGAAAATAGAAATTTTCTATTTTATTACTTGTCATTTAATTCTATGCACAAGAGAAGGAAGAAAAATACAATATTTTCATTTTTTATACTCTTTTTATTCATTATGAGAATGATACGTTACTTTTTTTTACGATACTTCCAAACTAATTTGGTCTTAAATTATGAAAATCGTAAAAAATTAAATATTTTGTTCAAAAACTTACAATGTTATACTCTAGTTTCATTTCTATATAAGGTTTGTTTTTTTTCGAATTTTATATCTATATCTATAACTACTTGTAAAAAACGACTATCCGTACTTAAGTGACTTGTTTTTACTTTTTTGTAAACAAATAAAATTTAAACATTTGGGGCCGCCTTTGGACGAAATCTGTTTTCGTATATGGGCTTTCCCGGAACGCGAAATAGAGCAATTACCTTGAGTGGCATGCTCTCCCTTTGCTAACGACCACATAATTCATTTATCAGCATTTGTTGTTTTTAATATTTTATCAATTTTAAAATACTAAAATTTCAAAAAATTCTATGACAAATATTTTTGTTTACATTTAAAAAGAAAAGCCAAGAATTTTCAAGACTTGGCAGCATTTTTATAACTACTTAATTTTTAAGAGGCTAAATTTATACCTACTTAAATTTTTTATAAATGCTTAAATTTGTATGGAATATTTTACAAAATTCGAAAAAAACAAACCTATAGTTAGCCATGGATTTGGAATTTTTGTATTTCGTGAGGAACATTAGGTACACACAAAAAAAAACTTGTACAAAATCAACAGTTTCTAAATATTTTTCTTAAAAATTAAAGAGATCTTCTAATAAAATGTTTAAAATATAATATTATATTCTTCTTCCTATAAATCAACTCTAAATAATATTATATAGTTTTGCTTTTTAAACGACTTTTTTAAGTTTTTATAAAGGTCGACTCTGGGAAATCTATTTTGCTTACATCGTAACTTCAAATATAGCAAAATACAGCCCTTCAAAAACATAATTCCTTATTATTTATTGATTGAATTATATGCTATTTTATTCAATCACTATCTTATTCAAATAATCAGTTTAATTTTTGTTGATTCTTTCCATATAATCTTACGAACTGATACAATTTTAGCTAATTAATTTAATTAATAATGGTTGCCTTCAATCGCGATTCAAATCATAAACAAATTAAATTCATTCAAAATTGAATCAATATAAATTTATATGAGCAAACTTCCTTAACCTTAACATCGTTGGTATTTTTTTAATCTATCAATTATTTCTTAAAAAAAGTTAGTACAAAAGTCTGTTAAACGCGTTCTGATTCAATTGAACTAATTTTTCTGTTATTTTGTCTTAAAATTTATGATTGAACTAATACAATCCGTTTCATAACTACATCCGCACTATAAAACAGCTGATATGTGAGGTTCTGAATAATTTAGACATATAAAGGACCTTATAACTAAAAGTTACATCCAAAATATATGTATATGTATTTCCAAAAAAAAAAAAAAAAAATTTTAACGTAGATTAATTTAAATCGCCATTTTCTTTTTACTAGTGCTTCATAACTATAGCCGCCCTTTCAGAAAAATGGATTTGGAAGTTAAAAGCATTTGAGTAAAAAATTAAATAAAATAATTTAATGTTAGATAAAATCGACCTGATTTTAATTAATGCCAAAAATTCCATTTGGCATCCGCCATTGTCCACTGTCCACCAATTTTGTTCATTCATTGGTATTCCAACACGAGTTTTTGCTGTTTTAAGATCAAAAACTGTTTGATACTATCGATTTTGTGGAAAACAATTACATTATAAAATTCCGTAGGTATTCTAAATTCGGCTCTTATTCCGAAAATATATGGGTCATTCCATAGCTTTAGTATTTTCCTAATATCAACACAATGCGTTGCATCAGTAGGGGGCAACCCCTGAGTGTTGGTCTAATGTAAAAAAAAATTTTTTGTACAAATAGCAGAAAAAGCTAATAAAAATAAGTTAAAAGCGCCCTGCAGAAACAACTACTAAAATCAGCTGAATCTGTTTTCTAAAGCGGGATTTAAATTATCTCATTTTACGTCTGATAAATCAAATAAAAAATCCTACGAGATGATGTGATTGCCAAACAAATATTTTCGCAAATCTATTTGCGTTTACATCAACAGATGAAGTGATGCCAACCTTTTAAGAATAAAACTCGCAGGCAGGCCCAAAAAAGCGCTAAGTTATAAATGTGATCAAAATAGGTAGTTTTCAACTAATTTATGCGACCAAACATTTAAAAAACGCTAAAAATCATTTTTATGTTAAAACATTTAAATCTGTATCAAAATAAAGGTTTCAACATAAAGCGCTAAATAAAAAAGAGAAAAATGTCGAACTAGCACTTTTCTATAAAAAGCGCTAACCGAAAATAATGCGAGTTTTGAGTCATACAAAAGCGCCAAGGATTAGCACGATCAGATGTAATTAGAAAAAAATTAAAATTTTAGTTAATTGCAAAGAACATTTTACACTGCTGAAATAAAAAAAATAATGCCCAATATTAGTAAATTAATAACATCACAGAAAAACAATTACATTTCCAAAATTTAATTTATAATTTTTTTTTAATGGGAAGACAATCTACTCTTCTAAAAACCGCAGTACTTACTATTTATTTTCGCTATTTTAACTCTACTAATATTCAGTAAAAACGTCTACCGGTTAAATATAACTACAATTTTTTTAGATTTAACAATTCTTGTTTCATCATCCAATCGTATATTTTTCTTAAATGGAACCAATTAAGTAATTACGCAGAAAAAAGTAATTATATTTTTTGTAGCAACATTCATTAGTCACCCAAAGGACTTTCGTATCTTATTTGTTTGAATACATGTCAAAAGATATTATTTTTATGTAAAGAAGAACAAAACTGCAGATTCGTTTATTAAAATTAAGTTTTTAAAAATAAAATGCAGTTGAAATATAGAATTTTGGAATGATTAGCTTAAAAATAGTTTTGATAGAAACATCTTAATAAAACCGGTTAACCGAAAAATAATAACCGGTTTTCGGTTTATTCGAATTTAGAAATTCTTCGAAACCGGTCGGTTTTTTAAAATTAAAAAAACCTGTTGACCGGTTTTCGGTGTTTCGGTACAATCGAAAGAAAAAAATTTTTTTTTATTAATTTTTTTTTTAGATTTTACAGATTGTTTTTTTTTAGTACACTTTTTTGCTAATTTCAGCAGATTGATTTTAAATTGCAGTTTACAACAATTTACTGAAATTTAGTAGCTGCAACTAAATATTTATACTAATTTCATTTTTCTAAAATTATTGATATTTCTTAAGTTTTTTAACTGATTTTAGCAAATTGAATTTGAATTGCAGTTTTGCTAAAATTTAGGACAAACCTGCAGTTTATGGGGTTTCGGCAAAAAAAAAAAATATATATGTATATGACCCTCTCTGTAATTAAAAAAGAAAAAAACCGAAATTATTTTTGGGAGGGGCTCGGACCCGTGAGCCGAGGGGGGCAAAAAACGGGGGAACATAGTAACATGAAAGTGTGGGTACTCAAATTAAAGGAAATGGTCTCACGATTCTAAAAATGTTATTTTTTTATATCCATTAACGTATACCTAACTAGAGCCATTTTTCGACCAATAGGGGGGGGGGGGGGGGGGGTCGAAAAAAGTAAAATATTAATATGAACGAAAATGGTACTCAAATATGAACGAAAATGGTCTCCACTGCCAAAAACCTTGGTGTAATTTTTAACAACACACTTACTTGGTCTGATCACATAAATATTGTCGCTGGAAAAGTTTATTCAATGCTACGTACTTTATGGCACACCCAGCATATAACTCCACTAAACTATTGCTTGCGAAAACCTATATAATGCCAACATTACTATACGGATGCGAAATGTATGCAAGTTGTGATACTAAAAGTAGTAGAAAACTTAAATCTACTTACAATGCCATTCTTAGGTATGTTTTCAACTTAAGAAAATTTGACCCTGTCTCTTCCTACTCAAGAAAACTTTTTGGAGTTACTTTTAATGATCTTTTGAATATAAGAACTTTGATCTTGTTACAAAAAATTATATATACCCAGGAGCCATCATATCTATTTGATAGACTTCAATTTTTGAACTCCCAAAGAACCAAGGACATTAACCATATATTGTTTCAAAATTCTGTATCCAAGTGGCAATTTTATGTTAATTCAATACGTCTTTGGAACTCATTACCATCATCCATTCAGTTTATAAGCAACGCATTGCATTTTAAGAAAAAAACTTTTTGAATTTTATAGTTAAATGATAGTTTAATAAATTTATTTGCCCTGGTGTCTGAAATATTGATTTTGCTGTCATTTATTTATTTTTTGCTTGGTCAAATGAAAATTTTGTTTTTATTCTTATTATTATTGTTTTTAATGTTAGTATTATTGTTTTATTATTATTATTATTATTATTATTATTATTATGTTATTAAATATTTTTATCTAAACATATCCCTTCATACATTTTTTTTAACTAAACGTTGTAAAAATCCATTACTATAATCATAAGATTGTAAATCTTGTTGTTTTGGAAACCAATAAAAATTAAATTAAATTATTAAAATGAAAGGAAATTTTCTCAGAATTTCAAAAATGAGGTATTTTTTACTAATCCCTTGGACGTGAATCGAATTAGAGGCATTTTGTTAAATTTTACACCTTCGAAAAATTAAAAAGGTCTAAAACAGGGATCGGCAAACATAAACAACCTTATTTTGTGCTTGTATGAGTGAGTTGCAGTCTCTCTCTCTCAATGCACTGACAAAGAACGTTTGTATAATAATTTGAAAATTTTAAATCTTTATAATGGGAATATAAAATAAACATTTAAAAGCAAAGAACAACTACAAAAACAAATATCAAAAAAACAACATAAAAAAAAGTAAAAACAAAAGAACTTAAAAATAAATTACCAAAAAATGTATCAATAAACATTATGCAAAGTGTAAAAAATCTGGCAAACAAGCGATCTGACAACCTACTTCATTGAATGCTTGTTTGCGACTAAGTTATTTTTTTGTTCTATGTGTGAACTTATGTAGGTGTGAGAGCGCGCCCATGGGCATAGGTGTTGCCTTTGGTAAAATCCTGTAAATGTCAATTTTTTGTGGTTTATTTTGAAAGTTTGGAAAACAAAAGGCAGTTGGAAGTGGAAATGACAAAAGGAGTCAACTTTTTATTGATGATATAGTTGAATTGCGCCGTAGACAATTTTTTTTAGGTAAAAATCGCGCGATTTTTCAAAAAAAAAATTGAATTTTCATTTTTTAATGTTAGGTATACCCAAAATTTTTAGATGATATAAAAATGAAACTTTTTGATGGAAAATCCAATTTCTGAAGTGGTATACTGTTATTGCACCGCAGGCAAAATTTTTTTTATGTAAATGTCTAAATTTTTATTTAAATTAAATTTATCGATTATTGAAAAAAAAAATAGTTTTTGAAGTCGTGGGGACATTTTCTATCATTTGAGTACCATTTTACCGTACAAAAAAATTTCATAATTTGCAGTCCCCGCTCTTAAGGGACTTAAATGGCTCTAGTTAGGGCTACGTTTTATGGATAAAGAAAAAAATAACATTTTTGAAATCGTGAGACAATTTCCTTTAATTTGAGTACCCACACTTACATGTTAATATGTCCCCCCGTTTTTTGCCCCCCACGGGCCTCCCGGGGCCGAGCCCATCTCAAAATTAATTTCGTTTTTTTTCTTTTTTAATTCCAGAGGGGGTCATATTTTTTTATATTTTTTTGACGAAACCCCATGAACTGCAGTTTATCCAAATTTAGTAGCGACAACTAATTTTTTCTACTAATTTTGTTGTACTACTGATCAGCAGACATGTGTTGCTAAAATTAGCAAAAAATACCGCTGGGCTCAAAACAGTTAAATTTCCCGTAATAACAGCAAAATTTTCAGTAGCCATTACAGACTTTTTTTTTAGTGTATCAATATTAAGTAAAATTGTCTGTGTATTTGGCAGTGTTTAAAATTTAGCTTACCTAAATTTAGCAGACCATAATTCTCAACTCCATTGAAAATTCTGCTGGAGCAAATTCAGGTACTATTTCCTATTATTTTAGCAGAATTTTGAACTATTTGTATGGGCTTTTTTATGAGTGTATGGATTGGAAATAGTAAATGTAAATTAACAAATGCAAAAACTAGGGGTTGCAAGTACTTTCGTTCAGTAGTTATAAACGCCCAAAATTGAAAAATGTAAAAAACGGCTTTCCCTTTTTTAAGATTGTTTTGTTTATCAGAGAATTTCGTTGGTGGCTTTGTATGTACGCAAAAATGATTAATGTGAAAATTACTCCCAACACTTGTAGAAAAAAAAATGTTTTAAGTCTAATTGTTGTACTATCAAGTATTTAAAAGTTATATGGCTTGAAAGTTGTGACACCACATTTTTAAAATTTTTGCAGTTTTTTGGCCAGGAAATTTGCGACCCTTCATGAAATAAAAAAAAACTAACACATATTTTGATACTTGTCGAAAATAAATGAGGTATATCACGTTAACAGATACATAGTAGGAGCATGACAAAAGCTAATACGGAGAACGTGAAAGTCTTCAAAAACATCTAATGGGTCAGTGTATTGCGTGATCATAATATTTTTCTATTTCACATAGTAAAATCTATGGCACACGTTACAATATTGAATTGCAAAATTTACGGTTTTTGTTTTTGTATTGATTTGGTAACTGAAGGTATTTTTATTTAGGTGCATTAAACGGATGATAGCGATTCATGATATAGATTCCGTGCATAAATTTTGATTAGAAGTAATTTATACGCTATAAACGCGGTCAATTTAAGGTACTATAAAATGACGAGGCACACCCAAATCGCCAATAGAAAGAAGCCAATACGTATACCAGATGAAACCATTAACGATGCTTTCTTCAAAAACCGGTGGCACATAAAAAATGTCAAGGTTTAACGATATTGTAGTACACACAGCATTTTACTCATCAAAAATAATATCACTTTCAAAATAATAGTATCCGATATTAAAATAATTATTATGGGTAAACCAGTTATTATATTATCTTCGAATAAATTGTAGAACATTGAAAATTTTTAAGTTGATTTAATGAATTTTTTTTTTAAATTTTAAATATTTGGCCTACTTTTTTATGTTAACAAAAGTCAATGGGAAAGGTAGAAAAAAACTTTAAGTTCCTTTATCTTCTTAATTTTAGCAGTGTTATTATATGTTTGAACGAATTTTTATTAACTGGGGCAGTGCATATATAAAATACTTTTTCAAATATATTAAGAAATGCATTTTTGGGATTTTTTTTGTATTTTTTATTTTAAACCGCCACAGCTTTAACTTTTAAAGTCGTTCACGCGAACGAATTTGAACAGCTCAAATGTCAGGTTATGTGTACACAAAACATCATTAACCCTTAAATGCATGATCTCTTCAATTTTAACTATTTTTTTTATATATGATTTCTAAAGGCGTGTACATTTCAAGAAAAATACCAAAAAAAATTTATTTAAAAAAAAGGTGATTATGATTTAATGAAAAATATCGTTTTTTTTTTTTGCCAAATAGCTAAATTGTGATTATTTTAACTTGTTTGAAAAAAAATCAATAAACTATTAATTATACATTTATTGTCGCCGAAATTGATTTTATTGCAAGAATACCACTTCAAATATTTAAACAAACATTTTTGATTATTACACTTTTTGTAAAAAAATGCGTGTTTTAGATTTTTCATTTTTCCTATAACTGTTTAAAAAATCTGAGCTAAACTATAAAAGCACTTTGTACAGAAGGTGGGTAACCGCGTAACTCGATTGGAAAAAAAATTTCGAATTCGTAAATCTGGCAAACATTGTTAAAAATATAATTCTGTATAAAAATTCTACTTTTCAATTTATTTTTATCCTAAACCTTGTACACTACACATAAAAATTCAAAAAGTAAGATTTTTGCTAAAACTTTTTTATTTACGAAAGGTACAAAATTTACGAATTCGAAAATTTTTTTTCGAATCGAGTTACGCGGTAACCCCCCTCAGGGTTTTTTTTTTATTAAAAAACTGGTATGTTGCCAAATGGCTACACCATGCATTTAAGGGTTAATGTGCCCTCAAAACGAAAATCACTTTTTTTTAACCCAAATATGACAAGTTTTTAGGAATTGCTCATATAAATCATATCGCACTTTTTTCAAATTCAAATCGTTGATTTAAAGTGGTTATGATTCAGAAAATGAAACAAATTTTATGCAAGTTGATCATCTTCAAGCTCTGATAAAATATATCGTGAAATTTTAAAATTAAACACAAAACAACAACTACAACAATATCGATAAAATATAGAGCTCACTAAAATATTTAGGGTCATATGCATAATCACTTTTTAAATTTATAAATGGCAAAAGTTTTCATACAAAATTCATTTTATATTTTTTTTTATAAAAAAATAACCACTAAATTCATAAACGCTTTGTAAAATTATAGGAGGTTTATTGAACAAATTTTGTATGAAAATGACGTTTTGTAAACCTGCTATAACTTTACAAAGCATTTATGAATTGAGGGTTGAAGCAAATTTAAAAAAATAGGTATAAACTAAAAAAAAAACTTTTTTGATTTTCTCGAGTTACTCGATTAATTGACCAAAATTACTCGAGTTATTCGTTAACAAGTTTTTGAAAGAAATTCATTCATAGCCTCTACCCCACATATAAAGGGTTCTTCAACAGGGACGCTACAAAAGTAGAAAGACAGGGACAGCAAACGACGCCATATTTCTTGCCGCTCTTTTGACATTTCTCTTCAGTAAGGTTTGCCATTTCATGATGGAAAGATATACGAGCCAACAACGACTCGAAATTATTAAAATTTACTACCGAAATTGGGAGTCAGTGGCCTCAACGTTAAGAGCGCTACGTCCAATTTATGGTCGTCATAATGAATGGCTTCGTCAATAAACAAAATATGCGTTTTTGGTCAGACAGCAATCCACACGTACTCCATGAGTCATCATTGCATCCCGAAAAAATTACGGTTTGGTGCGGTTTATGGGCCGGCGGCGTCATTGGGCCGTACTTCTTCCGTGATGATCAAGACCGGCACATTACTGTGAATGGGAATCGCTACCGTTCAATGATAACCGAATATTTTTGTCCCCAATTGGATGATATGGACTTGGAGGACATGTGGTTCCAACAGTACGGCGCCACATGCCACACAGCGAATGTCACAATCAATTTATTGCAAACCAAGTTTGGAGAACGTGTTATCTCACGAAATGGTGCAGTCGATTGGCCGCCTCGGTCGTGCGATTAGACGCCGTTGGACTATTTCCTGTGGGGCTACGTCAAATCTATGGTCTATGCCAACACGCCAGCGACGATTGATGAACTTCGTACGAATATCGGCCGAATTATGCTTGAAAACCGTCGAAAATTGGGTTCAGCGTTGGACTTCTGCAAGCGTGCCCGTGGTGGCCATGCAAAAGAGATCGATTTCCATACATAATGGCATCGAACGTACTTTCACAGGAATAAAGAATTTCATTGATATCCAAAACCGTTTTTGTTTTATTTAAAAAAACTTTTATATCGCTCTTATTGAAGAACCCTTTACTTATATTTAGTCGCCATCTAACTTTGAATTTAAATATGAATATGTATGAAACCCAAAAATATAATACCATTCCAAGATTTGGTAATAATAATTAAAATGTCTGTTGCTAATAAAGTTTTGATATAGTAATATATAGGGCAAGGAATTTCATGCAAATGCGTGTTTTTTCTCGATAGTCCAAAGCTAATATAGACTAAATATTTATCTGAATCATCAAATTCAAAACAAAATGGCATCGATTTGTTGTTGCATATTTTGACAAAAATGCATGTTTTTGCATATTTTGACTTTAAATGCATATTTGGTGCCTTTTTAAGGCATATTTGTGCAAATATTTAATTTTTAGTATTATTTTTTAAATTGTAAAAATATAAAAAATTTATACGATACGATTCAATGAAAATTAAATTTTTTTTCGTTATTATTAAAAATAAAAATTCTTTTCGTTTATTTAACCTTCTTTTTTAATTTTTAACTCTACTATTTTCTTGAGCTTAAGGTTTGGTTTTTATTTATAAAAAGTTTTTTATTTTCGATATTTCGCTAATATTTAATTTTTAGTATTATTTTTTAAATTGTAAAAATATAAAAAATTTATACGATACGATTCAATGAAAATTAAATTTTTTTTCGTTATTATTAAAAATAAAAATTCTTTTCGTTTATTTAACCTTCTTTTTTAATTTTTAACTCTACTATTTTCTTGAGCTTAAGGTTTGGTTTTTATTTATAAAAAGTTTTTTATTTTCGATATAATGCTACACATTGGAGTAGCGGAATATCGAAAATAAAAAACTTTTTATAAATAAAAACCAAACCTTAAGCTCAAGAAAATAGTAGAGTTAAAAATTAAAAATAAAAATTTTTTAAAACTTTATTTACCTATGGAAAAGCTTCGAGTTCTGTGTCTATTTGCAAAATAACTATCTTACATATACTTTTATGTTTTAAAGTGCTTTATTTTTGCAAATATAATCGTTTTAAGTGCATATTTTTTATGTTTTTAAAGAATATTTGTCCTTTTTAGCCGCATATTTTCGATTTTTAAGTGCATGAAATTCCTTGCCCTAGTCATATATTATCATATGAAATTTTGTATAATTAAATATTGGAACATATATAACAGGACATAATTACATAAAATTTTATAAAATTATATCTTAAATATATTGTTTTATAGCATTATATCTAGTTGGATATGATTATACTATATTTGACACATTTGGATGGGGACAAAATCCGGATATAATTGTATCGAACCATATCTTATTCCATAAAATTAGATCTAATTGTTTCAAAGTAGGTCTAATATGATCTAATACGATCTAATTTGATACAAGTAGATATTTTTCAGATATAATTATATATAATATCTAAAATTGGATAATTTTTTTTTAGTAGGGATATTAATGGTTGAATGCACTAAAGTCGACCAAAATTTTTAAATTGATTGAAAAAACTAACACTTTGGATAGAGTGATATATTTGATTGGGACAAAACTGTTATTGAGGTACTCATTATTAATACAAGCCATATTTTTTGTGTATGGAGTGTGACATTAAACTCATAAACATACCAGGTTTATAACGTTTACGCGTAGAATACGAGTTTATATGAAAACCCCTATTATATTTTTACTACCGAAAATTATTCAAATAACAAAGTCTTCGTTAAATTGTTGGTATTGAAGGCAGTGTAGAAATTAGTATTTTTTCAATAGAAAAGGCAATATTTTAGAAAAGGCAATATTTTAGATAATATGACAGTGTTTCGGTTTTTCTGTTCATAATTACAAGTAACTTTCCGATGTAAAATTACATAATTGCAATTGAAATTATTTAAAAATCAAAAAATTCGTTGGTTCCGATCAAATTCCAGCCAATTTGTTTTCTGTGTGTAACAATATTGCTGTCTTTTACCAAAATTGGTAAAAATTTTAAAATTTGTATGTAACTTGCGAATTAAACGATAATTGTACTTTTTTAAATCCCTTGAATATCATAATGCATAATTGTTTTAATAAAATGTGTAGGGTGTATTTTAATATTCATGACACCCAAATTTTACGTTCTTAATTGCTTTTTTGTCGATTATCATTTAATTATTTTGTGACTTTACTGCTTTTATTTTCAATTTATTGTTTAATTGATATTTTTCTATTAAATATTGGCTTATCATACGTACAAAGTGTACACTTTACATACTTCAGTTAAGTTGGACTCACAATGAAAGGGTACTCCCCTTTTTTACCTACTTCTTCGCACTTACACAATTTTTGTACATGCCATCTCTATTTTAGTACATCTATTTAGTACACTCTTCAAAGTAGGTTACTCCATAATTGTGAATTCAGGTTTAATAATGTACGAACCAATCAACTGAATAACAAAAAAGCCTTTCGTTAGCTTGGTGTGAAAAAGGGACACGTTCACATTTTATGAGAACGTATATTTTAGTGCAATATGATAGAAAAATTAAAAATACATCACGTAAGATACTCAATAACTACGAGCAATTGCAAAGAGCAGAGAATTAAAAGTAACGGTAAAGGCATTGTAAGGATAATGGAATTTTATTTATTTCGGTAACGGTATTTTAAGGGTATTGATATTTCATTTATTTCGGTATCGGTATTTCGGTTACTCTGTTAAGGTTAACGGTAGTTTGATGGGTTTGAATCGATAACGGCATTTTAACGGTATTGCCAACCAACCCTGCTTTTTTACCATTGAAATTGATGGTGCAGAATCACTTTTCCTTGGTTTGAGTGATGGGTTTTTCCGAAAAAGTAATGTTTTATTAGCACTCGAAATTCAATTTATATTTTTACAAAAATTCACGAGGTTGTACGAGTATGCTTTGAATATGTTATTTAGCTGCCAAAAACACAAAGTTAATGAATTAGCTTTCTCAAAATTTGACAGATATCTGTTAACCATGGTTGTCAAACACTAACCTTAAATACCAATAACGACTTAAAACCATTTTAAATAACTACCGTTAACCTTAACATACTACTAACGAAATAACTTAAAATGCCGTTAACCTTAAAATGCCTTGTCGAAATTATTTAAAATACCGTTAACCCTTAAATACCCTTACGAAATAATTTGAAATACCTTTAACCTTAAAATGAAATAACTTTGATTTTTTTATTTCTTTCTCTCAAAAAGATCATACATATATGAAATATGGACTTTATGTTTTATTGGGCAACAATTGGTGTTGTTTGTACACATACCTAAGGTTTCATAAAATGGGGGTCCGTAAAGTTGTAAACAATTTCAAAAAGGACTATCCTTTACCTTAAAATACCACTAACGAAATAATTTAAAATACCGTCAATCTTAAAATAACCAAAGAAAATAACTGAAGATACCGGTACCCTCAAAATACCCTAACGAAATAATTTTGAAATAACATTGTCCATTATCACTAACCGTATGAGTCGGTTGCCAACCCTGCTATTAGCAGATGGTACTTGACGGGAGCAGTGTTGGTTTTTAATTAGCTACGAAGGAAGATCCACCTCGAAGAGTGCAATACTCCATCATTGTGAATCCAGCTTAAATTGTACATCAAACTTTTGAGAGAATGGTATTTTTATTTAAATTATCGAAAATTTTGCCCAAACTAATTGTGACAGATTTTGGATTCCCTGAATACTTAGATAGTTGGCTGTTATTATCAGGGCAAGGTTTTTGGATTTTGGCATCAAATTAAAAATGCTATAAAATATAGCTAAACCCCAATTTAAGTTCATAACAAAAGAAAAAAAATTTTATTTGTCGTACAATAATTGCATTCCGGAATACTTCCTTTTATGCCAGCGAAATGTTATTCACCAAATTTAAACACAAAAAAGTAACCGCAAGATTAATGTCACATTAATATTTCATTCTAAATGAAACCAAAGTATACTTTCGTAAAGGGTTTTTGCTGAATCCTAATCTGACTTCAGAATTGTTGCATCACATCAAGTTTTCGAGAAATCCTAACGAACAAAATTTTGAGTATCAAAATAAAAGATTTTGGGAATATTTTCCAAAAAGATCAGCAACTACTGCAAAACCTGATTCGAGAACGCTGAATTTAATGCGCTAGTCGTTTTTTAAAGTTAGAGCTCGTTTTCGCATTATTTGCGATTTAAAATTTTAAACAGACCCGCGATGTTTAAATATTTACAATTTTAATTATTTAAGCAGTTGTACGAAAAAAATATTTTGTCGAACAAAATAATTGCGATACAATGTGTTCTGTGTATTTTACATAGAGTTTATTTGATTTAACCAAATTTTTATGATACTTCAAACTTTTAAAAAAGTCTAGTATCATTGAAATTAGCGTACTCGACTTAGGTTTACCTGTTAAATAGTTGGGTACCGTGAAATAACTCCCAAATAAAATAAGTCCCAATGAAATAAGCCCCAATAAAAATGAAATAATTTTTAATGAGTGTTATTTTTGTTCGGTTTAAGATCAAGTATTACAAATTCTAAATAGAATTTACAATTAATTGTAAAAAATGAAATAACTCCCAAAGAGGAAAATGAAATAAGTCCAAATATTTGGAAGTTATTTCCTAAAGTCCCAAAAAAACTGAAATAACTCCCAATGCAATCAGTCCCAACAGAAAGGAAATAATTCCCAATTCAAAAATATCGAATACTATTTATTTAATAAATACACTTCAAAAATTACATAGTGTTTTTTTTTTTTTTTGGTTATTTTAAACTTCGGAGAATACAGAATTCTCATTTATTTAAAGTGGGGATCAGTATAAACTCTGATGTATTGAACATAAATAATCAAACTAAATTTAGGTATAAATTTTATGGTTATGATCTTTCGCGGATAATGATGAGGGCGAGTAACGTCCTCTGTTTGCAAGAAAAAAATTTTGAAAAACTAATACGCACGGTTTTTATTTAAATAAATAAAAAATAAAAACATCGAACTAGAGACTGAATAATATCTGCCCTCACTATATAATTTGTGAATAAAGTTCGAACAAACAAGTTTTGTTTTCATTTTAGTAGGTTTGAGGTTAAGAAGAAGAATAAACATTTTTTCTTCAAAAGTTATAAACACATTATTAATTTGCAAATCAGACTAGATCTAGTTTCTGCCTTTTTTATTATGGACAGGCTTCATCAGTGATTTTCCATTAAATTGTATTATTGTTTATATTTTATTGTCAGATTGTCTCTATATGATAATTTTTTTCCAACAACCTGTCGGCTGTAGGAACTCTTACATTACAAACGTAACTATACTAGAGTTCGACAGCTAAGCCATCTCACCCGCGCAAGGCCTTGTTTACAATGAGGCTAATTCATTGTTTTCTTTCCTATTCAGCTTTTCTGTTATTGTTTTTTCTCTCAGAAGTGATCAAACAGACACAAACATTCTACTTTAGATTTTTTTGTTTATCTTCTTATCTACAAATTAGAAACCGGATGCTGTTTATCAACCTACATGATTTAAAAATAAAGCCTTTTACTATTGAAATAAAAACTTTACAGATATAGATAAATTTGGAAAACATATAACTATTAATTTTTCAAACTAGTTATATAGTTATATTTTTTTCCGAATTTATCTATATCTGTAAAGTTTTTATTTTCAATAGTAAAACGCTTTATTTTTAAATCATGTAGGTTGATAAACAGCATCCGGTTTCTAATTTGTTCATTTTTACTAGCACACGCTGTAAAAATGCTTATTTAAAAATTTTATTTGTACATTATTGTTTTCTTCTACTGAACGGCAGAAAACAGGCTTTGAATTCAGTGAACTTATTTTATTTTTTTTCAATTCAGTGAACTTATTTTATTTTTTTTTCAATTCAGTGAACTTATTATTATTTTTTTTAATTCACTGAACGTAATTTTATTTTTTTTTTAATTCACTGAACGAAAATGAAATTGAACGAATTCAGTAGTGAATTAATTCAGTAAGGAATTAATTCACTTTTTTTTCCGTTCGATTTATAAAATTGAACGCGTTCACCGGTGAATTAATTCATTTGATTTAATAAAAAGAACTATTGCAATTGAATTAATTCTTTGAATTTGTTGTTTGATGAACGCATTCAGTTGGACGAATTCAGTGAATTACTTAAGAAAAGGAATTCATTCAATTCTAGAGAAAATTGAATTCGATTGGTGGTGAATTCATTCAAAAATGAATTAATTCTTCAAAGCTCTGGTCATATAGACCAACTGTAATTAATATTGTAATTAATAAGCAGTTTTATTAATTTAAATTTAGTAGGTTTGAAGTTAAGAAGAAGAAAACAAAGTAATCAATTTGACACTTCAAAAATGTTTGTAAATTCGTTGCTATAAAGTCGGTAAAATTTTCACTTCGAAAATTTCGTAGTAAAAAATTTAAACCGACTTTATTTTTTAAAATTTATAACTCAGTGCTTTTATAAACGTTACAAAGTAGTTGCAAAAAAAGGCACAGCGAAAACTTGGGTTGGTTTAAAAATCGCTCAGCCAAACCAAATTATCGCCAGTGGCGTTTTTTTTTAATACTGATGAATAAATATAATGAATTTGAACAGAGAAGTTATAAAAAAAATCATCTGTTTAAAACAACAAACAGAACTGAATAACTCCCAACGATAAAATTATATTCAAAAAGATATAAGTCCCAAAAAAATGAAATAAATTCCAACTGTAAAAAAGAAACGAAATAACTCCCTACAAAATTTAGCTGGAAGTTATTTCATTTGGAAGTTTTTTAATAATTATGAAATAAGTCCCAACGCATTGGGAGCATACATGGGAAATTTGCATTACCATTGAAATTTCATTACCATTAGTTCATACTAATGACAATGAAAAAAATTTCATTACCATTTAATGGTAATGAAATATTTTTCATTAGAAAAATCATTACTAATCGTAATGAAATTACATTAATGTATAAAAAAACTAATTACAATTGATTAAAAACCATTTGTTTACAAAAAAATTCAGACAAATGAAAACAAACAACGGGTTTGGCCGGGGAAGTTATAAAACATAATTTTTTAAGGAGGATCCATTCCATTCCGTTAAACTTTACCTGGATACAAATAACAATGGAATGGAAAGTAATATTTCATCTTCGATTTCAGCGAGTTTAACTCCATTTTTACGTTTTTCTGTCAATGGCAATTATTTTTTTTAATTTATTCATTATCAATGGTAATGAAATTTAAAATTATTGTCATTAATCAATGGAATTAAATTTTAGAATCATTACCATTAATTAAAAAAATGGTAATGAAAATAATTTCATTACAATTGATATCAATGCAATGGTAATGAAATCATCAATTAATTAGTCCACCTAATTAATTAGTCCCATTTATGATTGGGAGTTATTTCATAATGAAATAAGTCCCAATTTGTATGGGACATTTTTGGGAGTTATTTCATTTTTGTTTTGGGACTTATTTCATTTGGGAGTTATTTCATGGTACCAAATATTTGCACTGACCATCTTGTTGAAAAAGAAAAGTTTGCAATTCGGGCACAGTGTTATTAATATGTGTTAATATTAAAAATTAAAATATATTGTTGGTGTGCAATGACCCATCATTTTGTCCATAAATAGTAAAACTTATACAACTCAGGGAAATTCAACTTTTTAATTTACATTAGTAAGCACATTTATAGATCTTTGCCAACCTTTTTCATTGTCATTTCTAGCGAAATTGAAACTGATTTAGTCAAGGTTCGTTAAGTAAACAACTTCTTGGTTCAAGGTCCATCTTGCTGTAGAATGTGTGCATTTAGAAATGAGTCAAGTATACGTTTTTAATATTGAACCAAAGTTCTTTTATTCACATAACCATTTATTTTTGGCAAAACTAATCGTCAGCTTTAAATATTTCAATTTACTACTTTCTGTTTACTTAACCCATTTTTTACCGCTCATCAATTCCGTGCAAATATTACTTTGTACGCACTTAAAGGGTTTATGTTAATTTATTTTTTGTTAACACAAAATTGGAAAAAAAAATTTAATTACACAGGATGACAAAATCTTAACTTTTAAAAATGAATAGAGTTCTGATCATCGACTCTATATATTTCGGACATGCTGATTACTAGGGCAAGGAATTTCATGCAAATGCATATTTTTTCTTGATAGTTCAAAAGTAATATGGATTAAATATTTATCCGAATTATCAAATTTAGAACAAATTGGCATTGATTTATATTTGCATATTTTGTTATAAATGCATGTTTTTGCATATATTGACTTGAAATGCATATTTCATGCCTTTTTAATGCATATTTTAAGCTTTTTAATGCATATTTTTAATTTTATAGTAACATTTTTTAAATTTGTTAAAAAAATCAAAAAATTTATAGATTTTCTTATTTTGATTCAAACAAAAAGATTTGTTTTTATTTAAAAACGAGTAAAAAGGTTAAAGTCGGGCATGCCGACTATACATTACCCTACACAAGTCTGGTTAAAAGCCAACTAATGTTTGGATCCGAAATTCGAATGGGTTAAAATGGGACTTGTGTCAAAATTTTCTATAATGTGAGTCAGCGAACCAAATTTCATTAAAATATCTTAATATTTGCGACCTGCAGTTTGTAACCAAGCCAATTTTGGGGGGACCCTTATATGGGCACTAGGTCTAAACATGGACCGGTGTTAACCAAAATCAATAGGCTTCGTCCTTGGGCTGATATAGGTCGGTATACCAAATTTCATCAAAATATCTTAATATTTGCGACCTGCAGTTTGTAACCAAGCCGATTTTGGGGGGACCCTTATATGTGCACTAGGTCTAAACATGGACCGGTGTTAACCAAAATCAATAGGCTTCGTCCTTAGGCTGCCATAGGTCGGTGTACCAAATTTCATCAAAATATCTTAATATTTGCGACCTGCAGCGTATAAACATTATAATTTTGGTAGGACCCTTATATGGGCACTAGGTCTAAATATGGTCGTCCTTGGGCCGACATAAGTCGGTGTACCAAGTTTCATCAAAATATCTTAATATTTGCGAGCTGTAGAGTGCGCACAAGAATGCATGGACAGACGGACGGACGGACTGATGGACATCGTTAAATCGAAATAAAAAAAAATTCTGAACCGATCGGTATACTATAAGGTGGGTCTACGACCAATATTTTTTGGTGTTACAAACATCAGCACAAACTTATAATACCCTGACCACATAGTGGTGTAGGGTATAAAAATGTATTCATCTATAGCGGCCTATACGTTAAAATAGTGATTTTTCAAACATTTTATATGGGGGTGGTGGAATAAGTATTTTAAAGAATCAAGTGTATCGCACTTCCCGTACTGATCAAATCGGTAAAAATGGTCACCCAGATCAAGTCGCAAGGTTTTAACACATTTTTCATTAAATACCCAGTGTAGAAACGGTAATGACATATCATGATTTTTTGGACCACCAGTAATGGTACCATTATTTCAAAATAAAAAATAATGCCGTTACCAATAACGACTTCTTTTTTATCATTATTTCAAACATAAAATATTGTTTTAAATTTTTTTTGTAAATTTTATAAGAATCTATTTTTAGACTCAATATTTTTTCAACACTGGTAAGGAGAAAGGTTTTAAAGGCTTAATTCTTTAATTCACTTTATAAAAATTAATGAAATTTGGGTTAAATTTAATTCCATAATAGCATTCTTATGGAATTAATTCAATAGCTTAATTCCCGATAGCTTTAAATTATATGAATTAATTCTATTTTTATTGAATTCTAATTGAATGAAACTAAATTAACCTGAATTCATTTAGTTAAAAGGTGAATGAAAAATGATTTTTTTTTCATTCACTTAGTCAAATAAAAAATTTTAATTTGCATTTATATGCTGAAATATTAGCATAATACTAATGAAAAACATTTAAAATTCATCTAACAAAACTAACTAGTATTGTATGCTTTGTTATAGCTTGTGTGTTTTGGTTTTGATTATCTGTTAGTTTCAAACTACACTGCACTAAATGAATGATAATAAAATTTCTTCATTCAATTAGTAAAATGGTGAATGAACATGCGATTTGAATGGTTAAAGTTGGGAATTCATTCAATACTTATTAAAGCTTTGGGAATGAAGCTTATGAATGAATTCTCTACGAATGGTTAAATGGAATGGTATATGAACATTTTTAAATTCTGAATTCAGTTTTTCGTGATTTAAGCTCAAATTGAATTAAGTTCTTTGATTATTTGTATATTGGCGAGTAATCTGACTTAAGCGCAGCAGATCAATTATGTTTTTATCTATCAAATATGACATGTCGAGATAGCTCAGATGGCGGAGCTATTGATTGGCAATCTGGAGTACCAAGTTCGATTCACGCTCGAGCAAATTTTATTAAAAAAAAGTTTAATATAAAAAAATATTTTTTTTATAAAACTTATTTTCTTGAAAATCAATTTTTTAACTCATTATTTTTTTTCGTACGCTGGTGTGTAACTATAACTTATTATTTTGAGCGACATCGCCATACAAAAGTAATAAGAAATGTAATAAAAATAGTTACCATTACCAAGTATGTAGTTACATGACCACATATATGCTAATGATTTTCTATACTGGGATATGATGCATTTAAGAGTTAATGTTGGAGTTTTGAGAAGTCACTATTTTGACTAACGATATATGACAAATTTAATAGTTTTAATTATATTTAACTATTGTTGTAATGAACTTCAGGCTAGTATTATAGTGAACACTTGTAGGGTAATAAACTCAAAAAAGTTTGTCGGTAGAATCTACTGAAAATGACAGTTAAAACAAAGGTATATACAGTTAAAAAGGCGATAAAGGCGACAAAATGTAGTTGTTTTTAACTATTGAAAAATAACTAACAAATGTATTAAAAATAACTAACAATATCGTAAAGTATATTAAAAATAAAAAATTAAAATTTTTTCTTTCGACTATGAAAAATATGTAATTACTTCATCGTTATTAAAATTTGAAGTAAAAATTTCAAACGGTTTTCCAGTTATTGCCTTTCTATGCATTTGAGATACAATATAATTTTCTGATTTTTATTTGCAAACTGAGAATATATCAATAATAACAAATATAAACTAAACAAGAATTACAAAAAACGAAACGACATTACTTTTCAATAAAATATGTTTTATTCTTCTTCTCCCTATAAATCAGCTCTAGACATTACTTTTCGTTAGTTGATTTTTTAAATGATTGTCATAATAATTGTAATTGTATTTTTTCATAGAAAAATAACTAATTACATTTAAAAACAACAACAACTGATTACTAACTTCACAAACATTTGCCATGTAGTAAAAGTAAAATTTTTTCAGTGTACATGTCATATTTCCCTTTCCAGTGTTTGTAATTATTTATGATTTCAAATCTCGTCAACCTAAGTGTTTTAGTTTTGTTTAAATTGAATTTTATTATAAAAAACGAATTTGGTTGATATAAAGTTATTCATTCAATAAATTTTTATTATTAAAATATAATCAATACACACAGAGAAAAAATATGGCATTTTCCAACTGAAATTCGGTTACATCTACTAAAATAGGTTGGTGCAACTGAATATTGGTTATCAAAATAAAATTCGGTTTATACAACTGAATTTTAGTTACAATACCCAAAATATTTAGGAATCATATTCCAATATGGTTTCACCAACCGAATTTTAAGTTTTATGAGCATTACTTACGATTGAAATACTCATCCTAACACTATCCAGCTTAAAAATTATTTTAAAAACTTCACTATAAAACTTGCCCTTATACCAAAAAGTATGCACTTACACAGAGAAAACTGATTCATTGTGACAACTAAATATTTTGCCAACCGAATGGTTTGGTTGCGATTGGAATAATATATTTTAATTGTGTCAGGAATGCATTTGATTCCAACAACCAAATAATACGGTTGCTGCAACAAAACTATTCAGTTGGCAAGTAATTCGGTTGCCACAATGAATCTGTTTTCTCTGTGTACTAATAGACTTAAGTTTAAGTTCGAAGAGTATTTGTTAGGAATTAAATCGTTAATTCAAAATTGATAAAACAGAGTGAACTTAAAGATACTTTAGTGGAACAATAAGTAAAGAGAGCATTCAAAGCATAAAATGACTTTGTTTCATATGCAAAGCCAATTATTTTTGCAAACATTGAGAAAATAATTATACACATTTAACAACTAAAAACCATGGAATTTGATCGGATAGCACAAACTCAAAACAACTTAACAAAAAAATAAGAGATACTCAGTGGTTATATCTAAAGTAAAGATACATACTTGGAGTAGCATTAACAATTTTTCACTCAAGAGTAATGGGAAAATACAAGAGAAATGCTTACTATTTAAGTCAGGCTTTATTTCTTGTTGTGGCCCAAAAAGAGTTGCCAAGTTTCCTAAACTAATTTTGGGAAAACACATCTATGACCCATTTCTGTTTATACTTACATATGTATAATGTTTGTGATATCATATACCCAGTGTAGAAACGGTAATGAGATATCATTATTTTTTGGACTACCAGTAATGACACCCACTTACCTTCTGTATTATTTTAAAACATATAAGAATGAGTTACTGATAATTACTTATTTTTAACATTATTTCAAATAGAAAATAATTTTTTAGATTTTTTTGAAAATTTTTTGAAATCTATTTTTAGACTCAATATTTTTTAAACACTGGTAAGGATATATGTAACCACATATTTTTTGATTTTTTGTATGTTGGCGAGTAAGCTTACTTGTGTGCAGCAGGTCAATTGTGTTTTTATCTATTAAATATTACATGTCGATATAGCTTAGATGGTAGAGCTGTTGACTGGTAATCTGTAGACCCAGGTTCGATTCCCGCACCAGCAAATTTTATTTAAAAAAAAAAATACAATAAAAAAATTTTTTTTTATATAATTTATTTTTTAGAAAATCTAGTTTTAGACTCATTATTTTTGTCAGTACTGGTAAGCACATAGGTAACGATATATTTTTTGATTTTTCGTATGCTGGTGTGTAACGACAACTCATTATTTTTCGCGACATCGCCATATAAAGGTAATAAGAAATGTAATAACAAAAGTAACTAGTTACCATTACCAAGTATGTAGTTACATAACCACATATCTGGTAATGATTTTCTACACTGGGTATGTAACATATATCATAATATATAGTCGATTTAAGTGAACACGTGTTTCAAATTTTTTTTGAAATTCTCGTTTTTTCGCGTTTTATCAGAAATTTAATGTGGTGGAAACAATATGTTCTAAATAGGGCAATATGGATACCAAAACTTTTCTTTTGGCAAGTAAATCATCGCTGAGTGGATATAGTATAGAATTTTGCAAATTTAATACATTTTTCACGGTGCTCTGGACCAAATTTTGATAAAAATTTTGAGTTACTGCAATGTGAATTTGAATTCAGTATGTAGTTGATGTAAGATAAGACATTTTATAAAATTGAATATTGCAAAAAGTCCGAGAGCTCCATTAAGGTTCAATTTTGGATAATGATGGCATTGGCGAACAGGCTTATTGAATTAAAACCTTTCTTATTTTGATGTATAAAAACTTCCTCAGAAAAATCATACTACAATAAAATTTCAAAATGAAATTCGAAGCAGTTCAAAAATTATAGCTTATTGATCTAAAACTTTTAAGAACTTTTAAGGCTTCATTAGTCTAATCGTAAAGTAGGAAAACGTATCTGTATTCAATTCAATGTATTAATATAGAAAATATTTTTGTCTTTTTTCTATGCATTGAAACTGTTGTCAAGTAAAATCCTAAAAAAGTTCTATTGAAAATAGAAATTTTATATTACATTACTTGACGTTTAATTCTATGCACAAGAAAAAGAAAAAAACAATATTTTTAATTTTTATACTCTTTTTATTCATTGCTACGTTACTTTTTTAACGATACTTTCAAACTAATTTGGGCTTTAGAGTATTTTCGTAATATATAAACAACGACTTAGATGTATTTTCCTCAAACCCTTTTTTCGAAAAATTAATTCACCGCTTACACGGCAGAGAGCTCAATTGAATTGAAAAAAAGTGTGTTGGTTATTCTTCATAAAATCTCCAGATGGAATAAAAAAATTAACAAATGTATTTTTTATTTTTGTTATGAGATCTTGAAGTTGAAAATTTAATTTTTTTTATAAAAACATAAAAAACAGTGTTCAGATCTTAAGAGTTTTTGGCGAAATAACAAGTTTTCATTAAACCAGTTGTATCGTATGAATTGAAAACATAATTAACTGACTTTTTTAAACATATTTTTTTGCCTCGAAACTTTTTTTATACAACGAACGATTTTCAAGCGACAAGGGTGCAAATTTAAATATCGTGAATTAAAAAACGAAACCTAACTTTTTAAACAGAAAAATATATTTCAAACATCGTGAAAATTTTATTTACGATCTGGTAAACATTATTAATAATAACAAAGCTAGTTTAGAGTCTCTGTAAAATTCTGCTCCAGAACTCTCAGGATACCGTCAGGACACATCTTACAAATATCTCTCTAACTCAAAACTAGCTTACAATTTTTTTTGGAATTAACTAATGAACACTTCATATATCCGTTGGACATTATTCAACCAAACTTTTCAATAATTCATTAAGAAATTTTTGTAATTGTTTTTGCCTTATAGCACCCTCTAGTGAACCAAACTTGAAATTTTGATAGGATATGACTCCTAGACGGTTATGCTACATTTAGACTGAGCAAAAACTGTCTAGTTTTTTCTTGCTCTTCAAATTCTTTCGCGTGAATGACTTTATGCAGGGGTCGTTAAAGCTATAGTGGGTTAAAGTGGAAACACACAAAAAAAATAAAAAAATGCCAAATAAGCATTTCTTAATCTATTTGAAAAATTGTTTTATATGAATGATCCAGTTGCCAAATCGACTAACTCCATTTTCTAAATTTTATAAAACATTAATTTCAAAACACTTTCTTAATTCCTAACTGTATAATATTCAAAACAAATTTCTCTGATAGTAAATATTAACACTACTAAATGACAAAATTTATAATTTAACAGAAATTTAAAAAAACAATATATACTATTTTCTCATTTTTCTCATTGAGACTGATTAATTTTTATTTATGGATTTAATCGATTTGCAAATGAAACATCCATATATAACTGCTATAGGTAAAGAGATATAGGAACTTAAAGTTTTCCCTTCTTTCCCATGGACTATTCATTGTTAATACAAAAAAAAAAACAAAAAAAAATGATTAAATCAAGTTAAAAATTTTTAGTGTTTGCAATTTATTCGAAGCTAATATCATAATTGGTTTACCCATAATAATTATTTTAATATTAAGTACTATTTTGAAATTGATGTCATTTTTTATGACTACAATATCGTTAATCCTTGAAAATTTTTTATGTGCCACACTTTTGAATAAAGCATCATTAATGCTTTCCACTGGTATACATATTGTTTTATTTCTAATGGCGCTTTGGGTGTGCCTCGTCTTTTTATGGCAAGTTGAAATCACCGCGTTTATAGCGTATAATTACTTTTGTTCACAATTTATGGACGGAATCTGTATTATGCATCGCTACCATTCATTTAATGCAAGCCTTAGGTTGTGTTTCTAGATAATGTTTGCTCCACACAAACGAAAATACAATAACAATACGCATGTATTACAAACCCAAAATATATCGTCGCTACGCCTAAGAAAATAACTATTTGTCGAAAAACTTTTTTGTGAGGAGACCTACAAAACTGCTTTATTTTATCCTTTTGCGGAACTTTTTAGCAATTAGTTTTTTACATATATATAAACAAAACTTCAAACTTTGTATTTATGAAAGAATTTCTTCCAAAAAATATGGCCAAGGCGCAAAATAAAGACTTAATTTAGATGTTCCACAAATAATTTTTGAAAACAAATAGCTATTTTCTTAGGCGCAGCGAATCATTCATGTGACAACGAACGCATAAAAACTGCTAGTATTTTTTAAAATATATTTTAAAAATTTTAATGTTGTAAATTTTTATGGTCAAATATTTATTAAAAAATATAATAAATTTTTATTTCCTTAACCGATATTAAAGTTTTTTTTTTGATAAATATGGTTTCTGACAATTTTTTAAAACGGTTTTATGACAATTGTGACATTATAATTTTTAAAAACTAGACATTATTTATGTTTAGGGTAAAAACGGAATTAATTTTTAGCATACTTTCGCCTTTGTAAATTTGGAAAATTCATGTTCCGATCGGATTTTCATAAATTATATAAAATTGAGGAAATAATTTTTAGCACAGGAATAAAGTTTCATTTTTTTCTCATCAACATTTCAATGAAAGATATAAAAGTATATTATAGTCTTTCTTATATTTTGAAATAATTTTTAGAAACAGTCCCATCACAAAAGGCAAAAATTGATTTTTTTTTAACTAAATATTTGACAACTCTAGATAAAATTTTTCTACTATTTTCTAATTTATTATTGCAGTCAAGATATCAAGCTATTTTATGATCGTATTATTAATTACCGAATTATTTTTATTCAGTAAAAAATAGAGCCACATAAAAGTACTGGGTTGGAAACGGAACAGTTATCAATTGTATTTCAGATTTATTAATTGTATTTCAAAAATACTCAATTGAATTTCAGTTTTATCAATTGTATTTCAGAACTTATCAATTGTATTTCAGATTTATCAATTGTATTTCACAAATTATCAATTGAATTTCAATTTTATCAATTGTATTTCAGAAATTATGAATTATATTTCAGAAACTATCAATTGTATTTCAGAAATTATCAAATGTATTTTAGAAATTATTAATTGTATTTCAGAAATTATCAATTGTATTTCAGAAATTATCAATTGTATTTCAGAAATTATCAAATGTATTTCAGAAATTAACTACTAAATACAGTCAATAAATTCTGAAATACATTTGATTATTTCTGAATATAATTGAGAATTTATAAAATACAATTGATAATTTCTGAAATACAATTGATAAAACTGAAAATCAATTCATAACTTCTGAAATACAATTGATAAATCTGAAATATATTTTTCATAGGCTTGTCCCTATCCGGATTTCCTTACTGCCTAAGGAAATCGCCAGGGAACGAAGTTTTTAAAATTTTTAAAAATATTTGTTAGCTTAAATTAAAAACTGAATGAGAATTTCTTGTTCTCGTCACAACTACGCTTCAAAAAAACAAAGTATCTACATTTGTTGAAAAATGTTGGCTCCTATCGTGTTCGCAGTGGAGCAACTTTTCGAAAAAAAAGGTTTAAGAAAATATCAATTAAGGTGTAAAGAAAAAGGAATCCACATAAAATTATTCGTTTTCACATAAAATGATTTGTTGCTGTTGTAAGTAATTTAATGTGTATTTAGAACAACCCCGAGTATGACTGAAATTGATGAGTTCAATAGCAATAGAAACTACTTAGAATTTCGTTCTGAAATTTTAGTACGTTACTTTGTATTATACTGAAATATCTGGTGATTCCTTATAGAACTTCCTACCTAACTCTATCATGCAGACACACAAATTTCAGACCCATTTGGATTTTGAACAAAATTGGCTCAGGGGTACTTGCATTACGCTCGTAATCCAGTTTAAACCAGATTTTAAATTTGAGTTTATGTATCACATAATTCACTTCAAAAGCAAATCTTGTCTAAACTAGATTATGTCTTCAATCTAAATCAATATCCTTTAGAGTTGGTCGGTCTTGGTCAACTATATTTTGGATCTTTTTGGATCTTTTTTTGCTGCTTTAACCAAGCTTTAATAGGGCAAACACTTATACGGTAACACTGAGTTGTTTCTTTGATTTCAAGTCACTCAAACTAAATTGAGTACATACATTGCCGTTTGTATTGTACAACAACAAAGACTCCGTTTAATTTGGTTATTTTCCTTACATCAGTAGTGGCTTAACAGAGTAGAACTACAGTTACCTGCTAACCTTAAGTTGGATTAGTTCACAGTGTTTTACGGTCAAATATATAAATCGTTGAAAAATATATTTTCGATATAACGTGTTAACAACTTAAATAGTAAATGTCGGTCGGCCGTGTTGTAGATCTCACGGAGTTATATTTCATATAAAGAAATACGAGAAAAACAACATACTACAATTTTACAACGGATACTAATTAATTTACCAAAATAAAGTGAATAGTTACATAGTTTTAGTGTGTTGGTAAGTCAGTGCTTGTCACACTAGTATTAAGTCTAGTGGTCAGTACAATTTTAACACTTTTAATAATACCAACAACACAAACATTTTCTTACGAAACTTCCGCAATAACAACTTTTTTGTTTTTAAAGTTTCACTTACAAATATTGTAATTGAATTTTGTGAATAAACACATAGCAGTAGTGTAATAAAAAAATACAATAGAAACTTTGTTAAGGGCAGAGCATAACAAAGATAAATATTTTGTGAATCTATTCGCATAAAATAATACGTTTTTATTTTATGACTGAGTGAATAATTTTTATAGTCACCTTAAATCAATAATTTAATATTGATTTAATTTAATTTATATTAATCCCATTTTGGTTCAAACCATGAATTCCTTTGATTCTTCTAAAAGAATCAACTGCCGATTCGATCCCCGGTCATAGCAATACACAAAAAGTTTTTCATATAGAGACAAATTAACAATTAAAAAAAAATACTTTGTTCAATTGACACATAAACTGACCACTGACGAGTCTTTGGGTGAGACGAAACTGCGGCAGTCTGGTGATTCCCTTGTGTCTGTTAAATTTGTCAATAAAAATGTTTTCTTCTTCCTATAAATCAGCTTTAGAAAAAATTTAATTGATTTCTTGAATTTTATATTGATTAAACAAAGTAGAAAATTAATTAATTAATTAATTAACTAATTAATTAAAAGAATTTTGGGAATCGATTTGTTAAAACTTGAATCATATTTAGAAATTGAATAAAGAATTATATTTTTAAAGGTCTGGTTAAGAGTTGTTGCAATCCAATCATCCACTAGTAGTTTTTGTATTTTATTTAAACACTAACTTGAAGCTAGTATTGTCTTTTTTTAAAGATGTAAACGCAATGGATGAATGAATGGTCTTTCTATGTTGATTGTAATAAAAAATTATGAAAGATAATCGTGAAATTAAATATTTTTGTTCACTTAAATAATAAAAAAGTATAGTAAAATATTTTTTATAAATGATCATTTTGATATGTTTGTAAGGTACGGTTGGTATATGACCTTAATGGCTTGACACGTTTTAGTTTGTGTTACCAAACATATACAACTACCTGAGATTTACATACGTATAGATAAATACAAAATTTAGTCGAACTGTATTTACTTCACTGAAACTAAATCCCTATTTATTTAGTAGGTATAACTACTCGTAAAATTTCAGCAATCTAAATATTTAAAAAACTTAATATCAAATACTTTCAGTTTGCGTTTAAAAAATCTAACAACTGTAGAGAAAAATGTTGATACATCCTTCACCATTTATACGTTTGAATCTTAATATTATTTTATTTGCTACGCTTTGCCAATGTTTTCAAAAATTTTGCCAGTACTAGTTTAAGAATTTTTTTTTTTGAAAGAGAAGCAGCGCACACAAAATTGTTTCTATAAATGAATGTGCTGCCAACGAGCATATAATTTATAAGAGGTACCAACTCTCCCAACCGCTGTTAAATCACTCTCTTCTTAATTTGTATCGAAAAATGTTGCCATAATAATTACACATGTCTGCAAAGGTTAACATTTTTTGATACAAAATGTTAATCTTCGAAAGATAGCGAGGAATACCGCCTGGTGCTGCTTTCTTTGGAAACTGGTTGAAGGCGATATGTAAGGTGGTGAAAGATGGAAGGCTTCAAATATAACAACGCTGTAATAGCACTGAAGTCCCGAGATTTAATATTCACCTATCTGAAAATCAGTCTAGATAAGCTTATAAACGTTAAATTTTAAGAGAATATATTTATTAAGGCACATTTACATCCTAGAGAAAACTGTTGGAGATATACTCAACTTTAAATTATTTTACTTCGGTAGGGTTAATTTTCATAAACTGATGTTGTCGCTGCGTACACGCTGACTTCTGTGTAAAAGTCCAACGTAGTCCACAATTAGGGTTTTTCTTTTCCCGGACTTTTTCATTTCCCGGGACAGCGGGATTTTTTCAGAATTTCCCGGGATCCCGGGAATTCCCGCTCGTTAGAAAATATATAAATTCGACATATGTTGCACTTGAAAAACTCGATTACTGTTCAAACACCGTCCGACAAAGTTCATCTTTTGGTTGTACCCATGAGAAAATGCACTTAATATATTCTGAAAGGAAGGCTAAATATAAAATATTCATGTCTTCCACTTTTTCTGGATCAATTCATTTAACAATTTAAATCGTGAATTAATATTTAGGTAATATATTTATATGGAAGGCCGTCTTAATTTTAAAAAACTCTTAGAAATATATTAATTAAATATTAATTCGCCGTTTAAACGGTTAAACCAATTGATATAGAAAAAGTGAAAGACACGGGTATTTTATCTTCATCCCCCTTTTCAGAATATATTGGAATTGTTAATGGGTGCAAAATTGTGTCGGACCAGTTTTATAGTCAAAAATAAGATCGATTTGTTGCTAAAATATTTCTTAAATATGAAATCAAAAAATTTCTATTTCTAGATATTTTATATATACCTTTCTTTGCAGATTTTCAAAAGTATCCGTCTAGAATTATTTTTATGAAAAAGTTTATTAAATAGTTTCTTAACTTTAATTGGTTTTCTTGAATAGACATTTTTTATGCCACAGCTACTTAAAAATAAATTATTTAATTTTCGTATTTAGTTGCATTTTAAATTAACATATAAAATATCCAAAATAATTTTAAAAACCATCTGATGGATTATTTTGAAAACAAATAATATTTAAAAAATACAATTGAAATAAAGGAATAACAATTGAACTTAAAATTAAATTATTTTAAATAAAAGAAACTCAAAATACTTGTCAATTGAAAATATGAAAACATCACAAATTTTTTAATTTTAATGTCTAGTTTTTTGGAACTGAAATAATGATGTTGGAATGTTGAATAAGGCTGGTTTACACTATAAGATTTTCGGTACGATTTTACTTTAGTACACATGCAAAACATATAGGCAAGGTTGCAGAATTTTTCCGAAAATATAGTGTAAACCAGCCTATACAAATATTTCTTTATTTGAACAAAGATCATTTTAAAGAAAAAAAAATTTCTGAAGTACATACAAGAATTTTTGTTGGTAAACTTGGTAATGGCTGATAAAATTTTTTCGGTTTAACTAAACCAAATTCAACTGGCATCTAAAAACAATTTGGCCTAATTCAGTTTATGAAATTTTAAATCGTATTTTTTTAATTTTAAATATTTTTTGATCAAATTAATTTCAAAAAAACAATGCTTTAAATTTAAATAAAGCTTCCAAAATTGCAATAATATAACCTAAAACTTCTGTAAAAGAATAAAAAAAATCCCGGGAAATCCCGCACAAAATTCCCGGGATTGCGGGATCCGAAAAAGGGCGGGATTCCCGGGAATCCCGTCCCGGGAATTCCCGGGACATAAACCCTATCCACAATAGAAATTAATACCGTTATAACGAACGTTGGTTATAGACTTATATAAAAATAGCCAACTAATTTCTGGTCCATTTTACAAATTTTTGTACAAACTATTTCGTCCAATAATGAACACATAAATAATAAAATCGAAACTTTCAAATAAAAAATGTGTTGCAAATCTTAAAAATATTAGATTTTCTCTTAAAAATTTAGTGAAGAAAATATAAAATTACCTACTTATTACGATTTTGAGTGTTAAAAGTGAGAAAAACCTCGCTAGTTTAGCTTTAAAACTATCTATTCGGCAGCCGAACTATTTCCAATTTGGCCGAACTTCCACCGGCCGAACAGTAAATTGCTTATTCATTACTTAACTTCGGACCCTTCCTTAAATCCGACACCCAAATTGGATTCCGATCGGCCCAACAAAATTTGTCCATAATGCTTTAAAAACCGAATACCGACAAACACATTTTCTGGACGAACTGTTCGGTCGGACACTAATTTATAATATAATCCAAAAATTGTAATGATTTTTATAAAATGTTTACCAACTACACTTATAAAGAACTTCGCTTTGCCGGTCCCTATGCGTTCGTTGTAGGCGAACTCCAATGTATAATTATTTCTTTTCTACCTCACTGCAGTGCACAGGGAATACAAAAACCATAAAGTTGGCAAGAAATTCTGTTGTCACAATGTATGTGTTTTCTCTGTGTGATGTTTATAAAACTACCCAGTCAGAAATCGTCATGGAAGCTGTGTTTTAATTTTTCTATTCTACTATTCGGAGTATATCGTCAAAGTGCCTGCAACAAGTCTTATATGTATTTTTAAGATATCTTGAAACGGATTGGTAGGAATTAAACAATTTTTTTTTATCTAGCACAAATGACATTTTGTAGCAGGATCTCGGAGATTCCTTAACTTCAAGGTCGTAGTTACTACACAATAACAACTATCATTCAAATTAAAATTTTTAATTTGTTTTTATTTTATTTTTGTAATAAATTGCTGCTACTATGTAAAGCGGCTATAAAAAATATACTCTAATTAAAAAGAATTAATTAGTAAATCTAACTACTGTAATTAAAGCAATCATATCTATTAAATACCAATTTATCTTTAATACAGTGGAATAATTCTTGAAAGCGATCTATGGACTACCTGTAATATAACCATTTCATAACAATTTCATAACAAAAAAGTACGTCAGCTACTACATGACAGTTGTTTGGGTAGTAATCGACATTTTTTTTAACCGTTACCAAAGTTATTTTTCTATGGAAAATATGAAACAACTATTATGACCAGAGATGACAAAATTACTGTTTTTGCTTTTTATGCTTTTTATTGATTGTTTTACTCATATTTGCTTCTTTTTGCTTTGTTTTTGGATATTCCGTTTTTAGCTTTAAAATAGCTTTTTCTTAAGATTTTTTAGCTTTGAATTCCTTTTTTTTAAGATTTTTTGCCCGAAAATACTATTTTGGCTCACAAAAAAATATTTTTCTCTAACTTTGAATTAAAAAAAAAAAAGTGTTGTTTTTCCAAGTTTTTTTACTTTTGCCATTTTCTTGCTTTTTTACAATATTTTTTTGCTTTAACTACATTGGATTTAGCTTTCTTCTGTCTTCTCTGATTATGACATTTAAAAAAACAACTAACGAAAAGTACTGTATTTCGTAATAGTTGCTAAAAGCAGTTATTTTTGATATTGTAACAAACAACTACCCAAAACAGTTTTTTTACAGTAACAGTTATTTAGTTTATCATCATCAGTTAATTTTACTACATAGTTTTTTTAATGCATTTGTTATTTAGTTTTCAACAGTTAAAAATATCTACATTTTTAGCTATTGTTAAGGCAAATACTTTTATCGTTTTTTTAACTGCATATACCTTTCTTTTAACAGCCATTTTCAGTAGATTCTACTGACAATCTTTTATGAGTGTGGATTCGCTTCATAGCGTACTCACAAACATTTACTCAACACTTTGCTGGACTTACCAACCACAAGCTAAAGAGGTTTACCTTGATCCTCCAAAATTTACTGGTTATCTGTGGGTAACTAGTGCAGAACTAAAAGTATTTATTAAAGAAGAGAACAACTTATACTTTTCTATATCGGCAAGATTTTTAATGTTTTAAATTTTAAAAAATGAGCCGAATAAATTAACCCTCTAATGCCGAAGGCCGCCAAAAAGCGGTATACACATCTTAAGTAGTTCGTTGCTAAGTAGCAACTTTTTATAAAAACAACTCTATCATATCGATAGAAAACATAATTTGTTACTTTTCAAGGGATAAAACGATAAATTTTTATAAAATCATCATAAATATATTTACGCCCTAGTATACATTATTGATAATAAAACAACTAACTTTGAGTCCCTACTTTTAAAATTATTTGTTATTTTTGCTCCAGGATTGACAGCATACAGTCAGAAGACGTTTTTCGAATATCTCTAACTCAAAAACTAGGCACAGCTAATATACTCATAGTTAATAGAAAGTAAAAATAAGTTGGTTAAAATTTATTGATGGCGAAAGGCGAAAATCGCTATAACTTCTGAAATATCAACACTAGGTTAACAATTTTCGGTATATAATTTTACTTTACTGATATTAGATTTCGTGATTCCTCTCGAACCTTTACTGTGTTATATCACCTAAATGAAGTGATAAATCAAAATTTTAATATTTGAGCTATAGTTAGTTTTCAATAACAAATATATAGTATTATAAATATTATCGCTGTCAGAAGAAAGTAGATTAGAGGGTTAATGTTAAAACACGTATCATCAATGAAACACAATAACGACAATTAATTTGTCATGTTTAACCAGTTTGTTTTAATAAATAATTCTTTATAAAATTTCTTGATAAAACTACAAAAAATAAGCATGTGTGAAAGATAAAAATATTTGTATGGATGTATTGCATTAAAATTTCAAATTAAAATCAAAACTAGTTTTACAAAAAATAAAAAAAATAATACTTTTTTAACTTATGCAATAAGCAGAATGAATTTTGCTGTACACGCTTATTGAGTAGAATAGAAGATTTTGATATCAATACTAGATGTTACGCTATAAAAACAAAAGCAACATGTGGTTCTACAATATTATCTACCTTTTTTAACTTTTAATTAATCCTACACTCAACAAAAAAAGACTGTAATGGTTACTGAAAATTGTACTGTTATTACGGGAAATTTAACTGTTTTGAGCCCAGCGGTATTTTTTTCTAATTTTAGCAACACATGTCTACTGATTTGTAGTACAATAAAATTAGTAGCCGCTACTAAATTTTAGCAAAATTGTTGTACACTACAATTCAAAATCGATTTGCGAAAATCAGTTAAGAAAAATTTACTAAATATCAAATAATTTTAGAACTATGAAATTAGTGTAAATAATTAGTAGACGCTACTACATTTCAGTAAATTGTTGTAAACTGCAATTTAAAATTAATCTGCTGAAATTAGCAAAAAAGTGTACTAAAAAATAAACAAACTGTAAAATTAAAAAAAAAAAAAAATAAATTCAAATCTAATAAATAATTTTTTTTCTTTCGATTGTAAAAAATATAAAACTACTTCATCATTCTTGAAATTTGGAGTAAAAATTGCAAACGGTTCTCCAGTTATTACCTTTTTCTGCATTGGAGATACAATAAAATTTTCAGAGTTTTATTTTCAAACTATGAATATATCAATAATAACAAATATAAACTAAACAAGAATTCTAAAATATCAACGAATTCTTGTAAATAAAATTTACCTAAGTATCCACTTGCTGTTAAATTAGTATATATTTTTGCTAAGTTTAGCACTTGGTTTTAAAATATTAGTAAAATATTTGGCTGAAATCAGCAACGAAAATAACTAAAAATCAGTACAAAAATAGTGAAGTGCGATTGAAAACTGTTTACAAGTTTTTTTTACTAACTTTTTTATCTGAGTGTACTCGTATCTTAAACGGTATTATCACCTAAATCCTAAACACGTGTTTAGCCAAAACGAGTGTAAAAGAATAAAGATATTTTGTAATAGAATAAAGAGCTTAAATACGTGTTTTAGCTTAATACATGTTTAAGCACTAGTTGGGAACGCAGCCTTATAAAAACGCAGCTAATATCTCTTGAATTTTTCCCCCGGAAATGACAATTCTTACTAAATGCATTTACATACTAGACTTTGGTCATTTTAAATAATATGTTGTTTAAATTATTCCCTTTTAATGATAGATTGCAGTCAAAGATTTATCATATGTACATATGTAGGGGAATGTCGTGTACCTTGGATAGCAAGTACCTTGGAGCTTTGTATTTTTCCCCCTATTTGGTAACGATTTATTTTAAAGTCTTCTATGAAGTTTTTTATTTTGCCTAATGATCATTTTAAACTATATAAAGTTTCAGATACGTCTATATGAGACCCAAAAATTGGATGCGTAAACCTTGGAACAACAAAAGTAAATTTTTTAAAAAATATAAACTAATTTTTAAAAATAATCAAGATATTTAAAGTTACGGGCTTAAATCAATGTAAAGTTTGTTATTTTCCAAATTCAGTAACCAGTAAATTATCTAACTATATTTTACCAATAAGAAGAAAAAATTATCTTTTTTGCAAAAATTACAATGCGTGTACCTTGGAACTTTTTAAGTATTTCCTCTGCTATGTATGCAACAAATTTCAGTATATGTGACCTTCTCCGAGGAAAGGAACCTAGTGTGTCAAAAAACTGGTTTGAACTTAAGAGTGGATTCTGGTACCTAAAAGGGTGTAGAATAAGATGAAATGAGTTAGAAAAAAACTTCATTTTCATACACTAGGTCCCTTTTCTCGGAAAAGGTCACATATGATTAATTGAAGCCCCCACACGCTAATTGTGGTTTTTGAATTTAATTCGCTACGAAATAATATTTGATTAAACATTTTCGCCTTTTCTTAAAAATTATTTTTTTATGCAAATATTAAATTGCATTTTCTTATTTCACATGCGCTAATAGAAAAAAGTCTGTAAAAAATTTAGTTAAAACGATTAAAAATTAGTTAAAAATGATGCTGCAGAAAAAAACTGCTAAATTAGCAGATTATTTTTGTTATATATTAGTAAGACATTACTAAATAATTAGTAGCCTAAAAAATCACAAAAAATGTTAAATTTTTCGAAGTTTTTTTTCGATTTTTTTTAAACGCAATAAAAATCGAGCCTTTTGAAAACAGCAGTTTACAATTTTCTTTAGCAAATATTTTTGTTAATTTAAAAGGATGGATTGCTATTTGCATTCAACTAAATTTAGCTTAAAAATAAATATTGCAGATATAACAGTCTGTTTTTGCTATTTTTAGTCTACTAATATTTAGCAAAAATTTCTGCAGATTTTGCAGTACAATTTGTCAATTTAAATTAACGAAAAGTTAACTTAAATATAACTAAAATTCTGTAAATTTAACAGTTTTATTTTTGCTGTTCTTATTTTACAATGATTTTTTTCTTCTTATTTTATTTAAATAATGCAAAACATTTTATTATGGGGCAGTATTTTTTTACGAAAATCCCTTAATTTTTTACGATTTCCAAGGTAAACGCCAATTTATACTTTCGCTTTCCTAAAAAAAATCATAATTTCCTAAAATGCAGAAAAATTATTAAAGTTTTTATTATTTGCAATCTATAACAATACCAACACTAATATATCTGGGTTTAAAAATGTTTTGCATCTATCTTAATATTAGACACCGAATTTTCAAAAGTACCAAGGTACACGACATTCCCCTACATTAGACCGGCATTTCTTTTTATGTGGAGAAACATTTTTTTTTCTTAAAATCTCTATTTATTATTGGGGTTATTGTAGCACTACACTCAAAAAAAATAAGTAAAGTCAGCAAAAAATTTTGCTGTATCAGCAAATTTTTTGTCAGGAACATGCTTTGCAAAAATGTTGGTAATTTCAGCAAAAGGTGATTGCTGAAAATCACGAAGTGTCAGCAAAAGTTTTGCTAACACTTCGTCGACTGCAAATGAAAAAAAAATCCTTGCTAAAATCACTAAACTTGTTGCTGAATATTAGTGGACTGAAAAAAAACTCAAAAAATTTGTAGAGAAATTTTATTTTAGTTAATTTATTTGCTGAAAATTTAAATGTACAGAATTGTGTAGATTTGTTTTTTTTTTTTTTTAATTATCATTTTCGTTGTCTGTATTACATCCAGACAAGCTCCGACATCTACATATTGTCTATATCAGGGCTGGCAAAACTATGACACGCGTGTCAGTAGTGGCACGCGAGTGGAGTTTAGGTGGAACGCGACGTTTTGTTGCTTATTTTCAAAAAATTTAAACTACTTATTAGAAGACTAGCAAAAAATTCGTTAAATGTTAAATTTCGCTACAAAAATGTGTGATTTTACTCCATAATGGTGTAATTTTTCATAGAGCTTGTAAATCGGCTTTTAAAATAATTAAAACTCTGTATTGAAACCAGTTTTTGTTTACCCTACTAAAAAAAATTATATGACTTTTGATACTATATATAATTATATCCGAAAAATGAGAACATCTAATTGTATCAAATTAGATCGTATTGTGATCATATTAGATCTAATTTGACGCAAATAGATCTAATATGATGGAATAAGATATGGTTTGATACAATTTTATCCGGATTTTGTCCTCATCCAAATGTATCAACTATAATATAATCATATCTAACTAGACATAATGGTATACAATTCGATACATTTGTACATAATTATATGAGGCATATGTAACTATATATAGGTCTATATATAATTGGATATTGTAATATGTTGTATTATATATTGTGCAATATATAACAAGATATAGTTATATATTTAGGATATAATTTCGTAAAATTTTATACAATTATATCTTGGTATATATGTTCCAATGTATAATTATACAACATTTTATATGATAATATATGACTATATCAAAACTTTTTTACTTGGGTACAGAAATAATAATACAGAACTCGCAAATTCGATTATCAGAAAATTCTGAGAAAATTTCTAAAATACTAGATTGAAAGAAGCTTAAATGTTTCGATAAGAAAATATCTCATAATCGGTTAGATAAAAAGTACCAGAAAATTGCAGAAAAATGGAAAACAACTTGTAATAAAATTGGATCTAAAAAATTAACTCTGTTTATAGGGAAAATAGGTGCTACGAAATAACCCTCAGTGAAATAAAGGCTGAAAATAAGTTTCATAATGAAATAACTTCATTTGTTGGAATTTGAAATTGTGTTTTAATCGTGTTTCGCAGAGCCATTTCATATGAAATAGAAATTTATCTGTTCAATTCCATAATGTTCGCTATAAATAAAAAGCGCGCGATTTATTTTAACTAAATCAAATTTTTGCCTGAGTAACATTTTTCAACTAGTTTCTTACGTACCTAAATAATTGATGGCGCCCAAAAATTTAGCTTTTCTTAACAAACTTAAAAAACCACCAAAAATAGAATAACCCCCCAAAAAAATTAAAAGGCAATAATGTCCAAACTACTTTAATTTTATTTCCTTGGGGATTTTTTCATAATGACATAATCTCAATTAAACCCAAAAAAATTAAATAACCCTCAAACATTTTTACATCATTTCTTGGATGTTATTTAATTTTTCCCTTTGGGAGTTATTTCATGGAGGTTATCCGTAGTGGTGATAAATTTGTACATCTGCGATGATATTTTTAAAAAAAATTTTACAAATTTTAAAAATTTTCAAAAAAGTACTTTTAGAAGACAAATACAATTAAGGTGGCACGCTGAAAACTTTTACAAAAAAAATTTGTCCGCTTCTGGCAGGCAGCGAAAAAAGTCTTGCCACCCTTGTCTATATGGTTGTCGTCCACGCTATAAATGCGGATATTAGCACAATTTTTGTAGCAAAATAAATTAGTAAAAGAATAGTTCAAAATTGGTTTAGTGCTAAAAAATTATAACTAAAACTTTTGCTGAAAAAGGAATTTCAGCAAAAAAATTGCTGAAAACTAGTACACTTGGTATACAGGACGTTTTTACTAATTTTTCTACTAACTTATTTTTTTGAGTATAGTATAAAAATTTATGTGGTGCGAATTTGAAAAAAAAAATCGGCTAACTTAAACCTTGGCGCCCTGCAATTTCGATTTCTGAAATTTTTTTCAAAATTGCTTTAACAAAAATATATCTTGTGACACATCATTTAAAATTAATTTTATGTTGAACACGAATATCTTAAAATTTTTTAAATCGGACAAGCAGTTTTCGAGATATTGCGACATAATTTTTACTAAAAATGGTGTTTTATCTTCTATTCGACAATTATAATCTTAAATTTTTTCTTTTTACGCTTAAAGAGAACACAAAACGGCCTTTGCTTTGAATATAACAATGTCTGTAGACTCAGAAAAAATGTTAGTAGAAGCATTTGGAATCGGTTTTTAATTTCGCTTTACTTTAGTAAACATTTTTGTTATTCTCATTTTACAAATTAGTGAATTTCTAACTAATTTGATTTCAAAAAAATATTTTACAAATTTTTGAAATCCGTGTTGATAAAATTAGCAAAATATTTTATTAAGGGATATTAAAAAGGAATTTTGCCTTTTTATAATAACCTTTACAGTAATCCCAGGTTAGTAACTCCTACGCGCAGCCACCCGGGCTACCGTGCTTGGCCCAGTGATAATCCCTATATTGTGTTGATCGCCCGCTTTCCAATATTCGTTGTCCTTCGATTAGGCATAGAGTGGCAAAAAAACCGGCCATTTCAGAAAACCCATTTTCGGTTCGTTCGAAAATTACTAATTTAAAAAATCGGTTTCGGTTTTAAAAAAAACTGTTAAAACCGGTTTCGGTATTTTTTTTTTGTTAATTAAAACTAACAGTATACATCTCAGGATTTTTTACAATCGGTTGGCAACCAAATGAATTCTGCAACTGGTTGCACTGCAACTAGTTCCGGAACCAGTTCTACGGATCTTATGTCGAAGGTATGATTGCCGGAGAATCAGATCTAGAACTAGTTCCAGAACTAATTATAGGGCAACCGGTTCGACGTTGGAGTTATAGAACCGGTTGATTTTGGGATAATTTCAAACAAAAATCATCGGTGTTGGAATTGACAGTAGAAGAAGGGGTTGTAAAGGAAAAGTAGGTATTCTAAAATCGATACTTTGGAACAGAAAACATTCCTGGGTGTGTTCGTTTACTGGAAATTCTTACTGTTATTTCTCCAAAAGAAATTAAGGAACAAATTGAAACAAACTTGTTTTATAGGAACGCACTAATGCATCACAGACTAAAAATAACACAAATTTTGCACAACGTCCAAAAGCTTTTATTTTATAGGTTTTTATTTAAAAATTCATTATATAAATCATGAACTGATTGTTTTAAAAGAAGAAGTAACAGATAACTTTTATATTTTTCAATAAAATAAAAATTAACAAAGTAATCGAAATTTTGTGACTTTTCATATCAATCTTATGTGCAAATAATTGTTTAATAATGCTTTTCTTTAAATCCAATTTTTTTACCAACATTTTTCGATTTTCAACTTTATCTGGTAAAACATAAGCATTTCTTTAATTTTAATTTCCAAGAAGTTTTAAATTTTATAAAAAAAAACTCTAGTAGTAAAAAATTTTGGTAATTTTACCAAAACGGTTTTCAAAAATTTTTTAAATGCTTTTGGAAATCAGCAACGAAAATAGAAGAATTTGTAAGAATAGCAAAAATGTTGACTAAACTATATATTTTTACTAAAAATTAGTATAAAAATAGTAAAATGGAATTAAAACCTATTTACAAATTTTTCTTCTAAATTTTTTTCTGGGTTTACGTTAAAAAAAGACTTAAAAATGTTTAAACGTAAATTCAAATGATATTAAAAATTAATTAATTAAAATTAAAATAACGATTCATGTAAAATTGAATGCATTGAAATGTCCTGTTTTTTATAACATTCGTA
This sequence comes from Leucophora obtusa, assembly GCA_949987735.1. Taxonomy (NCBI): domain Eukaryota; kingdom Metazoa; phylum Arthropoda; class Insecta; order Diptera; family Anthomyiidae; genus Leucophora; species Leucophora obtusa. Next base: position 211,136,344 of record OX465298.1, read on the forward strand.
TCAAAAGAAGTTTCATTATTTTATGGAAAATTTTCTCAAAAAACATCTGAGATTAAGCGTTTTTAATTTGCCTTCAGCGGAAAAAATTACCATAGTTGGTAAACACAAACACTAAAATACCAATATCGATGTAAAATTTATTTGAATGACTACACTCAAAAAAAACCAAGTCAGTAAAGACAGCAAAAGATGTTGCTGTGTCTGCAAATATTGCTTACAAAAAAGTTGGTAGTTTCAGCAAAAGGGGTTTGCTGAAAATCAGCGACTGAAAAAACACAAAAAATTTGTAGAAAAATTATACTTTAGTTAATTTATTCGCTGAAGAGTGAAATTTAGAAATTGAGTTTTTTATTCTTTTGAAAATTATTTAGATAAAATAGTCCAGACGGCCACATTGTCGACATAATTTAATTAAAAATCTAAAACTACATAAAAATAATTATAAATGAAATATGTATATATACGAGTTATTTTATTAGTATAATTTATTTTGTCTGTACAACATTTATATTGTCTGTACTACTACATATGAATATTAACTAAATTTAAACTCATATATAACTTAGATTCTGTAAATTTAACAGTTTTACTTTTGCTGTTTCTATCTTACCAATAATTATCAAAAGTAATCTGCTAATTTCAGTAGTTTTCTCTGCAAGTTAATTTTTTCGATTTTTTTAATGGAAAATAGCAGTTAACAAATTTTTAGCAAATATTTCTGCTAATTTAAGCAGGATAGACTGCCATTTGCATTAAACTAAATTTAGCTTAAAAATAAAAAAAATTTTGTAGATAACAGTTTGTTTTTTCTTTTTTTTAGTCTACCAATATTTAGCAAAATTTTCTGCAGATTTTACAGTACAATTTGTCATTTACAATTAACTAAGAGTTGACTTAAGTATAACCAAAATTCTGAAATTTAACAGTTTTATTTTTGCTGTACTTATTTTACTAGTATTTAGCAAAATAAAATACTAATTTCAGCAGTTTTTTCTGCTATTTTTACAAATTTATTTCTATGAGTGTAGGGCTATTGGGAAGCTTTCATAAAATGTTAGAAAATTATAGTTCTAATGTACATAATTAATTCGAATGAAAGAGCTGCAATCAGTGTGATTTATAGAATAATTAATAAGACTAAAAATTACGGTCGGATTAATACAAATTCGAACGAACGGCATTCGGATTATTTAGGGTTTACTGTATCTATAACTAGAAACAACCATCATATCTTTCAAGTGGTGTTACTTATTCTTGCATATTAGGGTCTTCAAATATAAAAAATTTAAAATTAGAAAAAATTAAATTTATTACCATAGAACGAATATGAAGTCTAAATTTTATATAGAGTAACGATTTTCGCGATAATTTTTTTTAATTAAATTTAAATTATATGTTTAAACATAACAGTTTATTAATATTAAATTCGTAAAGTATATAAAAAGATATTCAGAATTTGTGGAGAAATAATTAAGGACATAATTTGAAGTCATAATAAATCCGATTTAAACTTTTTATTAAGTATGCTATTTTAGGGAATTTGATATTTTAGGGACTAAAAAAAACTAAAATTTGGTTGGTACAGATGTTGCCGTAGTCTATACACCACGATTCATCCTTGAGCAGAAAAAATCGGACTACGTCCAGTTTATATAATTTTGAAGTCCCTAATGCATACTCGTATGTATTTTAAAAAATCTTATCTTAATTTTTAATCCGAAATATAAAATGCAATAAATATTTATAATGTTTTTTAATTTTACCCATCGATGGCCACAAGTTGACAACTATGATGCATGATGGAAAAAAATTTTACGGCAATTTCGCAACAATTCCATGCAAGTGAAAAATAATTTTTTACGTGGATTTTTTCAGATTTGTTCGCTAAGGTGCGAGATAAAGTATAGGCCGGCCATTCCATACAAATTAAAACGATTACATCGTGCTACTTTTGCTCTCACCCATAGAAAAATCGATAAGGTACACGTGAAAGTAGAGACCACATGTAATAAAACTGCGTACCCAGCTTTTCTTCACCCGTTTTAAAGGACTTTAAAATATCAGAGTATACTATAATGGAAAGAAAGTCTGCAAAAAAATTTAGTTAAAACTACTAAAAATAAGATTATTTTTGCGATATGTTAGTAAGATATATATATTTGTGATATTTGTTCCTTTTACTCCTGCAAGGAGCATAGGGCCGCAACAAGATTATTCCAATACGTTCGATCTGATGCACGATGTTTGATTTCATTCCAACAAAGGTGTAGGTTGGATATTTCGGTTTCAATTTGCCGTTTCCAGGTGTGTGCTGGTCTTCCTATACGTTGACTGCCATGCGGGTTCCAGTCTATAGCTTGTTTAGCAATATCGTTGGGTTGTTTACGTAATGTATGTCCAATCCAATTCCATTTGCGTTTGCGGATTTCAATTTGGATAGGTTGCTTACCAGTTTCTGACCAGAGTCCGCAATTTGAAATTGTTCTAGGTCAGAATATGTGTAGAATCTTCCTTAAGCATTTATTTACAAAAACTTGTATGGAATGTATGTCGCGAGGTGCTGCATTCCACGTCTCGCATCCATACAACAGTGTGGATTTGAAGTTAACTTTTAGTTAACTCATGACAATTGTACTGTGAAATCAGCAAACATTTTGCTAAATATTAGTAGGCTAAAAATTACAAAAATGTTGTATAGTCTACTAATATTTAGCAAAATTTTTGCATATTTCACAGTACAATTTATCATTTTCAGTTAACTAAATTTAAATATAACTAAAATTCTGTAAATTTAACATTTTTTTTGCTGTTCTCATTTTACTAGTATTAAGCAAAAAAAATCTGCTAATTTAACAGTTTTTTCTGCAGCATAATTTTTAGCTAATTTTTAGTTACTTTTTCTGCTATTTTTACAGATTTATTTCTATGAGTGTATTGATTACATACCTTTTTCTATAAGTATGTATAAGAAATGTTCAATTTGGATAATCTCAGATTCCAAAACTTTTCAATCTTCCCTAAATAGCTTAAATCATTCAAAATATGCACCCCTAAATATCGTAATCATCCAAAATAGAGCTAATTAGAGGCATTTTTTGTTCTATCTCTAGTAGTTTTCTTTCTCGTGTGGATGTGCTTTTTTAATTTGAAAACTATTTTTGAATGCATCGAGTTCATATCTCACGTTGATATTTAGCAAAAAACCAGTATCTTTACTGATAAAAAATTAAGGAAATATGTATATTAATTTTGCATTAAATCAATTTTAGCGATTTTTCGAATAATGCATTAACCGGTTAACCGCCTACGTCGAATAATTGGAAACACTCTGAATTGTGATTTAAATGGCAAAAACACACCGAATTTAGATATATTGGTAATTAAATAAGGAATCGAATTTTTAACCCTTAAATGCATGGTGTAGCCATTTGGAAACATACCGGTTTTTAAAAAAAAAACCCACTTGATGTACAAAACTGCATTTTTGGGCATTAGGGGCCCCTTCTGTACATAGTGTTCCTATAGTTTAGTGCAAAATTTTTAAACAGTTAGAGTAAAAATATTGGTTTTGCTCTGTATATTTGTGAAAAATCTAAAACACGCGTTTTTTTTACAAAAAAAAGTGGTATTCTCGCAATAAACTTCATTTTGGCGACAATAAATGTATAAATTATACTTTATATAATTTTTTTTTTCATACACGTTAAAATAATCACAATTTAGCTATTTGGCAAAAAACCATATTTTTCAATAAAAATCACCTTTTTTTTAAATTAATTTTTTTTGGTATTTTTCTTGTAATGTACACGCCTTTAGAAATCATATATAAAAAAATGGTTAAAATCGAAGATTTTTATTCATATGCAAATCAAAAATTTAAAAATCCATAAAGAATGTCTTTAAGAATAAGTTCTATATACATAATGGAATGGCCAAGTAGTCACGGTTGCTTGAATATAAAATTATAATTAAAAAAGAAAAGTTATAATAAAATGTTTCACGCATTTATTTAAATAATTAAAATTAACTGCTACGAGGTATCAACTTATGCCCGTCAATATAGTATTTTTCAAATTTAATCCACTGGCCTGTAACACATAAAAATAACGTTTTAATTTAAAACTTCCATTACGACAATAAGGTTGGACGACGATCACCAAGCCGGTAATTGTTTTGAATATATAATTAATAAATTATCTTTTTGTGTTTTAATTATATTCCTAATAGATTTTAAAATAAAAACAATACATGAAGAGTTTATTCTGAAAATGGTATAAGTCTATTTTTTTTTAAACTAAGATATAAAGTATTTTGCATTTCAGTGCATTTCGAACAATTAAATTTTCAATACATACATAAAATTGTTTGAAATTTGGAGATACGAGTATTCAAGGATTATTTTCTAAAACACTTCGGTGAAGTGTTGCGTTATTGCTATAGAAATTATTTTTGTTACCAAATCAATTTACCTACATTGAAAGTTTCCTTTACTTCAACCAATCAAATAAAAAACTAGTTTTAGAATTTTTCTTAAATTACAGTTGACACCGAAAACCGGTTAAATTTTATATTATGATTTTAGGGTTATAATAATAAAAATATTTGATCATTAAAGTTTTGACTATTTTTAACAATATTTTGACGATATTACAAAACGCAATGACGATTTTTTCCAAAATATTTGACGATTTTGTGCCCAATTAACCTGGCAACACTGCTTGTATATCAAATGTACTAGTTTTCACCAATTTTTTTGCTCAAATTCCGTTTTCTGCAAAAGTTTCAGTTATATTTTTTAGTGCTAAACTAATTTTGAAATAATGTTTTACTAATTTATTTTGCTACAAAAATTGTGCTGATAACCGCATTTATAGCGTGGATTACAACCAGATAGACAAGATATAGATGTCGTACAGACAACGAAAATGATAATTTAAAAAAACTACACAATTTCTATATGTGACAGTGCATAGAGAAAGGGACCTAAGGGTAAAAAAAATCAATTTTTTTTGTTTTTTTGATGTGGACAACATCTGAGCATCGAATGAGACCGATCCCATGCCCCAAAAGTGTTCCCTCCCAGAGATATGCGCGTTTTATGAAAGTGAAGTCGACGATAAAGTAAATCTACTTCTTCGAATTCGTCCACCATTTCATCCTAAAACAAACAGTAAGAATGTTATCAGTTTTAAATTATTTTCGCGAATAACATAAGGTTATTTGAAAAAATTTTCGTGCTAACAGAGTGATATTCACGATTTAAAAGAATTATAAATGAGTATTTATTATAATTCACAATTAATAATTTCAGAAAATAAAGCTGGATTCGAAAAACCGCGAGCAAAATTGATATCAAACTCATGGAAACAGCGCGCTAGGTAGAAAACAGTAAAAACCAACTACACAAAACAAGAGGTAGGGACGACCTACGCGCGTTTTCAAGGTTGACCAACACGTTCCTGACGTCATGAGATGTGTCACTTTCAAATGAGACCAATACCAACACGCTCAGTGATGGTACACCTGAACAAAACCGGTTTTTACCCTTAGGTCCCTTTCTATTTTGCGCGTCACATATATAAATTTACAGCAAATAAATTAACTAAAGTAAAATTTCGCTATAAGTTTTTTGAGTTTTTTCAGTCTACTAATATTCAGCAAAAACTTTAGTGATTTTAGCGAGAATTTTTTTCATTTGCAATCGACTAAGCAAAACTTTTGCTGAGATTACAATTTTTTTGGTAAAAATCAGCTCGCTGATTTTCAGCAAACCTTTTGCTGAAATTACCAACTTTTTGCAAGCACGCTCCTGACTACAAATACCGAAACAATTTTAAGTACCGGTACCGGTAAGTCGCCGCTATTCGTTTCGGTAGTCAACCTTGTAAAATAAGTTTTGAGAAAATATAGATCCATATTATTGGTTTAAAAAATTTATTATTTATTAGAGTGTATTTTATTTATTCGCATGAATTATTATTTAATTAAAGGAGAAAAAAATAATCATCAGACAATCAAAAATCACCAAGTTATTTCAGTTTTTCTACAAAACCTTGACCTTGACTTTTATTCAACAGCCAGACAGAAGAACTTACATTTTAATATAAAAAGTTAACAAAACAGCAAAAACTACTTTTTCGCAATGTTGCTTAAACATTTCAACGAGGATATTGAAAAAATCATCATAATTCATCAATTAAAGATTTTGCACTAAAATGCAGTTAAAACCGTTGTAGGTTTTTGAACACGGAAATAACCCAATTGCATTAACTAACCAATACATAACAACACATTTCGCACGAGATATCTTGCATTTGGCTGCTATAAAACTGAAATGGCAAAAAAAAAAACAAATCAGGTTTAGGTTAATGCCATCTACTTTAAACGAACGAACATTGATCTTGAAAGTTTTCATACTTATACCGTACTTTTTCGGTTATTTTGTAGGTAAATATACTATTGTATTGTGTTTGTTGTGTGTTGATTTTGTGATTAATGAATATGTAAAATATGTATTGTACCCAGAGCTTTGAAGAATTAATTGCTTTTGGAATGAATTCACTACCAATCGAATTCAATTTTCTCTAGAATTGAATGAATTCCTTTTCTTAAGTAATTCACTGAATTCGTTCAACTGAACGCGTTCAATAGTTCTTTTTATTAAATCAAATGAATTAATTCACCGGTGAACGCGTTCAATTTTATAAATCCAACGGAAAAAAGTGAATTAATTCCTTAGTGAATTAATTCACTACTGAATTCGTTCAATTTCATTTTCGTTCAGTGAATTAAAAAATATAAAATTACGTCCAGGGAATTAAAAAAAAAAATAATAAGTTCACTGTTTTCTGCCGTTCAGTAGAAGAAAACAATAATGTACAAATGAAATTTTTAAATAAGCAATTTTACAGCGTGTGCTAGTAAAAATAAACAAATTAGAAATCGGATGCTGTTTATCATGTACATCATTCAAAAATAAAGCCTTTTACTATTAAAAATAAAAACTTTACAGATATAGATAAATTTGAAAAAAATATAACTATAACTAGTTTGAAAAATTAATAGTTATATTTTTTCCAAATTTATCTATGTATATCTGTAAATTTTATTTGTACATCTACTGAACGGCAGAAAACAGGCTTTGAATTCAGTGAACTTATTTTTTTTTTCAATTCAGTGAATTTATTTTATTTTTTTTTTCAATTCAGTGAACTTATTATTTTTTTTTTAATTCACTGAACGTAATTTTATTTTTTTTAATTCACTGAACGAAAATGAAATTGAACGAATTCAGTGGTGAATTAATTCAGTAAGGAATTAATTCACTTTTTTTTCCGTTCGATTTATAAAATTGAACGTGTTCACCAGTGAATTAATTCATTTGATTTAATAAAAAGAACTATTGCAATTGAATTAATTCGTAACAAAATAAATCGAACGAAAGCAATTATGAATTAATTCCATTCAATATATGGTGCTTAGTGAATTATTTCATCGAATTTTTAATTCAGAATTGAAAAATTGAATTAAGGAATTAATTCTTCAAAGCTCTGATTGTACCTACGTATAAATAACACGTAAAAATAGTAGTGTATTTTTAGTATAGACTAAAAAGTATGCTATGTAAATTAATTTAAATAAATTTATTACACTGTTTTCTATTGGATACCAACCATAGATCCCCTCTATTCTTTGGCGTACACTCAAAAAATTAAATTAGTAGAAAAATTATCAAAACGTCAAATTTGAACTAATGTATTTTGCTATAAAAATTGTGCTCATAAACACATTAGGAAATTTTTTCAGATCCCTTTCGATTTTAAAGAAAAAGGATTTTAATGATATAAAAGCCATATTTTGTTACTTCTTTTTTTGATTTTTAGAATTATTTTCTGCATTTACATTCAATGCTAGAAATAAGTATCCCAGCAAAAAAAAAATGACCATTAATGATTGAGATATAAACTCCAAAAACATAAACAAAAATGTTTATTTTCTTTGGAGTTTATATCTTTTGGAGTTTATATTTTTCGGTCCGTCTAAAAGAGTCCTCTGGTGTACTCAGAAACAAGAGCGTATAAAATCGAAATTTTCCTCATAAATTTGAATAATTATGGAATCTTTTTGAGGCTGAAAAAATTAACCCTCGTTTATAGACAGCTTTTTAGAGTGTGGAAACAACTTTTGGGATCGTTTTCTGAGGGTTCATATTTTCTACCAAAAATAGAGTATTTTCAATAATCATTTTTATTAGTCATTTAAAAATCCTATTTATAAGCACTCCGAAATTGCTGTCTGGGATTTAAGTAACTGGGATACAATTTTGTTTATACTTTATAATTTTTTTTATATATTTTTAATTAAATCGTGTCGACAATGTGGAAGTCCGTATATTTTATAATTTTCTAATGGTGGGTCTAACAGTGTAGGTTTGGTTAATTTTAACTTAACTACACTCATAAAAAAGCCCATACAAATAGTTCAAAATTCTGCTAAAATAACAGGAAATAGTATTGTGCCAGCAGAATTTTCTATGAAGTTGAGAATTGTGGTCTGCTAAATTTAGGTAAGCTAAATTTTACACACTGCCAAATACACAGACAATTCTAGTTAACTTAGCTAAGAAATTTGAGCCGAATTCAACAGAAACATTACCTGATTTAACTGAAAATTTCTGCTAAAATGTCGCTTACAGTATTGGTTTTTGTTCTCTACGGATCTGTCCCGAGACAGGCTCATATTTATTTTTGGAAGTATAGGTGGCTTATAAAGATTGATAAGTTCATAGTATCGAATTTTTGTCCATTTTGCCCTTTCTCGCTTAGTTTCCGAGATGTAAGCCATTTTGTGATTATACAATAAAAAATTAGGAAAATATTGCGCCATCTCAATGTGATATTGATAGCAGACACACAATAATATAAACTTTGGGAAATAATTGGGGTTTAAATTAGCTGAAAAATTTATAAAATTAAGAAACTTAGTAAAAAAATTACTAAAAATTAGGATGCAAATTTAGTTCAAATACGGATGAAAGTAATTGTTATGCTAAATGGGATTTACAAAAATATTAGTTCAATCCTAAATTTTAAGACAAAATAATAGAAAAAATCAGTTCATTTGGGCCAGAACGCGTTTAACAGACTTTTGTACTAACTTTTTATTATAATTGTATTAAAAATAGAAAATGTCAAAAAATTTTATATAAAATAGCAAAAAACCTTCACTAGAGACCCACCGTGAATATTTTCAAAATAATCACATACAGGCACGTGAATCGTAAAGATCTGATTTTCAATTGTTAATATTTTACGATTTGTCCAATACCAATTATTTTTTATTTGATAATTAACGGTGGGTCTCATACTGCAGGTTTAAACTTAGGTTAATAGTTAACCCAAAAATTTGTTGTTGTTTTGTGTACATTTTTTTGACATTTTCTTTTGTTTATAGTTAAGTTAAAGTTAAACCCACAGTATGAGACCCACCGTAAGGTGTTCTGAGTCAAATACACCGATAAATAACAATTTGAAGCCAATTTTATTTTCGCAAAACTAATTATTCTCGTTGGAAAAACTGGAATAATTAGGCGTTTTTAAAGTAAAATCGTTATGACGACTATTTTTGCACTGTTTAAGGGTCAAGTCAGGCTTATATTTTGTTAAAATTGTATTAGCTTCGCCAAGAAAAGTTTAGTTTTCGTAAATTTTGATTTTGAAAAGGCGTTTTTACTAAATACGCCAACGCCTTACATAATCAGGGGGATTGATTTTAGTAAGGATTTTTTAATTATCGGTTGACTAACATGGAAGGTATCTCAATGGGTTCTCACCGATCTTTTATTTCGATATGTGATAGAGGAAAAAAAAATAATGTACACGTATCTTTTCAGAGGCCCAATCCCAGGTTTAGAGGTTAAAAACTGGGGTCAAAAATTATCCTATTTTTTGATTTTTTTAAACTTATTTCTTATAAATTCAAAGAAAAATAGACAAGTTCGGTATCAAATGAAAGATTTTTTGGAGACACATATACTCATGGCCGCACATATCCAACTTTTTGTTTTATTCACTTATTATTATTATTATTATTATTATTATTATTTGGAATAGCACATTTGTATGGGAATTGTTGTTGGTTTTAGTTCAAATTTACATACAATATTGCCTATTTAATATAATTGAGCGGGTATCTGAGATTTTTTCGATATTCGTTATCATTATTTTTTCTCCTGTATAACATCGAACTTTCATTTAAATCGGAGAGATCCCATCCTTTTAAGTGTTAGTATAACTTTTGCTGGACTTACTATGTTTTTTAATTTCTACATATAAACGATATCGAATTTTTCCGAATTCGATATCGCACCCATGCGGAAAAATAACACTATAAAAACTTAGCAATTTTTCAAAATTTCATTACGTTCCGACTAGATCATACGCCGCACCCCGGCAAAATTGAGAAAGATTTTTAAGGTAAACATACACGTTCAATATTATTGATCAATGTTTTAAAAATCAACCAATCAGAACAAAGTATTAAAAATAAAATGTTTTGATTGGTAATTTATTCTGTGATTAAAATTACCCGAAAATTTTTGTGGTACTTAAAACGTAAAATTTTAAATTAAAAACGAGTTAAAAAGTTAAAGTCGGGCTTGCCGACTATATAATACCCTACACCAGTCTGATTTTTTTTTCTTTCCTTTATTCATTCCACTTGGGAACATAGGGCTTCTACAAGAAAATTCCAACTTATTCTATCATTACATAAACTTTAATTTCATCAAACGATTTATTTTGACTGTTGAGTTCTTGCAAGACTGTTCTGCGCCAGGTGTTTTTTGGACGACCTGACCATCGGCTACCTTGGGGGTTCCATTCCAATGCAGTCCTTGTTATGCTGCCTATTGGTCTTCGCAATGTGTGGCCTATCCATTTCCAGTCTGATTTAAAGCCAACTAATGTTTGGATCCGAAATTTGAATGGGTTAAAATAGACTTGTGTTAAAATTTTCTATAAAATCATAAAAGAAGAGAAAATCGAAAATATAGCCCATATGGGCGATAGGTCCAAATATGGACCGATCCTATCTAGAATCAATAGGCTTTTTCCTTGGGACCATGTGAGTCAACGAACCAAATTTCATTGAAATATCTTCGTATTTGCGATCTGCAGCGTGTAAAAAAGAAAATTTTGGGGGGTACCCTTATATGGGCACTAGGTCTAAACATTTTAAATAAACAATACAAATTCATCATGATGATTTGTTTAAATAAAAACTAGATTTCTTTATAATTAATTTGTTGTTTTTAATTTTCTTTATAGATAAGTAATTAATTACAATAATATGGGAAAACCAAACGCATTAAGTTATGACGCCAACAATATGGCATATATTGATTTGGGTTCAGCCAAAATACGTATGGAACAAGAAGAACCACCACAATGGGCCTTGGAAATTGCACAGAAAGAACTACGTGAAACACCAGATGTAGTCGAAGATGCTATTAAAAAATTTAGAGAATTGATTCAAGGTATGTCTTGAGATTTTTGGACGAATGATTTCTTTTTAAAATACGTAATTGTTTTTTCTTTGCAGAGGAAAAATATTTGGATTTACCTTTGGATGATGAATATATGAAAATGTTTTTAAGACCTACACATTATTATCCCGAAAGTGCATTAAAAAGAGTAAGTATTTATCATATTAAGGGCTTAAATTATTCAATAAGGGCTATCGACGAACTTACAGTTGTACAGGAAAGCCAAAAAACCGTTTAATTCACGTACAAAGATTACATAGATATTAAACTCTTCTTTTGTCAACAAACACAATTTTTACATACACTTAAATTTCGGGTAAGTATAGGACATATGTCCAACACATTTTCATGAGTTACGTGCACTGACAGAACACTGACCTAAATTCATAAATGCTTTGTAAAGTTATAGCAGGTTTACAAAACGTCATTTTCATACAAAATTTGTTCAATAAACCTCCTATAATTTTACAAAGCGTTTATGAATTTAGTGGTTAGTTTATTATTTACATATATTTAAAAATGTTTGTTTATAAAAAATGTCTACTTTGATAAACGTTACATCAATTCATAGATGTCATTATAAGCACCTTATTTCAAAATATGTATTACACCTCTAAAAATATTAAAGTAGACTCAAAAATATATTGTCAGACATTGAAAAGGAAACCCTAGAGTTTTTGAATATATGCGATTTTTCGCCGATTTTAAGGCATATGTTTGGGTTTAAGGTTAGTTATTTACAGGAAATCGTCTTTAAAAATTTCAAATTCGGAAAATCTTTAGAAACCTTTTGCTTGATGCTAAAGGCCTGTATTAATTGATGATTTATATATTTCAATTGATATTCTCTGAATTGAATGAATTGAATTCTGTGAATGTTTCACAGAATGTTTTAAACGCATTCATACAGGCCTTTACTTAATACATAATTTTTTAAATCCTCAAAAATTTTCAATTCCTTTTCGATTTTAGTAACAAGCATATTAAAAGATTTAATTTGATGAACCTTTCGTCGGATCTCATACATCGCTGCAGATGTCTATTTATAAAAAACTGAATTTACGTATTAGCCAATTTTAAAAATAATTGCGAATGTCAAATGCAAAAAATACACATTTTCCAAAAATTTAAGCTAATTCTATAAAAGTTTGTGAGGATCGCTTCTCGTTAATGGTGACCTGATATTACCTTAATATAGTACCTTAAACAGAATCGTATATAGAGTTCGAAAAAAAACTACAAAAAAACCTCTAAACACTTTCCGCTCAATTTATAAATGCTTTGTAAAGTTATAGCAGGTTTACAAAACGTAATTTTACAAAGCGTTTATGAATTTAGGGGTTTGAATTCAAGAAGTTGAGCCCTTTTTGAAATTCACTATTCAATTATACCTATATATATATACATATATTTGTTCAAAATTACATTCTAGGTGTTTTTTGTTTTTACTTCCAGGTGAAACACTTTTTCCATATGAAATTGAAGTACGGTGAAGCTTGCTGTGATGTTTTACCTGCCAAATTACAAAATGTTTTTGAAGCCGAAGTTTTACAATTACTACCAAATAGAGATCAACATGGACGTCGAATATTAATTCTAGAGGCTGGAAGTGAGGGCATAAATTTTTTCATCCTTTTACACTACTAAATAAAAAATATAATCTTTCTTACAGAAAAATGGAAACCCTCACAAGTTCCATTAGTTGATCTCTTCCGTGGCATACAGTTAACGGTGTTAGGTTCTATGGTAGAACCTTTATCACAAATTTGTGGTTCTATTGTCATTATTGATGTTGAGGGTTTGCCCATGGGTCATGTTATGCAATTTACACCAACATTTGCTTCCATGTTATTAGATTACGTCCAAGAATGTATATGCATGCGTCTAAAAGCTGTACATATTGTAAATAATTCCTATATTTTCAATATTTTATTCAATATTTTTAAACCCTTCATTAGGGAAAAACTAAGGAAAAGAGTAAGTTTTGATAAAGCCAATTTGAATATTAATCCATTAATTTGTTTTTTTTCTACTTAAGATTTTCTTCCATGGCAAAGATTACAAATCTTTACACAGTCATATTGATCAATCTGTGTTACCATCTAAATACGGTGGAACTGCTACATGGGAATTACCACCCGGTAAATTATTAGGTGAATTTTTCAATTCATATACATCCGAGTTTGCGAGTAAGTTTATCATTAAGATAACTTTCTATATAATTTAATATATCTTAACGCTGTGTTTTCTTATTCTAATTTCAGAGGCCGACAGTTATGGCTTTAGGGAGGGTTACAAAATGAAGAAGTAATAGCTGTTTTGAACATGTTATTTGCCAAATTACCATAACTTTGTATATTTTAATGAGTGTAGATTATATTTGTTAAATATTATTTTAGCTGCACATTAGGACATTTTGTTATCGTTTATTTTTGTATGTTTGTATAATTATTATGTAATACATAATGTGTATTGTGATATTTTTGCATTAATTTGAGTATTTTTTCTTCTTTTTTTGTATTATATCTGAAATATACACGTTATATAGGGATTATTTGTATGATATTATAATCTATTGTTAAATGATAAGATTAAAATTTAATAATAAGAAATAAAACTATACTGATGGTTTAAAGTGATGGAAAATAATAGTATGTTTCTATAATTACATTTAAGACACATTTTCAGAATGTGGATTACTTTTAAATGTAGATCCGCACGACATTTTTTCACGAAACTATAAACCATAAAATGATACAGTATCGTTTGCCTTTAAAATAACGATAAATGTGGTTATTTTTACCTGTTGAAAAATAACTGACAATGTCGTTAACCCTTATATGCATGGTGTAGCCATTTGGCAACATCAGTTTTTTAAGAAAAAAATCCACTTGATACACAAAACTGCATTTTTGGGCATTGGGGCCCCCTTCTGTACAAAGTGTTCTTATAGTTTAGCGCAGATTTTTTGGGCAAAAAATCTTAAAAAAGCAATTTAAAGCTTAAAACCTTAAAGCCGAGCACAGACGGTCACTATCAGCGATGTTCTAAGTTCCAAATCCATATAAAAAAATTCTAAAGTGAAACATTCCGAATTTTTTTGCTGTTCTGTGATCCACATCCGAGTTATTTTTTTCGTTTTATTTCTTGTAGAAAAAGCTTGGTGGAAGTAAAACGAATACATATATAACATTTAAGCAACATTTAATACAAAAAATTTATCTTAAAATTTGTTTAAAAATTCTAAAATTCGATCGAAACAGCAAATTTCCGAAATTTTCAATTCCATGTGATTTTAAAAATCCACTCTAATTAAAAAGAACTCAGAACAGGAGTTTATAATTGATTTCTATATTATGGATTTTTTCATATACATTTTCAATGTATTCCAAACATTAAATTCGATTCTTATTGATCAGTATTTTTCATTTCTTAAAAACTTTGCAAAATTTCAATATAAATCCGCGTTTATTGTGATTATTTTCAATTTTGCATTAATTTACATATTTTCTTTATATTTTCCCATTATATTTCAACCACAAATAGCAGATTTAAAAAAATTAAATTTCAATATTACTCACACACTTTTCAATAATATGAAATTGAAAAACAAAACTTCAATTCATTTTGAATTTTTCAATTAAATTGATAAACTTTCAGTATAGGAAACCGAATGAACTAGAAATCGATTGAATATCCAAACTCGTAAATCGATTGAGCAAAAGTCAATTGAATTCCTCGCGACTGAATTCAGTGAATCGAAAGATAAAAAATTATTTAAGTCTTTTGAAATTAAATTAAGAATTCGATGAAACCAATTAAGAATTCATTCGATGTGTAAATTGTAGTTTGAGAATTTAATCAATCCATAGTCAACCAGAATTGAAAAGACAATAAATGTAGCCATATACTATGCAGCAATATTGCTAATATTATTGCAAATATTATCGTCGTTTTGCCCTACACCGTGCAATAAGATGTACAATTCTTTTACACAAGATATAGCATAACAGCTTTCTTCTAAATAAAAATGCCACAATGTCCTAGACATTACAAAATATTTTTCACTTTTCATGGTTACGTAATAGGAATCAAATCCGACAATATGACATACACACTAGCAATTTTTTCCGCAATAGCAAAGTTGCACAAAAATATTGCGCAGTGTATGGGCAACTTAAGTTGCATTTAAATCTGCACCTAAATCCCGACATTTCCACTAAAATTGAGATTCCAATGAAAATCTAATGGAAATCCCGAGATTCTCCATACAAAATAAATCCGGTAAATTCGTGAGATTTGTAAAGAAACCTCATGAAAACCTCACGAGTTTGGAGAATTTGCTGGTAACGCTGGCCAATAGCTGACCAAAAAAGTAACTTAAAACTAACAAGAAATAATGAAATAAAAGAATTATTAAAAACAAAAAAATATAAATTTAAAACCAATGGAAATGTACTAATAATTAAGAGAAGTGTTGAACAGTTCTAATTTTTGCTTCCGGTGAAGCATAACTATGAAAAAAACTTTAAAAAGTTCATGTCTTCCTCCCATGAAGATATATAAAATTTTTGCTTCTAGCTTGTCATCCTTACAAAAAATAAGTTCACTAACATAATTAGCGATAGATCTTTACATAAAATAATGTAAATTGTACTCCACCAAATAATAAAATAGTTTTTAGAAATATTTTTGATTTGAGGTTATTTTTTATAGTACTTTGTTTATAAAAAAAAATTAGGTTGTCAAATCGAAATTTCGCTATTGTTACAAAGTGAAAATGTGAACGGTCATTTAATTGCGAGATTTGCATTGGAATCTCGGGATTTAAAAACAGATGTGAACGCAGCATAAACGTATTATGAAGCCCAGGGTATACCTAGTGTTAATTGAACACTGTCTGGCAACACTATTTATTAGCAAAGACAGTAGAGTTGGGATTAATCGTTCATTTTGGTGACTTGCTATTTACAATTCAACACAATCAATAGAACTAGAAGGTTCAAATCATGCAATCATTCTTTTTTTTGAGCTGTCATTAGCTAAGCTGCCGTTCGCAAACTGTAAAGCGGAGAATACACGAAGGAACATTGAGTAGGGAACAAAAAATATCAAAAAATTTTGTAAACACGAATTGCACGATGTCAACACGCACACACACACAAACACACACACATATTCACAAAAAAATTGACATTTTTCACGAATGTTCCCTCGTGTATCCTCCGCTTAATAATTTTTCAAATCTATTTTAATTAATTTTATTATTAAAAGCATCTGAAAAATTATGTCTTAAAAAATTTTAAATGTGTTTTATGAAAAAAAAATTTATTTAATTCTTTAAAGAATTCAACTGAAAAGAGGTACAATTTTTCTATGAATAAAAAAACAAAATTAACAAAAAAAAAAAAGAATAGTGGCTAACGATGTCATAGCGGGCAAAAAATTGAATTGTTCATATGAACTAGTTTGTTCATGAACGACACAACTCGAAAGACAATAAAAACGCGCCAAATATACGAAGTATTCTGTTTTATTAACAAAAATACAATTTTCGATCAAATTATTTTTCTTTTGTAAAATAGATACAATGGATCAATATCCAGATGAAAATGAAGAATTTGAATTACAATATCAAGAAGAATTGGAGTTGATGAATGAATTTCCAGCAGAGGAGCAGAATGGTAAGCTAAAGAAGAATTTCGCAATACATGTTCAATAATACTTGAAAATATTTTAAAGATTTTCAACCAGCTAATACCACATTGAAACCTGCGTTGAGCCAAATTACCTTAAATTCTCCCCAATTATCACAGATAAGTTTTGGTGTCGATGATTCGCAAATTTCAACCGGCGGCGGGGGTCAAGTGAATCGGCGTTTATTTGGTACCCCAAAACAACTACATACTAGAGGTGCCTCTACACCTGTAGTATCAAAAACTAAAGTGATGGCACCTATACAAGAAGTGGTCAATTTAGAGGATGATCATTACGAAGTATTTGATGGTATCGACATGAGACCTTCTACCGCAAATAAAGCTTTAGCAGAATTGCAAAGAGTTTCTAGCAAACGTAAGCGTTTAGAAAGAGATCTATTTGGCAATATTGATGATTTGTTTGGTAATGAATCTTATGAAGATCCAGAAGCTAAAAAAGCTCGTACCGAAGAAGAAAGAGACTTGGAAGCTATTGAAAAAATTTTGGAGACAAGAAAAAAACTCCAAGAACAAAATAAAGCTGTACGTAAAGATAATTTATCTCGCTTGGAAGCTTTGCACGCATTTAAAATGCGAAATCTTTCCTACACTGTACCACAATGGCCATTTTTGCCTCTAAAACGGAGTGACGACGAACGCGTTTATGTACGATTTCATTCAGAGGAATACGAAACAAAAGCTATTAATGAACTAAAAGCAGCTCCTACATTAGGCAGTCTTCTGGGAGAGGACAAAAGGAAAATATGGGATGAAGCTAATGAGTTAATGCTTAAAAGACTTAGCCATAAAACTGCACCTACGCAAGAGCAGGCTCTTATTGTAGTGGAACCTACAGCTAATAAAGATACTCGCCTATGGGTAGAAAAATATAAACCTCGTAAATACATAGATCTGCTCTCGGATGAAATGACCAATAGAAGTCTTTTGTTTTGGTTAAAGATGTGGGATAAAGTCGTATTTGGCAAGTAAGTATTTTTATTTTTTCCAGGATTCGTTTTTCTATTTATAAATACCTTTTAATTTGTGAAACACAATTCAGTTTTATCCTCTTTAAAAATCATCATATTTTGCAAATACGATATTACTGAAATGTGGATATTAGAATTGTCCAAAAGTAATTGAATATTTTAATATTTAGTAATTTGTATTTAAAACTAATTTATACAAAAAGTAAGGCGACTAAAATGAATCCTTTCTTAACCTATACGCTACACCTTCACGGTTTTTTTAATTACACCAAATTATACCAAAAAATCAAGGTTGGTTACCGTTATCGTTATAATACCGTTATCACTAAAACACCTTTTAAAATTGAATACCGTTACCAATATCTCTAAAAAATTTTCAAGATACCGTTATTGTTACCGATACCGTTATTTTTATATGTAGTTACCGGTATTTACCGGTATTTATTAATTTATATAAAAATGCAAATTTTTAACTTTTTTGATTTATGGCCTAATTTTGTAAATCACCTGCGTTTATCACATCACCTACACTTCACTTCACTCACCTAACGCGGGGAATAAAAAATGTTATTTTATAAATCACTACGTATTCGTGATTGATTTTTACGTTATCACTTGAATTGTCAAATACATACTTTCTGCAAAAATAGACAAATTTTAAACGTTTTTGTTGGAATTCATATAATTTATAATTGGTATCCCCTAAAATAGAATAAAAATCTAAACAAAAAAGAAAAATGTGCAAAATATCTTAAAAAACTGGTAGAAAAAATTAATCAAAAATTCAATCAGTGATTAACAACCAATTTCCAAAAATTTTTTTCCCTAGATTATAGTCCCTAGATTATAAATTTAAAAAAACCGCACTTAAAAAATTGCAAAATAATAGCGGAACGCGAAAAAAGACTTTATGGTACAAAAATTGTACTAAAAAACCTTATCAGCGATTTTCATTCTGCAAACAAATATACTGATGTAAGAATTTTACATTTTGCAAATTTTTTTCCGCGACTTTTTTTTCTGCAAACAAATATACTGATGTAAAAATTTTACATTTTGCAAATTTTTTTCCGCGACTTTTTTTCGCGATTTTTTTGCAATTATGCACCAAACTTTGCTATATGAAATGGGTATTATAGTCTCTAGATTACATATTTAACAAAACCGCACCTAAAAAATAGCGAAATTTTGGCGGAACGCGAAAAAAGACTATGGTACAAAATTGCATTGAAAAACCTTATCAGCGATTTTCATTCTGCAAACAAATATACTGATTTAAGAATTTTCCTTTTTGCAAATTTTTTCCGCGACTTTTTTCGCGATTTTTTTTTTGCAATTATGCACCAAACTTTGCTATATGAAATGGGTATTATAGTCTCTAGATTACATATTTAACAAAACCGCACCTAAAAAATAGCGAAATTTTGACGGAACGCAAAAAAAGACTATGGTAAAAAAATTGCATTGAAAAACCTTATCAGCGATTCTCATTCTTCAAACAAATATACTGATGTAAGAATTTTCCTTTTTGCAAATTTTTTTCCGCGACTTTTTTTGCGATTTTTTTTTTCCAATTAGTCGCCGAACTTTGTTCTATGAATTGGGCATCAGAGTCCCTAGATTATAAATGTAAATAACCCGCACTTAAAAAATTGCAAAATAATAGCGGAACGCTTTTCAGACTTTATGGTAGAAAAAATTAATTAAAACACAAAATCAGCGATTAACATTTTGCAAATGAATATAATGATGCAAAAAAAAAATCGAGAAAAAAAAATTGCAAATAGGAAAATTATTCCATCAACATATTTGTTTGCAGAATGCAAATCGCTGATTAAGTTTTTAAATTAATTTTTTGTGCCATAAAGCCTTTTTTCGCGTGCCGCCATTATTTTGCAATTTTTTAAGTGCGGTTTTTTTTTTAATTTTTAATCTAGGAACTACAATACCCATTTTATACAACAAAGTTCGGTGGTGAGTTGCAAAAAGAATTCGCGAAAAAAAATTGCCGAAAAATAAAATTTTTTAAGTAATATATTTGGTTGCAGAATGTTAATCGCTGGTTAGGTTTCTTACTTCATTTTCTGCACTGTACTTTTGCAATAAAATTTTTGAAAAATAAAGTCGTGTTATAATTGTTTTTATTCCACTGGATTATCTTATCCATATGTTTTTCAGCCTAATTATCGTTAATTACTTTTTTCTAGTGTTTTTTTCTTAAGTTTTTGGTGATTTATTGCATTATTTTTCATTCAACACCTAAAAAATGCAAGTGATAATATTTGACAATTCAAGTGTTCAAAATAACAGTCTGGTGATTTACAAAATTTGCTTTTTTCATATAATTTTGTTTAAAAACTACGTAAGTCAGCACGGACTATCACCGCTTTCATCACTTGGATTTACAAAATACGAAATTTTAAAAAAGTAGGTGAAGTGAAGTGTAGTGTTTTAAGAAAGTAGGCTATTAATCTTCACTTTTTGTTTTTTACAAAAAAATTTATGGATAATAATTTTAGTTATTAAACCTACCAGCATTGAAGTTAAATCTTATAATCTGTATTTTTAACAGGTAAAATGAAATATATGTTAAGTTTTTACAAACGAAATTCGATATTGGTACCGTTACCCTTACCGTTATTCCTTTCGGTAACCAAACTTGTAAAAATACATATTTTAGTTAAGTTTCCAAATTTTCTGGAAATATGTACAGTCCCAGAAAACCTTATAATACCCGGTTATGACTTTGGTAAGAAGAAATAATGGTAGGTAACCTCTTACTTTTCTATTACAAAAGCTATTATTTTAACAAGGGCATGTCCATCGAGGTAACTCCTTACCTAGTAATATGGCATTCTCATTTTACATGTTACGGTTACCTATTACAATAAAACTTTAATACCCGTATTCAAAATGACAGTGTATGCTAACTAACTTGCTGCTAACTTGTTTACACACAAATTCCCATAAGGGAAAGCTGACAGCTAGTTAGTTAGCATATGCTTTTTCATTTTGAATACGAGGGTAAATAATTAGTGCATTTTTTAATCACCTGGGGGGTTACCGCATAGCTCGATTGGAAAAATATTTTCAAATTCGCAAATATTGTCAAAAAAATAATTTTGTATAAAAATTCTACTTTTTGATTTATTTTTATACTTAACCATGTGCACTTTATATAAAAATTAAAAAGGTAAGATTTATGCTAAAGCTTTTATTTTTACAAAAGGTACAAAATTTACGAATTCGAAAATTTTTTTTCGAATCGAGTTACGCGGTACCCCCCTGGATTTAGATTTTTTCATACAAAAACTGGATTTATTGAATAAAAAAAGAGTTGGATTTATTTATCTGGGTTTACACATAACATAAAAAACACAAATATATGAAACATTCTGTAAATTTAATGTCAGAAAATAATACCAATGAACCCAGCAAAAAAATACCTGACCAAGATCCGTAAAAGCACCTATACTGTTCGGCACGTATGCGTTCAAATTGAGGTGAATAACGCATTTTTTTAATATTGGCTTGTCATAGGAGAGAAGGTGTTGATGCTACTTTAAGTCTGCTTTGCACGTCATAAAAATGAGTGCTTTTTTTACTGTTTAAGGCGAGATGAAAAGTAACTTCTTGTGAATGCATTCAAAAGTCCTAAAAACTCCGCCTAAGTAGATCCTCAACAAACAAGATTATCCAAATTTAAAAATTTTGAGAAAAAGTGTACGTAAAACTGGGCGTAGTCATTTGAACATTAATAACGGTGTCACAGAAAATTCTGCAAAAAAACAGTCTCTTGAAAGAATTTTAACATTTTTGTTTCGAAAAAATAAATTATTTTGTCAACAGTACACTAATGTACGTCATAGGAACTTCAAAGTGAATAAACCTTACCTAAAGGAGGGAACAAACAAAATTTTTTTATAATCATTAAAGAAATGAAGAAAATTTATTTGAAATTTTCACTGTAAAAATATTCGAAATGTCGAATTATTCGACAAGAAAAAGCCGATTTATCCAATAAATCGAAAACCGCCTTTTTTCAAAAACTTTAAAAATCGCGGAAATATAGAAAAATCCTCGGACAACGGGTTTGACGACTATATATGTATGTAGTGGGTTTTCAATGCCAAATATGTATATTGTTTAAATATTATCGCCTTCAGAAGAAAGAGATTGGAAGGTTAAAATCTATACACCCAAAAAAATACATAGTTGATACTATGTCATAGTGGATATGAAGTAGTGATAGCCAACTATGTTTAATTTAAATATATAAATCAAATATTGAAGAAGTCACTTGCAACGATTTTGTAGTGGAAATTTAAAAAATTTTGAATATAGTATAAAACCACTATTTCCTATATGCAAATGGTTGACAGGGTCTACAAGTCTGTTTATATGCTTCTCGTTTTTTTCAGTAAATACAAACGTTTAAATTTTTTATTTTCAATTCAATTTATATATATTATTTACATTTGACTTAGAAGCAAAGAGTTTAGGAACTTCGTTCCTTTTCTACTTAGATATGGGCATTTCCACCGAAAGGTCCACCGATACTAAAATATTAAAAGTTCTTTAAAACACTTTGTTTTATCATATTTTCATAGGGAAACAATCAAATTTAAATAACGTAAAAAGATTTCGCATTTATTCATAACCCATTTCGAGGTATTCGAATGCAAAGTCGCACAAGCGCATCTTTTCTTATTTGGATATTTCTATTGCACATTTTGTTTTGATAAAAGTTTTTAAACAGAGACCTTATGAATTGACTTTTGCTTTCTAAAATATTTCTAAAGGTACAAAGAGTCATAAAAGAATGCATAATAAACAATGCGATTGAAAATAACTGTAAGTTTTTGATTTGCATTGTCGCATATTTCGATGTCCCGTGCGACATTGAAAAACAACATTTGTTATCAGTGCGTCGAAAGTACACGCAGAAAGCTCATCAAATATTGATTACAAACAGAGATTTTTTATACAATTAAAATAAAAAAAACCTACCTGAAAAATAAGAAGAATTGTGATCTTGGTACTTATACGCAGTTGGTCACGTGCGACATCGTAAGGGTGAAATTTAAAAATTTAAAATTTTTTTTTCTTATGTAAATGATTTATTTATATAAATACATACTTTTAAATTTTTTTAAAATTGGCATGCACCATGGTCAAGAAGTAAAAGCAAAAAAAACTGTGTTTTATATTTTCATATAAATAAATACTTCCCAGCAAAACTTTTTTGAACTGGTTTCCTCTGAATGTGTTCTAGAACAGGTGTTTTTACCACCGGTTACGTGGAACAGGTTCTAGAACTGATTCCTGGGAGTCAAAATGGAAGGTTTCACTGTCGCGGAACCAGTTCTATAACTGGTTCTAGAACCGGTTCCAAAGTAACCTGTTCTAGTTTGGAGGAAAAGAACCTGTTGCTTTTGGGACAAACTCAAACAAAAATCACCGATGATAGAACATAAATTATAACAGGTTGCATGCACGTACAAGTTGTTCTACAATGGGTTCTTTCCATCCGACAATTTTGCTGGGTTAATTCATACTACATATTTCTTTTAAGTTTGTTTTTGGTTATTATATTAAAATAAATACCTTGAATACTTCTGTCGATTTAAAAACATTTTTACTAAGCTTGTTTATATATAATTTCGTAAAAAGAGCAACAGAAACAACATAAATCTCATGATGGAAAAAAATGTCCCGTGCGACATGTCACGTGCGACAGTGAATAAAATTAATTTAAAAAAATAATATGAATCGTTTTTGGGTAAAATATCAACCATTTTTAAAGGACATCAATGCACAACAGTGTAAAATTAGTCACATTGAAATATTGCTTCAGGTTTCGCTGAAATCGGCATTTTAATTGTTAGCCGCGAAAACCACTTCTGTTTCTGTCCCGTGCGAATGCCTTGTTTTTTTACAATTATCTTGAAAACGAAAAATTGCTAAAAATCAACCTCAGCACCAATTGTAGGGCTAATAAAAAGATATAAGTAAAGCCTATTGTCAAAATAAAAATCCGTTTTATTTTGACTTTTTTTCACTTTAAAGGTGTACGACGGTCCCGTTCGACATGATGGAAATGCCCATATATAAATATATTTTTTTAATTTATGAAATTTATGTACATTATTATTAAACGGAAGGAAAAAAATTTACAAAAATCCTTATGAAGCAGAGGTATAAGATAAAAATGAGAAAAAAAAATAAAGTAGATAAAATTATGATGAGATCAGTTCATTGATATGTACATTAGAGCGTACCACCTTACAGGCAAAAAAAAAAAAAAATGTGCGCGGTACACTCTCCAATATGAAGTATTTTTGCAAGGAGGTTTCAAAAAAATTTTTTTTATTTTTTTATGCCGAACGTAGGGGTCATTTTATATTACATTTTTCGTTATATCTTTGGTATTTACAGTCGGATCTTAAAGTATGATACATCGATGTTTTTCTCGAGGAGACGAGTGTTTTGCTCTAAGAACATTTTGACCTCAAGTATCCCGTTCTAGTAGTTACCCACCAGATCTCAGTTGCTAGAACCCTAATGTACCACCCTAATGTCAGAAAATTAAAGCTCGCAAAAAATCATTAAACTTTTGCTAAGGAAGTTTTTCGTTAAACCCAGTAGAAATTTTTTTTATATATTGGTTGCCGAACCTAGGGGTCGCCTTTTTAAATTTTTTTTAATTGGATTTTTACTATATAGCAAAACACTGGTCTCCTCGAGGAGACCTCTACGGTCGGCAAAAAAATTTTTTTTTTGAAATCGCCTTCCAAAAGTACATCATATTGGAGGGTGTACGGCAAACTTTTTTTTGAGGTACGGTCTAATGTACATGTTGTCAGAGTTCGCATCTTCCATTAAAATTTAGCGTCAATCTTTCGATTTTATCCAGAACGAGTTCGGAGCCAGCGAGACTATGTAGGCGTCGGGTGGAATAGTGCCATGGTAGTTTAAATATCATTTTAAGTAGCTTATTTCGTGCTTATTTTTTATTTAAATTATGCACATTTAATACATTGTGTTATGAATTAAGAATTATTATTATTATTATTATTATTATTATTATTATTATTATTTATTGTCTCCTCCATTGCCCAAATTTAAATTTCCTTTATATATTTTATGTACACACATATATTTTGGAAATTTCTTTGTATGATCAGATTTTGGTTCATTCCACCTTCAATCTAAAAAAAAATTTATTATATTATACGTTTATAATTCAAAAGAAAACCGATTAACTTACAAAACAATAATGAAATAAGATTTTTTATTTTGTGTATTTTAGATTTCTTAATTAGTTTATTCAATTTTTGTTTGAAATTTTATTGTTAATTTGAAAATATTTGAAATATCGTATCACAGGGCAAATAGAAAAAGAACTTTTTAAATTTTTACGTAGTTTGTAATAATTATGATAGTTGATTTATAAATAATATGAAACGACTATGGATTTTGTTAACTATGCCACTATGTAAAATTTTGGGTGTACGATTAGAAATATCAAAAGATGCGCAAACACCCCCTCGATTAAATTAAATAAGCATTAATGTACCTACACTAGACCGCACCACCTTAAAGGCAAACAAAAGTGCGCGGTACAACTTCAAAAAAATTTTTTTTTCCCGAACGTATGGGTCGCCTTTTTTAATTTTTCTTTATAACTTCGGCATTTACAGTCGGATTTTAAAGCGTGATATGTCGATTTTTTGCCTCGAGGAGACCAGTGTTTTGCTATAAAGGAAAAATGCAATGAAAAAAAAATTTAAAAATGCGACCCCTACGTTCGGCAACAAAAAAAAAAAAAAAAAAATAAAAGAAATTTCTGCTGGATTTATCGAAAAACTTCCTTAGCAAAAGTTTGATGATTTTTAGGATGCTAGCAACTGAGATCTGGTGGGTAACTACTAGAACGGGATACTTGAGGTCAATAGCCCTTAGAGCAAAACATTGTTCCCATCGAGAGAAAAACATCGATGTATCATACTTTAAGATCCGACTGTATATACCAAAGATATTATGAAAAATGTCAATTGGCCACCCATACGTTCGGCAAAAAAAATTTTTTTTCCAAACATCCTTGCAAAAATAATTTAGAATGAACGGTGTACGGCGAACTTTTTTTTTGAGGTACGGTCTAATGTACACGGTTTTTAACTTATGTTTAACCGACCAATAAAGGTTCTCGAACGTGTTTCATATTCCAGTGAATGTGTCTTCTTTTTCTAGATACTCAATTTGTCTATAGTTTCTTTGAAATGAAATTAAAAATGGGGAGATTTTTGATCCAATTTTTTAACCTTTAATATAATATGAGATTGGGCGGATGAAAAAAACACGTGTTTCCTTAAATGTTCTCCTCTACAACACCTCCATATTTAATTAAGATCTGTTAGTTTGCGTAGGGAGATTTCCCTTCCCACTTTTAAATAAAAAGTGAAGTAAAATTAAATAAATTTGTATTCTATTTTATTTTTGATAGAGAATTCAAAGCATTGCAGGCCAATGCTAACAATAATGGTGAACTAAATAGTTTCAACAAGCGTACAGGAAAATTTGAATCAAATGGTGGTTGGCGTTCTCGTAAATCGAAACAATTTCTCAATACTAATGTTGATGAAATGGGTAGACCAATGCAAAAGGTGGCTCTATTATGTGGCCCCCCTGGTTTAGGCAAAACAACATTGGCGCACACAATAGCCCGACATGCTGGCTATAATGTACGAGAAATTAATGCTTCCGATGATCGAAGTCCAGAAGCCTTTAAATTGGCTTTGGAAAATGGTACACAAATGTCTTCAGTAATGAATGAATCCAAAAAACCGAATTGCATTATACTAGGTAAAGCAATCAAAAACTATTGTTTTTCTTCCAAAGAATGCTCAAATTGCTCCTCTATATTTTCAGATGAAATTGATGGTGCTCCTAGACAGTCAATAGAATTTCTTGTTAAATTTGTAACTGATAGTGTTCAAAGTAAAGCTAGACCCAAGGCTGGTGGTAAAGCATCTCATAATATTTTAAAACGTCCCATCATTTGTATTTGTAATGATGTTTACGATCCAGCCTTAAGACCTTTACGGCAAATAGCTTTTGTTGTTACCTTTCCACCCATTGATTCGGCACGTTTAGCAGAACGTTTGGTGCAACTAGCTCATACAGAACGCTTAAAAACTGACTTTGGTAGTTTAATTGCATTAGCAGAAAAATCTGGTAACGATGTGCGTTGTTGTATATCAACTATGCAATTCTTTAGGTTGGTATATAAGGTAATGTGCCAAGAAACAGAAATATTAAATTAACATTTGTAATATCTTTTGTTTTGTAGTGCACAAAAGAAGGCCTTAACACTAAACGATGTTCTTAATAATAATCTTGGTCAAAAGGATCGTCATCAAGGTTTATTTGATGTTTGGGGTTCAGTATTTAGAGTAAGTTGTATATATTAGCATTACACTAGTTTCCAACAATATTGGAAAGTTAAAATTCTAAGACCATTTGAAATCAACCAGCGTCTAATGCTTCGCAGTGACTATAAACGTTTAAGGTTGAACTCTGGTTATTGTTACCTCACTAATAAGTTTTCAATAATTTATTTCAGATTCAACGCCCTAAAAAACAATTAAAGCAAACTCGTGGTGAAGATGAAGCCCAAGTTACAATGACCGATATGTCTTTGAGTACCCGCGTGCGTCATGTACTTGATGTGGTTCATTCAGGCGGTGATTATGGACGGTAACTGCTGTTTTCTTGTACAACATTTGTTAAAATCGACTTTATCAAAATTTCCACTTAACTAACAGGTTAATGCAGGGTGTTTATGAAAACTATTTACAACAAAAAATGCCTGATCCAAATTTAAATGGCATTGTAGAGGCTACACAATGGTTTTGTTTCTCGGACACTATACAAAGACAAATTAATCAACTGCAAAATTATACAGTTTATCCCTATTTACAATATGGTTTTGTCATCTGGCATATACTATTCGCCTCATTAGCATGGCCTAAAATCAGTTTTCCCACTAAAGGATACGAGGTGAATTTTCGACTTTTTATAAATATTTTTATCTCTGTCATCTTCTTTAGATTTAAGTGGAGGCTTATAAATGTTTCATAATTCTATAACTGGCTGATGAACATTGCGTTTTGTTCATAATGTAAATATTATTTTTCTTTTTCTAAGGTTTTTTTTTTGAAAATCATAAAGACTTTAGGATATGTATAAGTAGATTTTTTTTAGATTTCAATGAATAAAATGCAATCAAGAGATTAAATGTGTTGTAGCAACATAAATGTGTAGAAACATAATAAGATGATATAAAGTTAAACAAAGTGGCGTATATTTCCTATACATAGCAGTCAAAAGAATAAATGAGTCTATAAATTTATTTTACACTTTGTAATTTCATATTCAGCCTTTACAAAAAAAAAAAAAAAAATACATGCATTAAAACACAAACTCATTTTATAGAGAGTTGTTATGCAAACAAACTTATTAAAAGATAAAACTTCCTTTATATAGAGGACAATTTCAATTAAATCGTTTTAACTTTGATTTTTGCATTTTTTCGTTCACAGTTTCAACAAAAATCGACGACACAAAAGAATATTTATCAGTCACTACGTAAATCAATTACCTATGGCACCGTGGGTGTGGGTCAGGGCTATGTGATGTTACTAGAAACAGTGCCGCTATTGAAATATATTTTGTCACCACAATTACGATCGGTAGCCATACAATTACTATCACAAAAGTAAGTTTAAATTGTATTCTCTTCATTTAGCAAATACACCTATCTCTCGATTAACACGTTAGATACGTCCATAAATCTAAGTAAAGCCTAAAACGGGTGGAAAATAATATTTTTTTGAAAAACTATCTTATTTGAACATAAATAAACTAGAACTCAAGACGTAGAGGTCAAATTATCACCCCAATAACTTATATAAAAAAAAAAATTTATAATATACATTCATACTTCCAAATAAAATTAGTCATTAATTATGCTTGTACGAGGCATCTTTTTCCTGAAAGGTGCATATCACCAGAATTACTCTGAAGTTTTTCTCACGTTTCTGGTTCAATGCCAAATGAATATAAATCAACAATACAAAACTTTTGAGTCGTATATTATCCAAAAATTAGAGAAAAACTTAAAAAAATGGCCCTGAAAATTTGATTAATATTTTTATCATAATTAAATGTCAAAACCATAGATAAGAAATACTTCGAAAAACAAAATTTTATCAAAAATTAATTTTTATCTACAAATAATAAAAAAATAATCACTTTTCCATCCCTTTTTTTTTACCAAATTTTCTGTTGTTTTTTTATTACAAAATTAAAATTAAAACGAAAAGTGACATTTGATGGCAGGCATCATTGCAAGAGCCGCTTGCATGTCAGCGATATCATGATATTGCAATAATATTGAAATTGAGTGTCTTCACTTGAGATGAAATCATTTTGACAATTGCTTGCTATCATTTTATTGCATGTCAAGACATTAGGTAATACCCACGTATTTTTTGAGTTTTATTATTAAGGTAAGATTTTCTAATTTTGGGGCACCCTAATGCTTATTTATAAATTAAATATAATAAAGTTTTACTTCTATGTAATTACAAGTAATTAATTTTGTGAAAAACTTGCGATTTTACCTAGTGTCTTGACATGCTATAAAATGATAGTAAGCAATTGTCAAAATGATATCATCTCAAGTGAAGACACTCAATTTCAATATTATTGCAATATCATGATATCGCTGACATGCAAGCGGCTCTTGCAATGATTCCTGCCATCAAATGTCACTTTTCGTTTTAATTTTAATTTTTTAATATAAAAATAACAGAAAATTTGGTAAAAAAAGAACGGGAATGAGTTTAATTTTTTTAATTAATTTAATATTATTTGTAGAAAAAAATTAATGGTTGATAAAATTTTGTGTTTTTCGAAGAAAAATCTAAAAAATTTCGTAGCCATGAAACGGTCAAGTGTTCTCCACCACTTTGCAATTGATATCATTTTGACGTTTCTCTGCAATTGTTTTGACATTTCATATATAATATCCCTACGGGAAATTTTAACAAACTGTCACCGAACTGGCCCCTTTACTTGAAATAGACTCGTCACTTTTACATGGCGTTGTCATAGGAGGGGGAAATTGACCCCTTGTGACATGTCACAAGACAAATCCCATTACAGGTTCCTGAACTTTGTTTTTTATGAGAGTTCAGTAACCTGTCCTAGGATTTGTCTTGTGACATGTCACAAGGGGTCAATTTCCCCCTCCTATGACAACGCCATGTAAAAGGGACCAGTCTATTTCAAGTAAAGGGGCCAGTTCGGTGACAGTTTGTTAAAATTTCCCGTAGGGATGTTGCATCTGAAGACACCGTGTTATATACATTCGTTTAACAGAGAGATGACTATATCTGTTATAGAGCTGGAAGTTTGTATCCGATTTGGACAAAATTTCGCAAATGCTTTTTGAGTTGCAATTTATTCAGATATCCGAAATTTCCCCCATTCAAAATAAATATATTTAACAGTTTTATTTTTGGTTTTCCTATCTTACTAATATATAGCAAAACTAATCTGTTAATTTTAGCATTTTTTTCTGCAGCATTATTTTTAACTAATTTTTAGTAGTTTTAACTAAATTTTTTGCAGTGTATATAATTCCATTTCTAATTGGGATGTTAAAAATTATATTATTTATACTTTTCAGAGAACAATCCGATTTAAAACATTGTGTAGAAATTATGGCCGATTTGGGTATAACATATACGCAAGTTAAATCTGCGGATGGACCCTATATATATCGCATGGAACCTGATATTGATACCTTAATACACTTTCCTGGTTATCCAGCAGTTTCTCTGTCCTATTTTGGCAGGCAACTGGTCGGTCGTGAAGTCGAATTGGAACGAATACATCGTTCTACACCAAAATCAATTGGTGCCGCAAACCCTTCAAAAACCAAAACTCCATCTACTTCTTCAGCTAAAAATACTTCACCTACAAACTTACCCAATCATTTACAACGTCTCAATCCAAAACGTATTGAAACATCAGCAAAAAGCAAAGCTGAAGCGGTAAGTCATATTTTCTTAACTTATTATTTTATTCATTATTCCTTTTTGCTTGACTAAACATACACACTCAAAATCTTCTACCACATACTAGAAACAAAAATTAAATTCTTTGACTTGCATTCGATTTGCATAACAAACGCATAGATTATAGCATTTAGTTATTCTTTGTGTGCAAAAAAAAAAGATGTTGTAAAAACGTGTTTGGAATTGAGATATAACTAGAACTTTTAGAAGATGTCCAAAATTTATAAGTAAAATTAAGTTAACGGTTAACATTTTGGCAGGAAATATATGAAATTTATAGTACCTAATATTTTTTGTAGTTTTGTAATATGAAAAAGTTTAATTTGAGTAGTCAACACATTATAACGCCCGACTGTCCAGTTAAAATTTGACCAATAGTTAATCAGAATTTTTCATGGCAAACAAAGGAGACAGTTAAAGTTCTAGTTAATATCCAGTTGGAAATGTCGTAAGACGTCTTCGTGACGGCTCAGCGCCAAAACTCTCAAACGAAACACGAAAAGACATTTGCTGACATTTTCATGCAAATATAATTACAATTCAGCAGGAGGTCAATGAGGAGTCAATCAGTGATGACATATCTTTAAGAAGTTGTCACTGATATTTCCTGTATTCCCCAATTATGAAGTTTTTCCTCCAATATTTTGTTTGCTGTAATTTATGTGTTATTTAAAATTTATATCCACAGTATTCACTACTAAAATAGTTTTTTAATAAATTTAAAAATCAGTGGACTGCTTTTTTTTTTTTAGAAAACTTTTAAGATTAGTAAAACAAGTTTTCCAATATTCAGATGAATATCTGAAGTTTTGTCGTGTGTAAAAAAATTACGTCTTGAAGCACATTTAAACGCGAAACTTGTATACCCTACAATTTAAACCGTTTTATGAATATAAAAGAGGAGGAATTTGAAAAAGGACAACAATAAATTCACTGTTCGCTGTTCAAAATGCAACAAAAATTCGAAATCGATATATTACACTGCTCTACAAAAAAAAAGGTGAATGTTATTGCAGTGGTTTTAGTATAATTAGGGGTGCTAATTTCGAATCTGCAACCAGTTTGTTCAAATTGGCTCTAGGTTTCGCGCAATTTGCGATTTAAATTAAAAAAAAAAAATTTAATTTTTTATTGAAAAAATCGGCTGAAAAATTAAAAAAATTTAAATCGCGAATTGTGCAAAACCTAGAGCTAATTTGAACACACTGGTTGCAGATTCGAAATCAACACCCCCTCATTATCCTAAAACAACTGCAAACTTGTGCAACTTATACATATTGTCATATTTTGTAGAGCTGTGTTACTAATTAAGTTGTGTAGAGGGACATGGAAGTTTTTCAAACTTTAAAATGGGGCATGGTGCAAAAACAGTTAAGGAAACACTGGTCTAGACGCTCAGACATCAATATGTTTTTAGTTTTGGGGCGCGCGGTTCAAATCGCCTTCAAGGTAAAATTATATGTTTTAGTAATTAATTTTTTCTTCGTGGAATCATAAAGTTTCAAAAAAATTATATACAAAACAACAACAACAAATTTTTGGGTTAACTAATATTTAATCAAAAACCTTCAACAGTACAAAAAGCAGCGTTATAGTTTTATTAAGAAAATTCGCGTGAAACTAGCAAGTAGGTAGTCAGTGAGCTTGAATTAAGAAAAAATCCTCGGCATGGTGACAGAAAGACAGCAAAACTCATAGAAATAAATCTGTAAAAATAGCAGAAAAAGTTACTAAAAATTAGTTAAAAATGATGCTGCAGAAAATACTGCTGAAATTAGCAGATTTTTTTTTGCTAAATACTTGTAAAATAAGAACAGCAAAATTAAATTAAAATTAAATTATATGAAAATAACAAATTGTACTGTAAAATCTACAGAAAATTTTGCTAAATATTATTGGACTTAAAAATTTACTGTTATATCTACAAAATTTTAAATTTTTTTTGTGATTTTTTAGGCTACAAATTATTTAGCAAATTTTTTGGCTGATTTTAGCAGATTAATTTTCCATTAACAAAAATTTAACTCAAATATAACTAAAATTCTGTATATTTAAGAGTTTTATTTTTGCTGTTCCTATATTACTAAAATATAGCAAAAATAATCTGCTAATTTTAGCAGTTTTTTCTGAAGCATCATTTTTAACAAATTTTTAGTAACTTTTTCTGTTACTTTTACAGATTTATTTCTATGACTGTAGTCAGTGTCAGTTTCTTGTGATGGTTCAACTTTTAAACCAGTTTTTTTATCTCTCTTTACCCTGAAGTTTGAAGAACATAATCATGTAGGCACTTTTCACTAGGGATGCCAATCGGGATTGGTTTTTTAAAATCCCGGGATTCTGGATATCAAAATTAAAAAAAAGGGATCACGGGACGGATCGGGATCCCGATTTTTTTTTCGGGATTTCGTGATTTTTTGCCATTTTGGGAATTTTTTGATTAAAAAATGTGTAAAAACTTCAAATTTATGTAAAAGAAATATATGGTCATATGCATAAACACTTTTAAAATTTATAAGTGACTTATAAAAGAAATTTTCCATACAAATTTCATTTTATAAACATGTTATAAGGTTTTCAAATTATTATGCATGAGCACTGTAAAATATAACTATTTTAGACGTTTTTTACATACTCCTGCTTATTTCTAAGGAACGAATGAATTGAAAGAAAAAACGCAAGAATTAAGATTTTAACTCCGTCGATATATTGTGTGCTATTTTTATTCACTATTCTTATATCATTTTAATTTAAAATTGTCAATTAAATTTTAGAATTTTCAATTAGTTTCAGAATTTGTTAATTGTTTTCCACATATAGTGCAGAAATTCAAATGAAAAGTTCTGAAATACAACTTTTTATTCGATGATTTCCGAAATATAATAAGAAATACTGCACAAGTATAGATTTGTACAAAATTATATTTAACAAAAACAGTTTAAAAATATCAACAATTTACAATTTTGGAAAAATTACCACATATTTTTGCAATTGCAAAAATCCCGGGATTCGAGCTTAAGAGTCCCGGGATTCGAGACTCATTTTTATTGAATAATCCCTGGATTTCGGGATTGGCATCCCTACTTTTCACCTTTAAGGCAATTTTTTCCATAGATTCCATAGATCTTTTACTCTTTGACTTTCGCTGTCAGAGGACGTATCTCATGAGAATGTGTTGCACATACCCTAAACAGAAAATATTTGAAAAACCGAAACCGGTTTTCGTTATTCGAAAAATCGTTTTTATTTTATTAAAGGTGGTTTTTTAGGTCCATCTTTGGACCTAACGCTCATATGGACTACATATATTTCCGACTTTGTCCTAAATGCACCTAACATTATGCAAAATCAAAATTTCTTACTGATTTCCTATTTCTTTTTTTTTTTATGAATTTATAGACAAATTTTACCTCAAGTTAATTTAAGTCCATTTTAATTTTGGATCCAAACATTAATGATTTTATATAATGATTTTATTCACAATTTAATTATGAGCGACCTATGATTGAGGCCCTATGCTCCTTCTAGGAACGATGGTAATATATATGGGGTAAAACGGGGTAAAAAAAATATTTTCCAAGTGCCATGTCACCGATTTTGATGAAATTTGGTGGAAAGTAAGTCCATGCCAAGAAAAGCTTAACCCGAAAGTTGGAGCTTTTTTTGAGCTTTTTTCTGGGGTTTATAAGCTTTCAAAGAAATCAGGAGCCTTTTTTTTATTTTCAAATAACTTTAAAATGGAATAAGCTACACTTTTGAAATTTTCCAAAAATATTCACAACAAAATTGTGTTTTTAAAAATTTTTTTTTAAAAAAATTAGGTTGAATATTTTTTGGAAAAAAAGTGCAATTTTTCAAAAAATTAAGTGTAGCAAAAAACACCCATCCTTCGATTTTTTTAAAAAAATATATGTTAAAGCGGCATTTGTTCCAAACATTTTGCGGGGTAGGGCACATTGATGGGGTAAAAAATGAGGGAGTTATAGCCAATTTTGTGATGCAACCTCACAAAATTGTAAAAAATTTAAAATTTAAGATGGTATGCTTTTTATTGTATTTATCGTATGTGCTTCAATTTAAACAATAGTTGTAAATATGTTGTTGGTATTCTTCTTGCTGAAACATTTTACGACAATACAAAGTCACCTTGTCTGTTTTTCTAGTTTTTTTATGTTCAGTGGCACCTGTTTTTTGTTTACTATTTAGTCAGCTGTGATTCGGTAAGTTCTTGTGCACAATTAAAAGAAAAATAAAAATAAATTAAGCTCTGGCGTTTTTATGTCTTTGATTTGGAAAATACATCGTTAGTTACTATAATCAGAAATGAGTAACCCGACAAAAAAAACACTGCTGGAATCCTTTTGGAAAATGCACTTCTCGTATGTTCACAGCTTTTGACTATATTTTGCACATTTAAAATTTTTTTCTGAATTTGAAGGTTGTACTGCATTAAGAAGACTTTCATCAAAAAATAAATTAAAATTTGACTTTGTTCCTGAAAACGCTGTAATATGCCTGAATTGCCGAATTGATACTGACAAATATGAACCGGTAACTAACACGAATTTAAGTTCAAGCTCATCAGACAATGATTCTGAGCCTTTCGATGTATCAGATCGACAAGAAATTCTTAACAAAGTAAACACTGCACTTCTTGCTCTTGATCAAACCAAAATCGATGGTAAAAGGTTTGTAAACAGTAACACTTTCTTCCTATATTCTTTTATCTTAACGTTAGCCGGGGTCAATTATTACGTTTATTTTCTTAACAGACTTTATAATAAACAATATGTTACTAGAAAAGCCGAAGCAGCTCAGGAAACTATTAAGGAAAGGTTGGAAAATATATCAAATATGCAGATCTCTACCACTAATGACGACAAAGTTAATGCTTTCGATGAAATTATAACTTCACTAGAAAAAAAGTTTAAGGCTGAAAACACTACGCGGTAAAGTGGAAACGTTTATGTGATCATTGTTATAACTTCTGATTTTGGCTTTCGAAATTTCAGAGAAGATAAATGCCGCATTTTGACGATTTTACCATCTTCTTTAAAAACTTCAGATGTAGTAAAAAATTTTGGCTGTTCTACCACATTGCTTTACAAATGTAATGCAATCAAAAGGCAAAAGGGTATTTTAAGTGTTCCCGACGATAAACCAAGACAAGGATTGTCAAGTGAGACAGTTGATTTGATTAAGCAATTTTATTTAAGCGACGAAAATTCAAGAGAGCTGCCAGGAATGAAAGATTACGTCTCAATACGAAACAGTGTTGGCAAAAAAGAAAAAATTCAGAAAAGACTCGTATATTGTAATTTGAACGAATTGTACCAAATGTTTAAACAACAGTTTCCAAACCATAAAGTTGGGTTCACTAAGTTCGCGGAGTTCCGTCCACAAGAGTGCGTTTTAGCAGGGGCTTCTGGAACCCATACCGTTTGTGTGTGCATTATGCATCAAAATGTTAAACTCATGACCGAAGGTAAATGTATTTATTAATTTTATAAATACGCTTGGAGAAGCACGACCAATTTATTGACCATTAAGTAATTAGAACTGAATGTTAATGAATTTTTGATTAATAAGTTTTTAATGGCCTTTGTAGGTGGCAATTTAAACCAAATAGCGAAAGCTTGGGAGTTTCCTATTGATGGCAAAAGTTCATATAAATTATTACTCAAACAATTTATATGCTCTGTTCCAAGTGAAAAATGCTACAAAGGCCTTTGCAAATCCTGCCCAAACAAAACTCACCTTAAAAATAAATTACTGGAAGGTTTTGATGATGAATCATTTGATGATGTTACTTATAAACAATGGATAGCTACAGACAGGTTACTATTATGTGGCTTTAATTAGTATTTACTTATACTTGTATTTTAAAATCGGTTGTTATATTTAGATGCACTTTAAAAACTTTGACCGACACTAAAGAAGAATTTGTTTCGACTCTAATGGATAAATTGCCAAAATTACTTTATCATGATTTTGTCGCTACAGAACAAGCCCAGTATTTTAAAGATTGTAAAAAAAAACCTACAAAATGGTGAATTTTTGGTGACGCTAGATTTTTCAGAAAACTTTGCATTCGTTGTTCAAGAAGCAGTTCAAGGTTTTCACTGGAACAATAATCAAGCGACAATTCATCCGATTGTAATTTATTACAGGAATCAGGAAACATCCAAAGTTGACCATATTTCGTACGTTGGCATATCTGATTGTTTGGAGCATGACACAATTGCAGTTTATATATTTCAACGAAAACTTATTGAAGACTTAAAGAATAACTTCACATCCACTAAATCAATAAAATACTTTTCTGACGGAGCACCACAGCAATATAAAAATAAAAAAAACTTCATAAATTTGATGAATCACAGCAAAGACTTTTCCATAGCAGCAGAATGGAATTTTTTTGCTACCGCGCACGGAAAAGGTGCTTGTGATGGTGTTGGGGGCACACTAAAACGTACAGCTAGACGATATTGCCTACAGAAAGGTACGAAAGATGAAATTTTGACTGCGGAAAAGCTTTTCGAGTGGGCAAAGAAGCATGCAAAAAGTTATAAAGTCTTCTTTTGCTCTAAAAAAGATTATGAGGAGTCTGCAGACTATTTAAAGTCTCGGTTTGAAACCTGTAAAACAGTAAAAGGTACGCTTGGTATCCATCATATAGCTGCTATAAATTATTATGAGCTGAAAGTCAAAACCACATCAAATAGTTTAGAGTTGAAAGTAGTTAGATTTTAATTTATTTAGTTTAATATAAATATATATTAATAATAAACTATGACACTTTTACAATAGTATACGAATTAAATAATAAACGCAATATATTATACATATAAACTTGAAAACTAAATTTTAAATTTTTTACAATTTTGTGAGGTTGCATCACAAAATTGGCTATAACTCCCTCATTTTTTACCCCATCAATGTGCCCTACCCCGCAAAATGTTTGGAACAAATGCCGCTTTAACATATATTTTTTTAAAAAAAATCGAAGGATGGGTGTTTTTTGCTACACTTAATTTTTTGAAAAATTGCACTTTTTTTCCAAAAAATATTCAACCTAATTTTTTTAAAAAAAAATTTTTAAAAACACAATTTTGTTGTGAATATTTTTGGAAAATTTCAAAAGTGTAGCTTATTCCATTTTAAAGTTATTTGAAAATAAAAAAAAGGCTCCTGATTTCTTTGAAAGCTTATAAACCCCAGAAAAAAGCTCAAAAAAAGCTCCAACTTTCGGGTTAAGCTTTTCTTGGCATGGACTTACTTTCCACCAAATTTCATCAAAATCGGTGACATGGCACTTGGAAAATATTTTTTTTACCCCGTTTTACCCCATATATATAATTATGAACGACGAAGCCTATTTCCAATTAAATGGGTTCGTTAATAAGCAAAACTGCAGGAAAATCCAAGAGTAGTTCAACAACGAGAATTACACCCACTTAAGTGTACTATTTGGTGCGTTGTTTCGTAGAAAAGGGTAATTGGGCCATATTTTTTTTGAAAACGAACACGTTAAGGGCACGTTGTTCAATAGTGTACTGTTCCATTTTAAATTCCCCACGTCTTCTTTGCAAAATATTGAAAAAGAAAAATATAATAAAAAAGTTATAAGGAGTTTAAACCCCTTCGGTAATTTTGGGCCACCCTGTATAATCTTTTATACGAACTAATACTGAAATTATACCTATGAATCTTATTTGTTTATTTTTTCATTGCTTTAAAGTTCAAGAACTATCAGAATCATAACTTTAAATATTGATTTACAGAACAAATAGAAAACTAACCTAAAATTTTAGAAAATTAAGTAATAGATGTTGGATAAAGTTCGGTAACATGACAGTAAGCAAAAAAAAATAACCTAAAGTACGGGAATGCACAAAACCACTTTTCTAGCCTAAAAATTGGTTTCATAGCAACATGTGAAAATGCACATAATTTTGATTTAAAAACTTTCTCCAATACACATATTTATTTGTATTTAAAAGTTCTTATTTGCTTTTATTCAATTTATTATTATAAATTATACATTTCTTTTGCGTATTTCTTCATTTAAATCAGGACTTCAAACGAACGGACCTATTGTTTGCATTACAAATTCTACAAATGATCTCCTATAAAAAAGAATAAGGGCCAGTGTTAAATTCAGTACCTAGTAGAGTTTTTTACTTAAATTTTACTTAAGTAAGAGATTTTCAAACAAAATAGTATCACACTTAAGTAAAATTTTATTCAAAAATCCTACAAAGTGTGACTATAATACGGGCCCCAGTTTATTTTTCCTGCAAGTAATTTAAATCATACATTATTTACTTAACAAATATGTATGTACAATTTTAAAGCCTCAAAATTATTTCTGAATCAGCTCACCACCAACCATTAACTCTATTCACTCAAATAATACTCTAGGGAATTGTTTCAAAAGAAGCTACTTGTTCATAGGTTAAATGCTGCTATATACCATACAAAATAAAATAAACATTCATTGTCTTAATATGGCCCGTAAAAATTCATTGTCTTTAGTGTCCTGTAAAATTGAAATCAAATCTCAGTGCAATAATACCCGTATAGAAAAGTCCACAGAAAAAAGCAAAGAGAATTCAAAAACAAATAGAGTAAGAAAAGGTGTTTTTCATTGCTAACAATCTGTATATAATCTGTGTTTGTTTTTCTCGTTTCAAAACACAATTCAAAGTTAAATTGAAAATAAAATTTCATGTAAAAGTTGTTACTAACATTAACCCAAAGGCTGACTAACAAAAAAAAAAAAAGTTCTAAATAATATTTACAATTGTTTAAAAAAAAAAAAATAATAATAATGTAAAATGTAGCTGTTATTGCAATCACTATCATTTCATCATCATCATCAGAGTCATTTGTTGTTGTTTGAATGGAAATGTGAATACTAATAATAATATCAATTTCAATACAAATACTAAATATGTTATGTTACAGGTCTCTAAGGATTTCTTTGGTCGTATACAACGTAAAACCGCAGCACAAAAACTGGTAGATGAATGTAAGTCTTTTACGAATGAGAAAGTATCATTCTGTTTTTATATTTACATTTTGCTTTATTCTATTGTTATCCGTTTGCAAAGTTTATTTATTGTAATGTACATACATATCAGAGTATCGAATGAATTAAATTTTTAGTTCGATTTTCAGTTAAGAATTAAAAGTTTTATGAATGTGACCTCGAACACAAGGGTTTTATTAGTGTTTTTAAAACCGTATAGTTCATAAACTGGGACCAACGAGTATAGAATCTCAAGAGTATGCATGCGTCTCAATCTCTGTTAACCTTCCTATACCCTATACCCGTAACCCGCGTGCGGTCTCACAGACCGAAAGTTTTAAACCCTGTTTCTTCATAGTTTTTCCTAACAAAACCTATATATGTAGATAATATTGTTTTGTAAATTTAAAACGAATGAAAAAGTTAAAGTCGGGCATGCCGACTATATAATACCCTACACCAGTCTGGTTAAAAGCCAACTAATGTTTAGATCGAAAATATAGTCCATATGGGCGATAGATTCAAATATGGACCGATCCTATCTATATTCAATAGGCTTTGTCCTTTTGACCATGTAAGTCAGCGAACCAAATTTCATTGAAAAATCTTCGTTTTTCCGACCTGCAGCATGTAAACAAGCCAATTTGTGGGGGGGGGGTGGGGGGAGGGCACTAGGTCTAAACATGTACCGATTTTAACCAAAATCAATAGGCTTCGTCCTTGGGCTGATGTAGGTCGGTGTACCAAATTTCACCAAAATATCTTAATATTTGCGACCTGCAGCGTGTAACCAAGCCAATTTTTTGGGTTGGGGGGGGGATCCTTATATGGGCACTGGGTCTAAACATGGACCGATTTTAACCAAAATCAATAGGCTTCGTCCTTGACATAAGTCGGCGTACCAAATTTCATCAAAATATCTAAATATTTGCGACCTGTAGAGTGCGCACAAGAATGCATGGACAGACAGACGGACGGACATCGTTAAATCGAAATAAAACGTGATTCTTAGTCGATCGGTATACTATAAGGTGGGTCTAGGTCCAATATTTTTTGATGTTACAAACATCAGCACAAACTTATTAT
This sequence comes from Leucophora obtusa, assembly GCA_949987735.1. Taxonomy (NCBI): domain Eukaryota; kingdom Metazoa; phylum Arthropoda; class Insecta; order Diptera; family Anthomyiidae; genus Leucophora; species Leucophora obtusa. The sequence continues at coordinate 211,177,842 of OX465298.1, forward strand.
ACCCTCTCTACGTAGTGGTGTAGGGTATAAATATAATGGAAAAAATTATACCATGCAATCACTTTATTTTCATTAATTTTATTGACTTTCAGTCTTTTACAAAATATCTTTCAAATAAATATATTTGAAAAAAGTGTTTCGTCGGTCTCACAGACCAACGCGCGGGTAAAGGAAGGTTAACTTGCGCTGTCTGCCACTTCAAAACGTTTTAATCGAAGGTGTAGGGTACACTCATAGAAAAAAATCTATAAAAATAGCAGAAAAAGTTGCTAAAAATTAGTTGCATATGATGCTGCAGAAAAAACTGCTGAAATTTGCAGATTTTTTTGCTAAATACTAGTAAAATAAGAACAGCAAAATTAAAAAAATTAGTTATATGAAAATAACAAATTGTACTGTAAAATCTACAGAAATTTTTGCTAAATATTATTAGACTAAAAATGGCAAAAATAAACTGTTATATCTACAAATTTTTTGCTTTTTTAAGCTAAATTTAGTTGAATGCAAATAGCAGTCTATCCTGCTAAAAGCAGCAGAAATATTTGCTAAAAAAAATTGTAAACTGCTGTTTTTAAAAGGCTCGATTTTTATTTGCATTTAAAAAAAATCGGGGAAAAAAACTTCGAAAATTTTACATTTTTTGTGATTTTTTAGGCTAAAATTGATTTAGCAAAATTTTTTACCGATTTCAGCAGGTTAATTGCTATTTTCCATTGACAAAAATTTAACTCAAATTTAACTAAAATTCTGTATATTTAACAGTTTTAATTTTGCTGTTCTTATTTTACTAGTATTTAGCAAAACAAATCTGCTAATTTCAGCATTTTTCTGCAGCATCATTTTTAACTAATTTTTAGTAACTTTTTCTGCTATTTTTACAAATTTATTTCTATGAGTGTATGTTAAAGCCGTTCAATGATCTTAGGATTGTTTTTTCTTTTGTTCATTAAAACAAATATAAATTAATCTGCAAAGATTGACAAATAGCCTATTTTCTATTTACGCAAATTAACCTCAAAAATTGTTCATATGAAACTTTGTTCAACTTTGTATTAAAAATTTTTGGGCATTTTTATTTTTGGTACATTTTTTCCTTGGGGGATTTTGCCTACAGCCAAAAATATAATCAAACAGTTAAACCCGTTAACTGTAATTTAAATAAAATGTCAGTCAGAGCCAGTGAGAGAACATTTAACAGCCCAGTGTAGAAACGGTAATGACATATCATTATTTTTTGGACTACCAGTAATGTCACATACTTACTTTCTGCATTATTTGAAAACAAATAATAATGAGTTACTGATAATGACTTATTTTTATCATCATTTCAAATAGAAAATAATTTTCTAGATCTTTTTTGAAAATTTATTGAAATCTATTTTTAGACTCAATATTTTTTAAACACTGGTAAGGATATACATATATAACCAAATATTTTTTGATTTTTTATATGTTGGCGAGTAAGCTTACTTGTGTGCAGCGGGTCAATTATGTTTCTATCTATTAAATATTACATGTCGATATAGCTCAGATGGTAGAGCTATTGACTGGCAATCTGTAGACCCAGGTTCGATTCCCGCACCAGCAAATTTTATTTAAAAAAAATACAATAAAAAATATGTTCTTTTATATAATTTATTTTTTTGAACATCTATTTTTAGACTCATTATTTTTGTCAAAAAATAGGAAAATTTGGAAAAGCAAATTTTATTTAAAAAAAAATACAATAAAAAATATTTTTTTTATATAATTTATTTTTTTGAAAATCTATTTTTATACTCACTATTTTTGTCAGTACTGGTAAGCACATAGGTAACGATATATTTTTTGATTTTTCGTATGCTGGTGGGTAACCATAACTCATTAAGGGTTTTCACAAGGGGTGTGCTATTTGTTGTATCGTTGTATCGTCCTAACAAAAAACAGAGTTGTTAAAAATTAAATTGAAAAAATACAACATTTGAGAATAGCACGATACAACATTTTTACGTATGTTTAATATCTTATGTTTGAGTGTGCTAACAGATAGAAAACTGAATAGAAAATCGTTGTTAAACACAAATAAAAATTTTAACAACTCTGTTTTTTGTTAGGACGATACAACGATACAACGGATAGCACACCCCTTATGAACAACCTAATTATTTTTCGCGACATCGCCATATAAAGGTAATAAGAAATGTAATAACAAAAGTAACTAGTTACCATTACCAAGTATGTAGTTACATAACCACATATCTGGTAATGATTTTCTACACTGGGTTACTTGTGTGCAGCACGTCAATTATGTTTTTATCTATTAAATATTACATGTCGATATTGCTCAGATGGTAGAGCTATTGACTGGCAATCTGTAGACCTAGGTTCGATTCCCGCACCAGCAAATTTTATTTAGGGGGTAATTTTCTAAAACACTTCGGTGAAGTGTTGCGTTATTTCTATAGAAATTGTTTTTGTAACAAAAACAATTTACATTGAAAGTTCCCTTCACTTCACCCAAGTGTTTTACGAAATTAGGTACTTAAAAAAAAATACAATAAAAAATATTTTTTTTATATATGTAGTTTATTTTTTTGAAAATCTATTTTAAGACTCATTATTTTTGTCAGTGCTGGTAATAACAAAAGTAACTAGTTACCATTACCAAGTATGTAGTTACATAACCACATATCTGGTAATGATTTTCCACACTGGGAGTAGTTGAGCGACTTGCATGGAGCCTGCTAGGACAGATCTAGATCAGATGGGGTCTTATATTCTGTAATTTCAATCTTAAGCTTTGTGAAAAATCTGTTTCAAAACTTAGTTCAGACAAAAAAAAGTTTATTGTCTTTGTATAATTTCTAGCGTAAATAATTTTATTACCGAACAGTAGCTGTATTTTCGCTCATGCCTATCAACTTAAGTATTTAAAGCAAATATGTATACGTTAAACCGATTGGACTATAAAAAAATAAAATAGTTAAGGTCATATACATAATCACTTTTTAAATTTATAAATGGATTATAAAATAAATATTTCATACAAAATTCATCAATTATTTTAATTTTTGCATTAAAAGGTACAAAAATTGCTTTTCCGCACTTTATATATTTTCGTATATTCAGTAAGAATATTGTACTACCTGAAGTCCAAATTCGAATATGATATTGTCATATTAGATTTTATTTGTTGTTTCAAAAAGGTTGATCATTTTCATGATAGACAATACAATTGTTTCGTGGGCATCACCCCAACTCTTCAGTTGTCCGCAATAAGAAAATGATAACTTGAATAAACAAACCGAGACATTACATAAGGATGTAATTGTTGCTTTCAAATAGAGTTGATTTATGCCAAATCAGGCAGTTCATATACCTACATACAAAAGTGCAAAATTCTCGTCCCGTTGAATTTTTGTACCTTATGTAATGTCTCTGTTTTTAAGCTATTTTAGGGTTAACATTGTTTTAATTAAATCTGTACAAATTGATTAAGGGCAACAGTAATAATCAGATAAAGATTTTGATTCAGTAATAGAATTTTAACGATTACCAATCAATACTGGTTTACATAATACTAAAATGAATAGAATTAAGAATTAATTCATTTATGTTCTGCTTATGTACGCATATACATACTATTTTTAAATCCTGTTACTTGCAACAAATGCGAATATATTTGTAATGTGTTTTTGTTTATTAAATACTAATTTTACGCTTGAATATTATGCTTTCCAGCTAAATCTGATCCAATTGTTAAAAGTCCTATTTGGTATCGTTATAAGGAGGGTTTCAATAATGCCGTACGTAAGGATATTCATATGAACGAGTTGCTGTAAAGTAAAATAAATGGGTAGTTTAGGTTTGTCTTACGTTTTTTTACTGCATAGAATTATATTAATTTTAATGTATTTAATTTTTGTTTTATTTTAATAAAATGTATTTATTTTGTTTCTCATTGAATTTTACATATTATTATTTCTTTTCTATTTTAAATTGTGGGTAGCTCGTGACTTATGCTCGCAATTTCAAGCAATAGATATCAGTGCCTAGATACCTACCGTGTAGACGGACAAAATCTTGAGCACTGATAGGTATCTATTGCCTGAAATTACGGGCATTAAACACAATTAATGCTTATTCTCAATAAATATTGTAATCATGAGAATAACAAGGAAGGTATCCAAATGGGTATGATAGAGAAAAAAAAAAAATAAGACACGATTTTTTTGGCGGTCCAATTTCACTTTAATGGTTAAAAAGTGAGATCAAAAACTAACCATTTTTTAAGGAAACCAATCTGAAATTTAGGAAATTTAGATTTATTTGTATACAGCGTTAAAGTACTCGAGAATATAAAATTTTGTTGCGGACCCAGGGTTGCCACTTATTTTAAATATTTTAAATGATAATGAATATCGAAAAAAGCTCAGAGATCCCCCTCTATTAAATTAAATGGGCATTATTACATGTAAATTTGAAACCAACAAGAATTACCATATTTTCTATAACCAAAAAAACCTTTTATTTGATACCCTACAACTTTTCATAAAAATTGTAAGAAATAAATTAAAATAACGAAAAATTGTGTAATTTTTCACCTCACTAAATCAAATAAATTCATCGGCACACAATACTTAACCTCAAAAACAAAAAATCAGTAAAAAAGTTTCCAGAAAAGTTCCTAATATTAGTTGGCTAATTTTTAGCAAACATGTTTTGCCGAATTTTTATTATATGAAAAAAAAATAAAACCTTCTTGCTAAAATCAATAAAACTTTTTACTAAATAGTAGTATGTACACAAAAAATGACATATACAAATTTGTAAAAAAAATTAAACTTTAATTTATTTTGGTACAGTGCTGTTTTAACGTCATATAGACCAGCTGCAATTAATATTGTAATTAATATGCATTTTATCAGTTTTTAATTTTAGTAGGTTTGAGGTTAAGTAGAAGAATAAACCATTTTCTATAAAAATTATAAACACATTAATTTGCAAATCAGACTAGATATAGTTTCTGCCTTTTTCTATGGACAGGCTTCATCAGTGATTTTCCATTAAATTGTATTATTGTTTATATTTTATTGCCAGATTGTCTTTATATGATAATTTTTCAACACGTCGGCTGTAGGAATCGAACCTATAAGGCATTGTATGTAGTGTAGCCAATTCATAGTTTTCTTTCCTATTCAGCTTTCTGTTATTGTTTTTTACTTTCATAAGTGACCAAACAGATACATATAAACATTATACTTTAGATTTTTGTTTATCTTCCAACCTCCTCCGTGTCTCCTTTAATTAATTTATTTGCTGAAATTTTATATCTCAAATTTGTTTTTTGTGATTTTTTAAAAATAATTTTAAAAAAATGTAAATGGATGTCTTTTTCTCATTGTCAACATGATGCAGTTAAGCATAGTAAGCTATTTTTTGCTGGGAAAAATTTCACCAGAACTTTAACGTCCTCGAATGGTTGTTTGAATTGTGAGACAAATTAAGTAAAGAATTTTGTCGTTAAAAAATTAAGAGAATCTCGCTACTGTGTAGTAATGAGCAGAGAAGACAAAATTGCTGTTTTTGCTTTTTATGCTTTTTATTGCTTGTTTTACTTATAATTGCTTGTTTTTGCTTTTTTTGGATTTTTCGTTTTTTAGCTTTAAAATAGCTTTTTCTTAAGATTTTTGAGCTTTGAATTGCTTTTTTTAAATCTTTTTGCCCAAAAATTCTTTTTTTGCTCACAAAAAAATATTTTTTCTCTTAACTTTGAATTATTTTTTTTTGAAAACAGTTGTTTTTGCAAGTTTTTTGCCTTTTGCTTTTTTTACAACATTTTTTTGCTTTAAACATATCGAAATTTGCTTTTTTCTGTCTTCTCTGGTAATGAGTGCCGATTTTGCTCGGAACATGAAATTTTTGACATCTTTAATCGCTAGTCCAAATCTAAAAGTACGGTCCAAAAAATCTTTTCATTAGATTATAAAAATTTTTAACTTAAAACAAAGCCCTGATCGTAAAGTTTTTTCTTATGTCAAAAACTCGGTTTTAAAAAGTTGGTAACATGTTTTGCTAAAATCACTAATGAAAATTAGTAAAAAATTTGGAATTTATAAATGAGGAATATAAAGAATTTTGACTAAAAAATAATTTTGCACAAAAATTAGTACAAAATCTAAAGTGAGATGTAAAACGTTTTTGTACTAAACTTTTTTTTTCAGTGTGCAGAGTCCAAAACACCCATAACCATTTCAAACACCAAAATATTTTGCACCTATTTAGTATAGATTACATAGATAACAAACTTTTCTTCTTCTTTTGTCAACAAACACATTTTTTTAAGCACATTTAAATATTTTTTCTATACGTATAGAACGTACATATGTCAGCGAATGTCAAAGAGTAAGAGATCTATATAATCTATGCTATTTAGAGCTTTAATGTTAGTCTTGTATGGAAACAATATTAGTAACTATTAATACGGTTGTAAATCTATGTACTTAATACTGTATGAGCTCACTTTTATAATTGAATAAAACTTATTTTGCATTGTGGAAGAAAAGTGCTTATGCAAAGGAATTTCGAAGGCGTTAATTTACTAGATTAAGTCAAGGGCGTGCCATATTTTAACACAGATTTGTAACACAAAAAAAAAAGAAAAACAACCTCCATGCACTACTGGCAACTGATTGCTCTCCAGTAGCAATAGTTTATGTGCGTAATTCATAGACATGTGGCTTTTCCAGTGGCTTTCATTTCATTTTATTTGTGTTTGGTTTTATTTTTGTTGAGCTGATAACGATTATAAGGTCGGTTCGTTTTATTTGGAATACAAAGCTGCTGTTGTTGAGACTCTGATTGTGTTTATGTCACAAAGAGTAAGGCTCGGTTCGTTGTTGCGTCAAGTATTACTCCGAGAGCAAAAATTGTCAGCAGAATTAACGAAAATTCGGATTTTATTTATTAATTTTTTTTTAATAAATCGGGTTTTAAATTGCTATTATCCAGATCGAACACAATTACAATGTCGAAATTTTTTAGTATAATATTAATGTTAACATTCACATCAAGCTGTCTGATTTTCTCTATAGAATCGCGTAGTTGGGATACTCCAAGTAAGTTAAGCAATTTTCAAACAACAATTTTCCAGAATCCGTTATTATTACTTTGTTAATTTGTAGATATTTGTTTACAACCACCACCCAGATCCGAGGGCATTTGTACAATTGAAATCGAAGGATTCTATTTTGACAATCAAACCAAAAATTGTGAAAAATATACTGTTGGAGGCTGTCGTTTGGTGGGTGGCCAAAGTTTCGGTTCCTTGCAAGACTGTTTAGCCACTTGTGTTCATGGCACTCGACGTATACAAGATATAAGACAAGAATAATTAAAAACAAATGTATTTAAATAAGGTTTCACGCACACAATGTTACTTTTGTTGCAGCGACAGAAAAAATAACGTATTTTCAGTCGCTTTTAATATAACAAATATAAAAAGAAGACTTCACAGTCGACGTCTGCAGCTCATCGTGTTGCCACCCATGCATTTTTTTTAAAAGAAACTACTGAAAAATACCGTTTTTTTTCAATCGCTACGACAAAGCGTACGATAAGCTTTCAGCCTAAAATTGTATAAGAATTGTATTAAAATAATATTTTCAAAAATTTTTATTAAAATCTAATTACATTTTTGTTTAATTGTAACCTTATCTTGTGTTTTCCACTTTAAGCTGGTTTTTTTTTTATTTCTTTTTTAACTCATGCACATTATTCTTATCACGAGTATTGAAATTTTTAAATTGTATTGGGAGTATAAATAAGAAAATTGTTTGTTATTGTCGTTTGAACGTTTGTAATACCTTGAAATATGTACTTTAGGTTATCGAACTTATATTCGACTATCTGCTGAAATCTTATATTTTTTTGAATTTAAAATTTGAAATTAAACGAAAATGTCGCACTTTAAATCCACAAGAACCAAGCAAAAAAAAAAGAGATACAAAACCACTACAATGAATTACCCAAGAAAATTTTTTAAAATCGGTAGCTAACCACACCCATTCTACAACTGGTTCTACTGCAACCGATTCCATGGAACTGGTTCCGGAACCAGTTCCTGGGATTCCGTATGGAAGGTGTGGGTGACGTAGAATCAGTTCCAGAACTGATTCTAGAGCAACCGGTTCCACTTTGGAGCTATAGAAGGGGTTGCTTTTGGGACAATTTCAAAGAAAAAGAATCGGTGTTAGAATCGACAGTAGAAGGGGTTGTGAATGAAAAGTAGCTATTCTACAACCGATTCTTTGGAACAGAAAATTTTCCTGGGTATCTAGATGTACTTTTTTTTTAACAGAAACACTAATGATTTTAACTTTGAGTTGTGATAGGAGTTTTCCCACTTCAACATTTTTTCAGCACTTTTTGACTGAGTGCAAAAGAATTCAATTGAAAGCAAAGAAAAAAATTTGCAAAAAAAAAGTAATATTTTTTTTTAAATTAATAGCTAAATTACCTCAATTTTCGTTAATGCACATGTGTGCACATATGTGGATGCATGTATGGAGATTTATGTATCCATGTATGGAAAAGCATTCGTGTTTATGATCATGCGCGAACATACATTAAACCTGTATGATCCATTAATGTAGATTTTTAGCCGGGTAATCAAATGTTATATGTGTCGATAGCTCAGGTGCTAGAGTTCTTGGCTAACAAGCAGGGATCCCAGGTTCGAATACCAGCGTGACCACGTTTATATATTTAATAGAAAAATATTTGTAATAATTTTTTTTAAATAAATTTTTTTTTACGAAAATCTATTTTTAGACCCATTACTTTTCTCATCATCGTAACCACATAAATAACCAATTACTTTATCACCTCCTCCCCATACATTACCTTGGGGCTCATCGCCTGTAAAATTCATCAGTAAAGTAAGGTGTAAAGTAATGCATCGGCCCCTATGGCAACACATTACTTTAGACATTATTTGGTAATGTGTGGTTTCGCTGGGTACTTATGTCTTTTTGGCGTTTAATAGAGTTGTGACGTTCATGTACGAACTTGTTCATTTGAACGGTTCAGTTCATTGAACGATATGGCATCGTTCACCATTATTCGTTCAATCGTTGATTTCGTTCATTTTAATTCATAGAAAATTTGTATCTATTTCTTATTATTTTTTTTTCAAAAAATTAAATGTTTTTCTTAATAATTTCAAACTTTTATTAAAATTTTAATTTTTTGATACAATAAAATTAATGTAAACATGTAATATCTAGTGCGTCAAACGAACGACACAGTTCATGACAAAAAAAGAACGATTGAACGATTTGAACGAACTAGTTCAATGAATTGTATTGAACGATAAGCCCGAGTCACCAAAAAGAACGATTAAACCCAACTCTAGCGTTTAACGCGTTTTCAATGGTGAATACAAAACAGATTATTTATTGTGTAGTTTTTGAGGAAAATTTATGGAAGTAAAACTTCTTTATCATTTTAATCGAAACAGAGTTTTTGGCATGAAAAAATACACAATATTATTCGTTGAAAACAATGGTGGTGTTCTGGAAAACGAATCCACGACAAAACGTTATTTTTCATCCGAAATTACGCGTTGTTGTTGTTGTTAAAAATCACATTATTTTATTTTGATTCGTTTTTTAGAGCCCCCCGATTAAATTGAAGAAACCACAATTAGAAAGAGGACCACTGATTTTTCATTATATTTAATCCATTTTGTTATTCATTTTTAAATATTGTTTAAATAACACAGGATGACAAAATCTTGACTTTTAAAACTCAATAGAGATCTGGCCATTAATTCTATATATTTCAGACATGCTGATTAAAACAGAGTACTTTATTTTTCGATCTAAGGTACAGATTTTCCGCGAAATGTGTTTGAAGTTTAGTGATTTTCCATTTAGGTTTTTATGTACAAAAATTTTCAAATGCAATCAATTTTAATTTTTTGTGGTGAAATGTAAGCACATGACCTTTAGTCATCCCAGTGTATAAAATCATTACCAGATATGTTGTTATGTAACTACATACTTGGTAATGGTAACTAGTTACTTTTGTTATTACATTTCTTATTACCTTTATATGGCGATGTCGCGAAAAATAGTGAGTTATGGTTACACACCAGCAAAAATCAAAAAATATATTGTTACCTATGTGCTTACCAGTACTGACAAAAATAATTAGTCTAAAAATAGATTTTCAAAAAAATAAATTCCCAGGAGAAAATGTTCATATATGGTCATATATGGCAACATATATGGTTCATATATGGGTTCGGATCCGAAATTTGAGGGTATATGTTCACAACCTGATCACCATAGAAGACAAAATTGCTGTTTTAGCTTTTTATGTTTTTATTGCTTGTTTTACTCAAATTTGCTTGTTTTTGTTTTTTTTTTTGGATTTTTCGTTTTTTAGCTTTAAAATTGCTTTTTTAAGATTTTTGAGCTTTGAATTGCTTTTTTAAGACTTACTGCCCAAAAATACTTTTTTTGCTCACAAAAAATATTTTTTCTCTTACCTTTGGATTTTTTTTTTTTTTTTTTGAAAAACTGTTGTTTTTCCAAGTTTTTTTACTTTTGCTTTTTTCTTGCTTTTATTACAATATTTTTTTGCTTTAAACACATCGGAATTTGCCTTTTTCTGTCTTCTCTGCTGATCACTAACCGCTCAGTCTTAGCGCTCAGGTAGCACTGTCATATTTTACAGCATAAAAAATATTTGCTACTTTTGATCAATAAGTGATACATTTGTTGCTGTCCATTTACAATAAAAATTGTTTTGTAAAGCCGAGCACACACGGTCAATATAATTTATTTCAATTTTATATCCCGGGTGAAAATGATGATATATGGTCATATATTGACATACATGGTTTCACGTATGATTATATATGAATGATATATGAACGTATCTGACATATATGTATGTGAGCATATATCGATAAATGCATTCAAAATAAAAGTTCCTATATGGAAATGTATGACATCATATATGATAATACTTTGTATATATTGTCCCATATATGCCATACATTTTCACATATGAATTCATGTATTGTTTCATATATGATAATATGTATATATGAAGCATATTAAATTAGATTCTTGAAGGAATAGGCCTTGACATCAGTGCAATAAATAACTTACCTAGTGTCTTGACATGCAATAAAATGATAGCAAGCAATTGTCAAAATGCTCTCATCTCAAGTGAAGACACTCAATATTAATTTTATTGCAATATCATTATATCGCTGACATGCCATCGGATCTTGCAATGATGCCAGAGATCAAATGTCACTTTTAGTTTTCATTTTAATTTTGTAATAGAAAAACAGCAAAAAATTTGGTAAGAAGGTATGGAAAAGTGTTTAGTTTTTTATTATTTGTCGGTAAACATTAACGTTTCATAATATTTCATATTTCTTATCCATGAAATGGTCAAGTGTTCTCTACCACTCTGCAATTGATATCATTTTGACGTTTCGCTGCAATGGTTTTGACATTTCATAACATATAATTTATTGCATTTGAAGACACCGGGTTATGACCACCAAATATAAATTCGTTTAAAAATAATTTCAGAATTATGAATTTAGAATGATTTGTTTTTTATTTATGAATATTATGCTATTTAATGGAATGCATAATCAAAATGTTTATAATTTGTTAATTTAATTGTTATTTCCTGAAGATGCTACACATTGAAGTAGCGAAATATTGAAAATAAAAAACTTTTTATATATAAAAAACTAACCCTAAGATCAAGAAAAATGTGCAGTTAAAAATTAAATTACTTACAATAGCGTGAAAAATTGCCATTTCGATTTCAGCTATTTCTTCATGTCCAAGATGGAAAATAAGTATCTAGCGAAGTGTAGTTTTTTTTCTAAACATATTTATTTTTTGTTTCTCTTTTAACTTTCATTCGTATTTTTTTCTGACATTAAATTAACAGAATGTTTCATATATTTGTGTTTTTATTGTTATGTGCAAACCCGGATAAATAAATCCAACTTTTTTTGGATTTAATAAATCCACTTTTTGTATGAAAAAAGCTAAATCCAGGTGATTAAAAAATGCGCTTTATGTTTTTGTTGAAAAATACAAAAAAAATCGTATTTTTATATGTGAGCGTAAGGAGGTATATGAGCATATATGAACTCAGATATGACCATATATGATCATATACCTACGGTCATATACCCTCAATAATACGGATCCGATCATATATGGATTCATATATAAACCCTTTCCCTCTCTCCACGTAGTGGTGTAGGGTATAAAAATTAAACTGATTGGAAAAACTAATACTTGGATAGAGCGATAAATTTTTCTGTAACAGAACCGATACTAGATTTTTATTGCCGATATTTTATTCAAATGACTTAACCTTCGATAAATTGGTGAAAGTAATGCTGAGGTTAGTATTTCTACAATATTGATTAGAAAAGCCCATATGTTGGATAATGTGACAGGGGTTTCTGGTTAATCTTATATATTTGCTGTTCATAATTAAATTTAACTTTTCTGATGACAAATTTTAAGTAATTGCCATTAAAATTATTGAATAATGAAACATTTCATTGGTTCCGATAGAATTTTAACCAATTTATTTTCTGGGTTTAGGCATATTAACGATCAAGTATATGAAAAAGATTCGGTCGAGCCAAGAATTTCTGCATCCACCTAATATGTTGCTCTTTGCTCTGTGACAAATCAAATCGTATTATCGCTCGTCTATTCAAAATTTCTCGTATGAAATAATTCTCACTCGACTTCATTATTTTTCTTTTTCGTTTTGCAAAAATTTCGAAGCTTATTAAAGACTTCTTTAAATTGTAAACGCAAAGCTCTTTCTTAAAAAATATTGTCCAGAAGCAACGATCTCTTATCATCATAGTAAAATAAAACTCATTAATAAAACACGCATCTGTCGACTGGCGGACAATCAATTACACACGAGCAGTCGTTATGATCATTGGGGAAACAAAAGTAAAATATGACAAAGAATATCGGTTTGTCTGAATGAACGACTGACTGACTGAGTACCATCACCACCAGCGAAAAAAGCTCTTTGCTCTAAATAAAAGAAAAATAAGTATTAAAGATTTATTTAAAACTGCTGCATTTAAAGTGCATTCGTGAGATTGTTAAAATATACAATCATTTTAGAGCCGCTAACAAATTTTCAATTAAATAAATCTGGAAAAACTGTTTAAAAATCAAATGGGAAACTGTTTTTGCCAAATAATAAAAATACAAAAAAAGAAAATACGCAACAGTATATGAAACCTGATAACAAAAACTGAATAAAAGAAAATAAATAGTGGTTTTCCATAATAACAGTATTTAGCTCGAAAATAACTTGCCATAATCAGCATGCATTTCCTGTCAGTTTGTTATATCTTCCTAACCATTATTGGTTGTATACAAGGAGCACGTCATTCACGTAAGTCTAACACAATTTTTCCCACACGCTATTCAGTTGGTTTTGACTTAGGCTTTCTATTATAATTTAGGTCCTGCTGTCGATATCTGCGATCGACAACCCACTATAAATGGTTTATGTGGTTCATCTACTTTGGGAATCTATTACGATGCTGAAACTCAACGTTGTAAATACTTGGGTTGCAGTCCTGATAAGAAACTCTTTGCATCTTTAGAGGATTGTGAAAAGATTTGTAATCGAAAAAATCGTCGCCGCCACAGACGTGTTCGTTATTCAAAGCCCATGAGCAACATTGTTAACTTTTAAAGGATTTAGTAAAATAGGTAGGACTTATTTGTCTATAAAAAAATAAAACTTCCAGTTACATACATACGTTTCTATTGAAATGTGTTTTTTTTTTTGTATAATGCAATTTGTTTTTAAATAAAACGCAATATTTTTGTTTGTTTTTGTTTTTCTTTACCCAGATAATGAATTACTTAATTGGTATTTTTATACAGTATAGCCTTATTAAAAGGGGAAGGGAGTGGTGTTTACATTAATATTGAAGAAAAAAGCACTTTATTCTAGAAAAATTAAGGTGAAATTGTATGTATACAGTCAAATAAACACGGATTCAGGAAATATGTAGGTACATATATTAAAGTGTAGTCTGAAAATCGTAGTTGATTAGTGTACGGAAATGTAGTTATTCGTCCTTACATCTTTCTAGGCCAAATTGCCAATATTTTAAACTTCTTAGGCCCGATTACTGAATGTCCAGTTAAAATGTAGCCAACAGTTAAATTAAAATTTTGTATGAGAAACAACAACAAATGTGTCAGTTAAAGTCCCAGTTAGTAGCTAACTGAGCATTCAGTATTCGGGCCTAAAAATATTTTATTTTTAAAAATGAATTGAGTACAAGAAATAAATTTGTAAAACTACGGTTCTGTGCATGCACGCAGCTAGAAGGGTGGGGCTAGGGGGCTCGAGCCCGCCCCCCAAAATGATTTGACAAATTTTGAAACTTATCAAAATACGTCGAAAGTAACAACGTTTTTTAAAAATGTAATAATATATATTTAGTTTTTGTTGAAATCAAATAGCAAATGGCCAAGTTTCTGAAGTTTTCATAAATAAAATAGACTCTAAATCCAATTGCGAAAACTGCTTTCTAAAAAATTGTTTAAGCCCATAGAAACTGTTTTTGTTTATGGGTTTTTTTTTGGAAAAATTTTGAATAGTTACATATGCTAGGCATAATCAAAGAGGTTGGAAAAAATTAGATTAAATAGGGGGCATCCCCTGAGTGTTAGTCTATCGTAAAAAAAAAATTAGAAATTATGAGTAAAAATGTGAGGACACCCGGAAATTCTCACACAAAATAAAACATTTTGTACAAACAAACAATCGGAATAAAAATTACTAGAATTTGGCATTATAGTTCACAGTTTATTTCAATCAATTTTATTTGTGAACTAGTGTGTTCTTCTAGTTCACTCGTTCATTCGAGAAATTTTTTCACACAACTAAATCAGATTTTCTTTTTGATGTCTGTCCACACTATCCTTGTTGTTGTTAGATTTTGGAGACATTGGGTCATATGAATAAAACTTAGCAATTACTTCGAAGTAATTACTTTTGGCTTAGGAATGACTTTTAACAGCAAATTTATCCATAGACTTGTAGAACGGCATGAAATATAAACGAAAATCGAAAAATAAATTTTTAGTCTACTCACAAGTAGACTTAAATTGTGAAGTAATTGCTTAAAAAACCCAATATTTCCCCCTATTAGTAATATCTATTTTTTATTCATATGAGCCAATGGCCAATGGCTCATATGAATAAAAAATAGATATTACTAATAGGGGGAAATACAGGGTTTTTGAAGCAATTACTTCACAAATCTAGTCTGCTTGGGAGTAGACTAGAAATTTAATTTTTCAATTTTCGTTTACATTTCATGCTATTCTACCAGCCAATTGATAAATTTGGAGTTAAAAGCCATTCCTAAGCCCAAAGTAATTACTTCGAAGTAATTGCTAAGTTTTATTCATATGGCCCATTCTCTGTACTTGATGGAGACGATCGTAGAACTAAAAATCATTAATGGAATAAACCCATGAATGAAACGAGTATTACCTAAGTTGTTCATACCATAGTTCATACACTAATATAAAAGCCTTTAACAATTTTTTCTGAAAAAACAGTTGAATCCAGCAGAATCTGTTTGCTAAACATTAGAAAGATACAAACAGCAAGAAACAATCTGTTAAATTTAAAATGACAATTTACCCTGCTAAAACCAGAAAAAAATTCATGGAAATTAGTCGACCAAACCATCACAAAGCATTTTAAATTTTTAGTTTTTTTTTATTTTATTAATGCGAATAAAAATCTACACTGCAGAAAGCACTTTACTACACAGAAAAAATTATTGCGAATAAAATTTCAATTAAAATTTTGTTTGATTTCAAATTAATTTTCAATTTAAAATATAATCATATCAATTAAAATTTTAATTGAAAATGAGTATGTTGGCAAAAAATTTTTAGTTTACTATAAGTACTATTGACAACATATTAATAAAATCTCTTAGGTCCAATTACTGAATTTCCAGTTAGCTATTAACTAGGACTTTAACTGCCGGATAAATATTAACTGCACATTCAGTAATCGGGCCTTAATATGCGTTGCGTAAAATCATTTTATTTTGTATTATTAATATTTTTCTTCTATTGCAGATATAAAAATTACAAAAATGTGTCAAATCAGTCAAAAACATAAGAAAATTAATAAATTTTTATTAATATCACACATTTTAATAAAAGCGCCATAACTTAATTGAAAATTTTGACGATTTTTGATTAAATTTAAAATTGATATGATTAAAACTTTAATTGAAAATTTTTCAATTAAAACTTTACAAAGAAATTTAATTGATATAACGATTTTGTTAATTGGTCCGAATTCAATTAAATTCTTAATTGTATTTACAAATACTTTAATTGAAACTCGATTTTAATTTTTTCTGTGTATTTTCTAGCAAATATTTCTGTTTATTGTAGCAGGAGAGACCGTTATTTGTATTCAACTCAATTAAGTTTAAAGATAAATTAACTTTTGAATATAAAACAATTTCATTAAAGGAATTAAATATGTTAAAATCCCAAACGTATTTAACAAATTGTGAAAAATAATCCGTTGTAGGCATGTCCCTATCCGGATTTCATTTTTGCCTAAGGAAATCGTCAGGGGACGACGTTTTTAGAATTTCTGGAAATATTTGTTAAGTTAAATTACAAACTCAATGAGAATTTCTTGTTCTCGTCTAGGAGCGTTATTAAACGTTTAAAATATCAAAGAAAAAACGAAAACAATAACAAATAACTTTCCACAATTTGTATTGTCATCTTCCAATGTACTTACTTCTTTTGTCTACTAATATTCAGCAATATTGTTAGCCAATATTAGCAAGGTGAATTTGCATTTCAATTAAACGAAATTTAAATCAAATATTACTAAAATGTCGTATATTTAACAGTTGCATTTTTGCTGTACTTATTTTACTAATATTTTGCACAACGGATTTACTAATTTCAAAAGCTTTCTGTGCAGGGCCCCTTTTAACTAATTGTGAGTACCTTTTTTTTTTGGCAATTTTTTCAGGATTATTCTATCAGTATAAGATTATAATATGTCGTTGGTTTGTTTGATAATTCCTAATAAAATAAATGAACCGAAAAACCAGTTGAAATTTAACTTATTCGTGAACACGAGAGGGTTCCTAACTCTAAAAATGTGCAACATTTTTGGGCTTTCGCGCCACACCGATATTTCAAGGGGCCATAAAATAAAAAACCGAGCTAACTTTGCAAAATCCTCTGGAATTTTACTTTTATTTCGCGTTGGAACCATCGCTTTGAAATTAGTCTAAGGTCATATTGGAATGGCGCACTCCATTGGAAATTAAAATAATAATGATGTAATTTACTTTTAATATTTACTCTTTCCGATAATATGCAATATAAAATTGTAATAAAACCTTTTAAAACTAATATCGAACAAGGAAACCGGACAAATAAATTAAAAATTTGTGCAAAAAGTGTTAAAATATAATTTTACTGTTAAAATCAAGTAACATAACTATGAGACACAGTATTTAAATTGTTTAACCCATTTTTTACCAACATATTTTTAAAGACACGACTACGTATCCTTCTACGAAATTTTGTCAAAAAATTCGCACAAAATACATGCTTGGCAAAAAATGAGTAAAACAATATACTCCATACTACAAACGGATTGCAGAAAATTTTAAATATTGGCAAAAAACTAAAATTTTTGAAAATTGAAATCACCTAGAAATCAAATTACACTTGAAATATATAACTTAGTTTAGAAGTTAGAAAATGCGTTAAAACTTAAATTTTCTTTTATGGTTATTAGTAGGGCAAGGAATTCCATGCAAATGCATATTTTTTCTCGATAGTCCAAAACTAATATGAACTAAATATCCGAATCATCAAATTTAGAACAAAACGGCATCGATTTGTAGTTGCATATTTTGTCAAAAATGCATGTTTTTGCATATTTTGACTTTAAATGCATATTTGGAGCCGTTTTAATGCATATTTTGTGCTTTTTAATGCATATTTTTGCATATTCTTCATTTTTAGGAGCATTTTTTATTTTGTAATACAATATAAAAAATTGATACGTTTTCATATTTTGATTCAATCAAAATAAACATTCCTAAAAACCTTATTGACCTATGGAAAATCTTCCAGTTCTGAGTCTGTTTGCAAAATAACTAACTTAAATATATTTTTAAGTTTTAAAGTGCATTATTTTTACAAAAATAATAGTTTTTAGTGCATATTTCTTATATTTTTAATGCATATTTTTCTTTCTTAGCCGCATATTTTCCATTTTTAAGTGCATGAAATTCCTTGCCCTAGTTATTAGCCATTCTTAGTAATATTAAACAAGTTTTAAAATCCTAAAGGCCCTTACAGATATTTTTGCGTTCTAACTGATATTTTTATAAAATTGTCTGCCTCTATCTACTATTAACTTCTCTTTCTATTTTTACTATTAACTTCGGAAAATTGTAAAAGGGACAGCTGGTGCAATGATAAACAAATACAGTAAAATTCGCTTAAGACGAACTCCAGGGGACTAGATAAATTAGTTCGTTGTAAGTGAGGTTCGTATTAACCGGGGTAAAATTTATTTAAAATCTTCTAATTAACCACAAAATATTTAAATTTCCGTCACTCATAGAAATAAATCTGTAAAAATAGCAGAAAAAGTTACTAAAAATGAGTTAAAAATTATGCTGCAGAAAAAACTGCTAAAATTAGCAGATTTTTTTACTAAATACTAGTAAAATGAGAACATATCAAAATTAAAACTGTTAAATTTACAGAATTTTAGTTATATTTAGGCTAACACTTAGTTAATTGAAAATAGCAATTTGTACTGTAAAATCTGCAGAAAATTTTGCTAAATATTTGTAGACTAAAAATAGCAAAAATAAACTGTTAAATCTACAAAATTTTTGCTATTTTTAAGCTAAATTTAGTTGAATGCAAATAGCAGTCTATTCTGCTAAAATCAGCAGAAATATTTGCTGAAAATCGACATATATGGATCCATACAGGTTAAATGTATGCTCATGCATGGCCATAAACATGCATTTATGACCACACATGGTTACATAAATCTCCATACATGTTTTATATATGACCATACGTGTGCATTAACGAAATTTGAGGTAATATCTACATGTGTGTTCATGCATGAACATACATGAGCACGCATGAACATGCATGAACATGCGTGATCATACATGTAGATATTACCTCAAATTTCGTTAATGCACACGTATGGTCATATATGAAACATGTATGGAGATTTATGTAACCATGTGTGGTCATGAATGCATGTTTATGGCCATGCATGAACATACATTTAACCTGCATGGATGCATATATGTCGATTTTTAGCTGGGTTTAAAAAAAATCTAAAAAAACTTCGAAAATTTTAATTTTTTAGGTGATTTTTTTGGCTACTAATTATTTAGCAAAATTTTTTGCTGATTTTAGCAGGCTAATTTGCTATTCTCCATTCCCTAGTAAAAATGATTTTTATATATTCATATATGATTTTTATACAATCATTTATGATTTTATACAATTATAACTTGTCGAGTATTGTGAAACATATATTTTTATATGATTATATCAAAAGATATTTAATTATATAAAATTATATTAACCAGATCCACCATTTTTCGGATCAGATAATATATTTTTTATATAATTATATTAACCCATACATGATTTGATCCGGAAAATGGTGGATCTGGTTAATATAATTTTATATAATTAAATATCTTTTGATATAATCATATAAAAATATATGTTTCCCAATACTCGACAAGCTATAATTGTATAAAATCATAAATGATTATATAAAAATCATATCTGATTATATAAAAATCATTTTTACTAGGGTTTACAAAAATTTAGCTCAAATATAACTAAAATTCTGTATATTTAACAGTTTTATTTTTGCTGTTCTTATATATAATTTAAAAATTTTTTCATTTGGTTTCCTTAATATATCCCTGCAAACATTTGGAAGATATCTTCATTTTAATGAAAATAATCAAGTAGTATTTTGAAATTGTCTTCCTTTTATCATTTGGAAGATATTTTGGAAATATTTGGAAAAACCAATTCAAAAATTGTGTTTTTTGTCAAATTTTTTTATGATGATATTGCGGCTATACCACCTTTTTATCATCTGGAAGATAAACACAATTCGTTTAAAATTTTTGAAAATGTTGGAAAAAATAATACAAAATTTGTACAAAAAATAATTAAAAGAAATATGGGAAACGAATTCGTTGAAAAATGAAGATTTAGTGCGCAGAAAAACCGGGTATGATGGCAACAAGATAATTAATGTAATACGAAAGAGATACTTCTGAATGATAAATCGGCGATATCGCTAATTTATCACCTGGAAGATAAAAAGGTGATATCGCTAAATTAACGCCTCCAAACAAACTAAACAATTTATGATATTCATTATTAAATTTAACTCTGAAAAAGAATATCTGCATACATAATCCATAGACAAGAAAATTAATTATTTTGTTGC
Source organism: Leucophora obtusa (assembly GCA_949987735.1). NCBI lineage: Eukaryota > Metazoa > Arthropoda > Insecta > Diptera > Anthomyiidae > Leucophora > Leucophora obtusa. The sequence continues at coordinate 211,198,464 of OX465298.1, forward strand.
CTCATACCAGGTTTTTTCCACGCACTAAGTCTTCATTTTTCAACGAATTTGTTTCCCATATTTCTTATAATTGTGTTTTGTACAAATTTTGTATTATTTTTCTCAACATTTTCAAAAATTTTAAACGAATTGTGTTTATCTTCCAGATGATAAAAAAGGTGATATTGTTGCAATATTATCATAAAAAAATTATGACCAAAAACACAATTTTTGATTTGGTTTTTCCAAATATCTCCAAAACATCTTCCAAATGATAAAAGGAAGACAATTTCAAAATACTACTTGATTATTTTCATTAAAATGAAAAAAAGAGATATCGCGTTATTATCTTCTTGGAAGATATCTTCCAAATGTTTGCAGGGTAGGAAATCTTTTACTGTCTTGCTAAATTTAAATACAATTACGTAATTTGCATTAAGGTAATTAACACATGTACATTTTAATACTCCATTGCAGAATTTTATTATAGTGCTATATCGATCGTCATAAGTTGATAGCCCTCGTAATTGACATTGAAATCACAACATGAGACATGTCCAACATGCTAAAGGCAAGGTGAACTATAATCATCAGTTACGAGTTGTAAACTTATGACCATCGAATATGCATCATTATTATGCATTACTTGCATTCTGAAAGTAATTAATTTTAATTAATTAAGTTTACGACATACACATACATATTTTGAGACACATACATACATACATATTATACATTATTAAAATGTTAATGCATATGTACAGTAGGGTGTCCCGACAAAGGGTGTCCTTACGAATTGGTTCAAATAAAAGCACTTGAATGATAAATATTAATGAGCTGAAAACGGGGAAAATAACTAAAAAAAAAGTGTTGAACCCAGCAAAATCTTTCATTACCAAATAAGTGGTTATATAATAGAAATTCATAGCTCCGCACAACTTATTTTTTGGCGTCTAAGCTCATTATTTTTGTTTGGCGTGGTCGTTTTTATAAGTAGTCACGCTTACCCGCTCGCTTACGAAAAAATGAGAAATAAGTAGTTATGAGATTTTGAATAATAAGTGGTTACACACATGCTTACAAAAAGTTGAATTATAAGTGGTTATCCGATTGCTTACTTGATTCTTAAAAATAAGGAGTTAAGCAAATACTATTAGCTTAAGAAAATACATTCAGAAAAATTTAAGTTTTTTCTAATGTGTAATTTTAGGACTCGTCATAAAAATTTAAACATAAAACATATTTACATATAATAAATAAAAATGTATAAAATTTAACCGTGTAAAAAGTATTTATTTAAAATATTACGAGTAAGTCATTATTTTATATTTAGAAACAATGAATACAATATGCCGTTATTAGGAAGTCATTATTTTATATTATAAAATAATGCAGAAGGTAATGATATATCATTTTTGGTAATGCTGATAGTAATGAGGTGTCATTACCAATATTTTGCTGGGAAGCTGATGATCCCAGCAAAATCTTTCTTTACCAAATAAGTGGTTATATAATGAAACTAAAATTTTTTACTACTTATAATTCGGCGTCAGTACTAGTTATTTTTGTTAGGCGAAGCCGTTTTTATAATTAGTCTAGTTTGCGCGCGACAACTTATTTATTTATAAAGATAATGTGAATTTGGTAACTACTTATTTTTTAACCACTAGTAAGTATATATGTAAGTCGTATTATTTAACAACTTGTAACCACATATTTTTTAACTGCGTATAAGCACACGAATAACTACTTATTTTGGTAACTACTTATTTTATATACTTTTGTAATGCAGCGGGTACGCGGGTGCACAAATTTTGTGCGTTTTTTCATGCAGCGATTATGGACAACTACTTACAACAACGACATTGTCGAACAAAAATAATGAGTTTTGTCACCGAATTATAAGCAGTAGACCCTAATTCTACTGCTTATTATTTAGATATTAGTAATGAGCACCCATTACTGAGAATTTGCTGGGATAATAGTGTATATTGGCAAAAATATTTTCAAATTTTGTTTGCAAAATTGGTATTAAAAGTAGATAATTGTTATGGATTAACTTTAGTCGACCATTGCGTTTTTAGCATACAGGTTTTGAACTTTTTGGCAAAATGGGTCTTAAATGTTACGCGTTTAAGAGCCTACACTCAGAGAACAGTCTCAGTTGTGGCCACCGAATTTGTTGCTAGTCGAATTCTGGTGGTTACGATAACTACACGCAGAAAAAAGCAGGTTGAACATTAACTCTTTCATTATCCGTGTACACTACAGTGTACACATCCTCAAAATAATATATAAAATTTGATATATGATGAGAATAAAACCAACCAAAGGATTTTTGGCTATTCGAATGTTTAAAAACGGGGATGAGAAATTTCAAAAAATCGGTTTTCGAACGCCATTTTTGGTTATTAGGAGGGGGAGGGGTCAAATATGTTACATATTTTTCTAATTTGAGGACTCTTTATACTACCTCTGTTCCGAAAAATGGTTAACATTCCTATTGATTTTTTTGTTCCAAAATAATGTTAACATTTTACTAAGCAAAGTGTTTTGATTCAAATAAAAGAAAATAAGTTAAAATATCAGTTCATGTGGCACTATTGTGGTAAAAAAAATAATATTGTATTGTAACAAAATTAATGAACAATATTTCGACGAACTCTTGCTAATGTCTCTTCGCTGCATTTAATAGAAACCAGTAAAAGGACATCTCATCAATTTTGTAATTACCCGAGTAAAAAAGAGTATATATAACATATATTTTTTAATATGAAAATATATGATAATATAAAATATTGTGTGCGACCTTATATATTTTTATATGGTGATATATTATAAATTTTTTTAGAAATTTTCTCATATGTAATCATATTAAATCATATATCAGTATTTGCTTTATTGCAAATTGTATATATAGGAATATATTATTGATAAAACCGTTCTAAATTTTATATATAAATAGATACGAAAAATATTTTTAATTTTATTTTTTATATAACAAGTAGTGCCTGCAAGTAGTGTCATGTGTTCTTTAACCGGTTTTCAGGAGGGCGAAAAAACTGGTTTATATTATCCTTTTAATATATTTCATTGACATCATATGTCTTAATAATGATTGTAATAAATAAGGTCGTGAATCATATGCATATGATGTCAATAAAATATCTTAAAAGGATAATATAAATCAGTTTTTTCGCTCTCCTGAAAACCTGTTAAAACCAAAAACATAGCACTTCTTGCAGGCAAGCCGACGATATATTAGTTAATATCAGACCCATGTTCGAGATTAACTAATATCTTCGAGATTAATGTAATATTTGATCAAAAACAATTTTTTATATGCTTTACTTAATTTTTTCATTAAATTAATATTTTCTGAGCTTTTTTACTTCTAAAAGTTTTTTTTTTAATTTAAAAAATCCAATTTAAAAAAAAAATAACATTTAAAATCATGGCCCGGCTCGTAATGGGTTCATAAGTCTAGGCATGTTGCATGTCATTGCAAAGGTATTTCAAGTACCTCCCCAACGATATATATATTTTGTTCTGGTCCGATAAGTTTTGAGTGGTATTTCTCCACTCAAAGTCCAAAGAAAATTCCCATATTTGATAAAAAAATTATCTAGTCTTTAAAGAATAACAGATTTATACATTAACGTCTTTAATAGTTACTCATTATCAACAGTAACCCTCGGCTGACAGTCAGGCATGTGATGAATATCGAAAACGAAAACGATCTGATTTTCAATGGTAAATATTTTAGGATCTGTACAATACCAATTTATATTTTATTTCCTAATTTAGATGTCCGGCGTCAAAAAAAAAAAAAAAAACGATAAATAATAATTTGAAGCCAATTTGATTTTCGGGAAACAAATTATTCTAGATTGAAAAACTGTTCGTTTTCGATTTTCATTACACCCCTGAGTGTGTAGGACCCGAAATCCTGCTGCCCTCCAATTCAAAGTTTTTTTTATCATTTAAATTTAATCATATCGTATTGGATTAACTTATATCCAATTTTATCGGGACAAAATTCGGATATAAGTTTATCATTTGATATAACTTTGTATCCTTGTAAATACAATTATATCCAATATGATACAATTTAATATAACCATTTTTCGGATGAAATTATATCCAGTTACATATTGCAAATATATCCATACACATATAATTTTATATACACTTTTTTACTCGGGTATTACCATCTTTCTTAAGCATTATAGATTCCATACATGTTTGTAATGTCATAAATACGTTTTCTAATTTATCTGAATGCTGTTAATTTTTTCACACAAAATCAAAGAATTATTTTAATTCTAATTTTCAACGTTGACATCGAACTAAAAATAAATTAAAAAAAAAAAATTGAAAAGGTATCAATCAATTCAGAATCACTGATATGTCCTAACAACTATTCAAAAAAAAAAAAAGTTTTTTTAAAAAACCTTCATAATCCTAGCAAAAATATAGCAATTTTAACCTCATTTCGGAACGGAGGTAGTACTATTTATTATACACTATACTTATAAGTTTCAAGTTAGTTTTTTTCTAGTGAAATACGAAACGTGTGCATTAACGAAATTTGAGGTAATATCTACATGTGTGTACATAAGACCATACCGCAAAAAAAGTTCGCCGTTCTCCCTCCAATATGAAGTATTTTTGCAAAGCAATTTCAAAAAATTTTTTTTTCCCGAACGTAGGGGTCGCCTTTCAATTTTTCGCTATAGCTTCGGCATATAAAGTCACATTTTAAAGTGCGATATATCGATTTTTTTTTGCCTCGAGGAGACCAGTGTTTTGCTATAAAGGTAAAATCCAATGAAAAAAAATTAAAAAGGCGACCCCTACGTTCGGCAACCAAAAAAATAAAAAAAAATTCTACTGGGTTAATCGAAAAACTTCCTTAGCAAACGTTTAATAATTTTTGGCGAGCTTTAATTTTCTGACATTAGGGTGGTACATTAGGGTCGTACATTAGGGTGGTAGCAACTGAGATCTGGTGGGTAACAGAGAACGGTTTGAGTGCCTTATTTTATGCGTTTGAATGCAATCACAAAAAATGTGCATATTGTTGTCAACACACATCATTTCAGTAAAGCAATACAGACACAATTGAAAAAAAGTGAGTATGACGAAAGCCATGCATTGCTCTGCATGTCTTCTGTTAATCTTACCTAACACTCGCAAAAGCAACGAATATAAAATGATTGGTATGAATACAAACCGATTATTACGAATGGTCTCAATGTTGGTTGTATAAAAATTGAACATTTTTTTCTATCAAATATTTTAGTAATATACTAAAATATTTGATGTTTATTTTTTTCACTAAACATTAACAAAATGAGAAAATATATACATATTTCATATTTAAATAAAAAAAAAATGGAAATTTCTTCACACTGCATTTTTCAAAATACTGCAACAGGTCAACGATTACTAAATGAATGCGTTGTGATTGATTTTATTTTTTTAATGCGTCATCTCTTCATTTCGTTGCTTGACATGTAGTGGCATTATAAAAATAATGCTAAAAACCACTCATCAAATACAATGAATGTATATAATAGCATTAGCATTAGTTATTGTTGTTGCATGAATACATGGCAAAAGCAATGAATGGTATGACTGCACAATAAAAACGAATCTACTCAAACCGTTCTCTGGTGGGTAACTACTAGAACCGAATACTTGAGGTCAATGGCCCCTAGAGCAAAACACTGTTCTCATCGAGAGAAAAACATCGATGTATCATACTTTAAGATCCGACTGGCGACACCTACGTTCGGCAAAAAAAAATTGTTTTTAAGTTGGCTTGCAAAAATACTTAATATTGGAGGGTGTACGGCGCACTTCTTTTTTTGCCTGTAAGGTGGTACGGTCTAGTGTACATTCATGAACATACATAAACGCGTATGAACATGTATGATCATACATGTAGATATTACCTCAAATTTCGTTAATGCACACGTATGGTCATATATGATTCATTTATGGAGATTTATGTATCCATGTATGATCATGAATGCGTATCTGCTGATTTTTAACTGGGTACTTAATTATATTATTAACTGTATGTATTAAAATATTTTGAAATGTCCCTTATAACTAAATAACTATGTGTGAAGATAAATGTCCAAATACTAAATACTACATTGTAACTTACCACACAAGAGCTGTTAAAATTTAATTTAACTCATTCACAATTTTGAATTCAGTAATTAAATGTGTCTCCGGAACGTGCCGAATGTCATCAATTTATAATATGAATTATTTAATTGTTATATGTAAATAATTACAAACATTATACATAAGGAGGGGACTGAAAATAGAAATATCCGCGAAGCGATCGTTATCAGAAAACAGAAGCACATTATAGAAGCTACTAAACTTGATTTAAGTTTAGCTTTAACTAGTGCAATCACTTTGATCCCATCCCTTAACTTAGCTTTGGAGAAAAACAGAAAAATACTTATTTAAGCCAAAATTAATTAAATTTAAACCCAATAAGGCCTAACCGCGACTTTAACTGGCACATTTGTTGTTGGTTCCCATATATTTCCAACGCCAAAGGAAAATACTCGGTTAGTCCTGTAAAGCGTTTGGAGCTGGTAGGTAAAACTTTTGTGTTATGGCTAAATGAAAGTTGTGTTTTTTTTTGTCAAAAAGTGCACGCAGAGAAAAGATGGTTGCAATATGATCACGGCTACAACACTATGATCCCTACTGCTATAGTTGGTTGTTGCAATCCAATTATTAATGTATTAATCATCCACTATGTATGTTAGACTATAATCTTCTTATAATTAAAATATCTCTTTTTTCGGTCATAATATTATTCTGTCGTGTATCGTACAATCATATATTACCCAGCAAAGCCTTGGTAATATGTGGGTATTATAATGCACATTACCTGGTAATCCATCAATATCTTACCCATGAATTACTTCGGAACCTCACACCTTACCCTCGCATTACTTATACAGTAGACGCTCGCAAATTAGAGCTTTCAGTAATTCGAACGTCCAGAAATTAGAATCAATGTTTGCAATACATAATTATAAATTTGATTTTTTGCTTAAAGTTTGTGAATTTCAAATTAATGTTCGGTTTAAAAAATTAAAATTAAAACAAAGAGTAATAATAACAAAAAGGATAAAAATAGCATTGTTAAATTTCGTTGATGTTAGTCTAAGTTGAGTTGTTGATAACAAATTCGATTTGCTTTCAACAGTCACATAAGTAGACGATTATTAAAATATTAACCCACTCAAAGGCGAAAGGCACTGATGATGGCTTTGTAGCAAAACCCGAAAATGCGCATTTTGCCTTGCTGGTCTTATCGAATTCTTTCAAAAATTTTTATTCTTTGTAATTTACTTGTAAAAATTGTATCATCTTTCTTTGATTTGAAAATAATTTAAAACAGAAAGTGATATTAATTTATGATCTAGAGTCAAACTAAAATAACATTCATTTACTTAAAACAAAATGTTTTTGAAAACTCCTTCCCTGTAAGTTAAGAGCAACATGTTACTAGGTAAGGAGTAAGGTGAAAGAACTTTTTCCACAAAAAAAATATTTCACAAAAAAAAAAGTTTCCACAAAAAAAAAGAAGTTTCCACAAAAAAAAAGCTTCCACAAAAAAAAAGTTTTTCCCAAAAAAAAAGAAACTTTCCACAAAAAAAAAAATATTTCACCAAAAAAAAAAGTTTCCACAAAAAAAAAAAATTTCCAAAAAAAAAAAAATATTTCACAAAAAAAAAGTTTCCACAAAAAAAATTGAGATGAGATAAATGAGATGCTATAAGTGCTGCCTGGTTGTCATAGCAACACGAAAATTTTATATGTAGGGACGCCATATCTCCGGAACCACTGGGCCAATTTCGTAAAAACTTCACATAAACCATCTACCATCCTCAACGTATCCTGAAATTTTGGTTGAAATCGGTTGACAGAAATCCGTTGAAAAATAAAAATTTGTATATCGATCACACATTTTATATGGCAAAATTACACCATCACAAAAGTGTGCGTATAACGCGTACGCGTAGACATTTTTCGTCATTTTTTTTTAAGAACCATCAGTAAAAGTAGACCTTTCCAACGCATGTATTGGTTTGTAAATCGGTTGAGTGGTTCTCGAGTTATAAAATGACGAGCATATACCAACTTATTTTTATATATATAGATTATACTCTCAGGAAATGACGATGTTTTATAAAAAAATAAAAAAAAGTAAATACTATTGAACAATTTCATATATATAAAGAACATTTTCGTTAAATTTATGGAGATCTAATTTATGAAATTCAATGAATTTTTTTTTAATGAAATTAAGAAATTTTATGAAATAAAATTTATGAAAAATTTCATAATATTAATTAAATATTATATACATAATGAAATTCTTCATTGGTTCTACGAAAAAATTCCATGAAATTATATCATTAATATCATGAAGGATAATTCTCTCAGTGTACCAACCTTCAGATGATACTTTTCAAAATTTAATGACAATTCGTTCATTAGTGATCAAGTTACAGCTGTTTTAGTGACGCTACTTTTGCGATTTGAAAACAAGGGATTCGAAGCATTTTCGTATGTTGATCTAGCAGTGCTTTTTAATGGGAAAAACACCTTTCAAGCCAAATCTCGGCTTGATAAGTGTTATGCGGACTCTGCTCCATCGAGACAAATGGTGGAAAAGTGGTTTACTGACTTTAAATGTGGTCGTACAATCACCGATGACGCCGAACGCTCTGGTCGTCCAAAAGATCTGGTGACACCGGAAAACATCAAAAAAGTTTACAAAATCGATTTGGCAGACCGTAAAGTGAAGTTGCAGGAGATATCTGATACCTTAAAGATATCGAAGGAACGTGTCGGCTTTATTTTGCATGAATATTTGTCCATGATAAAGCTGTTTTCGAAATGGGTGCCGCGTTTGCTCACAATGCACCAAAAACAACAACGTGTCGATGATTCTGAGAGCCGGTTGGAGCTGTTTCGGCGAAATAAAAGGACTTTTTGTGTCGGTATGTAACAATAGATGAAAGTTGGATCTGCCACTTCACTCCAGCGTCGAATCGGCAGTCAGCTGAGTGGACAGCAACTGGCGAAAATGAAAATGACAAATTGTACTGTAAAATCTGCAGAAAATTTTACTAAATATTAGTAGACCAAAAGTAGCAAAAAAAAAAACTGTTATATCTATAAGATTTTTGTTATTTTTCAGCTAAATTTAGTTGAATGCAAATAGCAGTCTATTCTATTAAATTAACAGAAATATTTGCTAAAAAATTGTAAACTGCTGTTTTCAAAAGGCTCGATTTTTATTTGCATTAAAAAAAATGAAAAAAAACTTCGGAAATTTAACATTTTTTCATGACTTTTTAGGCTATTAACTATAGCAAATTTTTTTTGCTGATTTTAGCAGGTTAATTTGTTATTTTCTATTAACAAAAATTAAACTCAAACACTCTCAAAACAATTCCGTTGTGACAAACGAATTTTTTCCAACCGAATTGGTTCGGTTGCTGCAACCCCGTAATTCGGTTGCCTCAACCGAATTCAGTTGTGACAGCCGATAATTCGGTTGTCGCAACCGAATCAATTCGGTTGGCAAAAAATTCGGTTTTCACAACGGAATTGTTCTGAGAGTGAATATAACTAAAATTCTGTATATTTAACATTTTTTTTGCTGTTCCTATCTTACTAATGTATTAAAAAAATAATCTGGTAATTTAGCAGTATTTTTTTCTACAGCATCATTTTTAACTAACTTTTAGTGGCTTTAACTAATTTTTTTACAGACTTTTTTCTATTAGTGTAGTATAGCATAATCCTATTCACTTTAAAATTTCAAAGTTGGTAACTTTATTTTAAAATCGCTAAAAATAAAGAAAAATTTCTTCATGTTTAAGGCATTACCATGTGCCTGGAAATTTAATAGGATTTCCAAAAATATACAGTTATTAAAATCTGATCAGTGCTCGCTAAATTTTACTATTGTAATTTGATAGAACGTCGAAGTCGCTTATTTTTCATTAAAAGCCAGGCCCACTTAAAACAGGTGACAAAATAAAAAACAGGCATTACGTTAAAATTATGCACAATTTTCTGAACCATCTCGCGTTTCGGGGCAAATTTGACCTCTATTTTGATCTTTAAAAATAAAGGCAACGGGAATAAAATTAGAAAAAACTTGAATATCCCTATTATATTTTCCACCACTGTATATTTGCAGCGGCTTTACAAACAATATTCAAAGTACTCGATTCATTCAACAATTTTATACCAAGGAATGAAAATACACGAAAGAAATCAAAACTTGTTTGTTCGAACTTTATTCACAAATTGGTGAGGGCAGATGTTATTCAGCCTCTAGTTCGATGTTTTATAGTCATGATCTTGGGCGGATACTGACGAGGGGATTAACGTCCTCCGAAACAGTTGTCTATCATGTCTGCAAGAACATTTTGAAAAACTAATATGCACGGTTTTTTTTAAATAAATAAAAAATAAAAACATCGAACTAGAGGCTGAATAATATCTGCCCTCACCAATTTTTTGTAATTTTTCAAACTTTTCGGCTTTCCAAACATATAATTTAAGCTCAATACATTTAAGTTCGGATATGACCTTCACAGAGAGAATTTTTCTGGACGAGTTTTGATGAAATTTTTCAGTAAACTAATGAAGTTTTCTTCACAAAGAAAATGAAAAATTTCTTAAAATTGACGAAAAAGCTTCATATATTTTATGAATCTAGTTTTAATGAAACTTTTTAATAAATAGAATGTAATTTTTCACAATATTTTATGAAAAATTCCATTAATTCAATTAAAAGTTTCAAGGGACGAGTTCCAGTGCAACTTCATTGGTTTAATGCAAAAATTCATTAATATCATGTAAATAATTCTCTCAGTGTTTGTATGGTGGCTAGGTGAAAACATGGACGTATTTAAATTGAGGACTAGACCATAGACAAGATATTAAGCATTAGATGCATATTGTTGATATTTTTTTTAAACTGTTGATGTTTTTGTGGTCAAACGTTACTAAAAATGTATTTCGATTTGTGATAAGTTCTTTGCAGCAATATAGATTTCTTTTAAATATTTTCCATTGCAGTTCATTGGCATTTTATAAGAATTTTTATTTTGTTATTCAAATTTCGTTTAATCTTACTTAAAACAGCTGGCGAAAAAATTATAACGTACGAGTTATTTTTGTATCTTTTGCGAAAACTATTAGGTTGTTCACAAGGGATGTGCTATTTGTTGTATCGTTTTATCGTCCTAACAAAAAAAAAACAGAGTTGTTAAAATTTTTATTTGACTTTAACAAAGATATTCTATTGGGATTCCTACCTGTTAACACACTCAAACATAGGACATACGTAGAAATGTTGTATCGTACTATTCTCAAATGTTGTATTTTTTCAATTTGAATTTTAACAACTCTGTTTTTTTGCATTAAAGGAATTAAATATGCTAAAATCTGTCTGTTATATATTTTTTAGTAGCTTTAATTAGCCATATATAATAATATATAAAAAAAAAAAAAAAAAAAAAATCCCAAACGTATTTAACAAATTGTGAAAAATAATCCGTTGTAGGCATTTCCCTATCCGGATTTCATTCTTACCTAAGGAAATCGTCAGGGCACGACGTTTTTAGAATTTCTGGAAATATTTGTTAAGTTAAACTACAAACTGAATGAGAATTTCTTGTTCTCGTCTAGGAGCGTTATTAAACATTTAATTGCTTTTTGTTAGGACGATACAACGATACAAAAAATAGCACACCCCTTGTGAACAACCTTTATGTTTCATAATAAATTTTTGAATGCAAAAAAGGTGTAAGTCTAAGTTAACGGCTTAGTTTTAATCGATTTACTTACTAAGGCCGCCATGACACATTTTGACAAATTTGGGCACTGAATGAAGTGTTTTCGAAAATCCAGAAGAAAATAAGTTAATTTTGTTCGGCATTTACGACTTTAGTTCCAAATACATTATTTTTGTTTGGATATTTTTACAGTATTTTTAATATTCTTTCGCAGTATTGCAAAAACATGATACGTTTAGTTATCTTGTGTTTTTTAACAGGTTTTCAGGAGAGCGAAAACACTGATTTATGTTATCCTTTTAACATATTCTATTGACATCATATGCCTTAATGATGATTTTAGTAAATGGGGTCTTGAATCTTGAAGGCATATGATGTCAATAAAATATCTTAAAATGATAATATAAATCAGTGTTTTCGCTCTCCTGAAAACCTGTTCAAAACACATATTCATATTTTTAATTTCTGGTGTTGTCAATAATTTTCTTTTTTCTAATAATTTACAGATCTTTTCGCCTCTTTATTCGCACTTAATTTTTTTTTTAAGCGAAACCGCCTAATATTCGTGTGTATTCCGTGTGACATCATGTCATCATTTTCGCACTTGTTTTGCCTGATGTCCGGTCCGATAGGGATTGCATCTCCTAGTCTTATACCCTTCTTGTCAATATATAATTTATGAGTAGAAAACTTCCTTTGACAAGTAAATTTACATTATGTAGAGTTTTTTTTTTTCAATTTCGTACGATTGCGGATATTTGTTTTTAATATCATAAGAGTACATGGTTTCATACAAAATTGTCCAAAAAGTGTTGTCTTTTCTTAAAACTTTTTCGTTTTTACCCTCTTACTCTTAAAATTAGCCCAAGAACTGAGTTCAAAAACTTTCAGTTGATAGACATTCCTTGTAAGACAATTAGTCAATGCCAACTATATTAATTATTTAAATAATCACATCATAGATGCCGTTGGCGAGATTAGTTTAACGAGCAACGTAAGTAATCATCATTATCAGAGACTTAGTTCACTTTCATGACATCAAGCTATCTACAGTTGTTGAAGGCATACAACTTAGAGAGCAAGTGCTTTAGATTAAACAAATTTATAAGCGGAAAAATATAATTTTATAAAAAACAAAACATAATTATGAATTTTAGTCGAAATATTTTCTATTTATATTTTTTAACAATAGTGGCTCTAATAACAAATGTAAAATCAGTTAGCAAAAAACAAGGTAAGTATGTACCATGAAAAGTTTCAAATTATCGTTAAAATAATTTTGCTCTAAAATTTGTTTTATAGATGCCAAATGTTTGCTTCCCATGGAACCAGGTCCCTGTCGTATGAGCTTGAATCGATTCTATTATAACGCCCTAACCGATACATGTGAAGAATTTAAATTTGGTGGTTGCAAGGGCAATGATAATAAATTTGGTTTCAAGCAAACTTGTGAAGAAGCCTGTAAAAAGTCAACATCAACAGGAGCTGTTTCCTCAACAGCAACGACATCGACTGTGGACAAAAATGATATGTCTTCAAAACATTTAAATGTCAATACTTTAAAAACATCAACAAGTGTTGATGAAGGAACCACTTCAACAACTACAACTGGTCCGAAGCCTAGAACAACCCGTACTACAGTGAAATCAGTAGCAGCGACTACACCAAGAAGCAAACCAACTACAACACAAAAATCTAAAACACAAATTTAATACTAGTTTTATTTTCTTATATGTTTTATATAAAATGTGTATATACGATTGCTTACTGATAGGGATGCTGAACGGGACTGGTTTTTACAAATCGCGTAATTCGGGATCTTGAAAATTAAGCTTCCGGGATCCCAGAATTTTTTAGGATTTCGGTTTTTTTTTGTTTCAATTTAAAAAATAAATATTGAAAATAAACTAAACAAATTATAATATTTCATTATAAATCTTATTATTTATATCTTTTGGTATTGAAAAAATAAACAAATAAATCAAGTATGTGTGAGTTAAATTCAAGTAAATTGCTAATTAAAATTTACCTCTAAAATCATCAACACATTATAGACTACACTCATCCAAAAAAGTCTGTAATAGATACTGAAAATTTTGCTGTTATTATGGGAAATTTAACTGTTTTGAGCCCAGCGATATTTTTTGCTAATTTTATCAACACATACATGTCTGCTAATCTGTAGTTCAACAAACTCAGTAGAAAAAATTAGTGGCCGCTACTAAATTTTAGCAAATTTGTTGTAAAATGAAATTCAAAATCGATTTGCTAAAATCAGTTAAAAAATTTACTAAATTCAATAATTTTAGTACAATGAAATTAGTATAAATAATTAGTAGACACTACTAAATTTCAGTAAATTGTTGTAAACTGCAATTTAAAATCAATCTTGTTGAAATTAGGAAAAAGTGTACTAAAAAATAAAGAAACTGTGAAATCTAAAAAAAAAAAAAAATTTAAATCAAATTTAATAAAAAAAATATTTTTTTCTTTCAATTATAAAAAATATATGTATAATTACTTCAACATACTTAAAATTTGAAGTAAAAATTGCAAATATTCTACAGTTATTACCTTTGCATGCATTGGTTATACAATCAAATTTCCTGAGTTTTATTTCCAAGCTAAGAATATATCAATAATAACAAATAAAAACTGAACAAGATTTTTAAAAAATCAACGAATTCTTGTAAATTAAATTTCCTTAAGTATCTACTTGTTGTTAAATTAGTATATTTTTTTGCTAAGTTTAGCACTCGGTTTTGAAAAATTAGTAAAATGTTGAAATCAGCAACGAAAATTTGTAAAAAAAATCCGTAATTTGTAATAAGAGAATAGCAAAAATTATTACTAAATAAAAAATTGTACTAAAAATCAGTACAAAAATAGTAAAGTGCAATTGATAACGGTTTACAAATTTTTTTTAAATTAAATTTTTTACCTAAGTGTAGAAGCAGCAACAACCACTGCTATATCTAAAAAATTTTAGTTATATTTGACCAAAATTAATTGAATGCTAAAAATAAACTATGTTGCTCTGCTGAAATCATCAGCAATATTCATCAGCAATATACATTAGTCACCTAAAGAGATTAAATATTAAGCACTCATCTCTGCTGTTTTTAGTTACTACAGTATAACTCGTTTAATACGAACTCGGATAAGACGAATTCTCGGTTAATATGAACTAATTTAGAAGTGCCGAAGTTTTGGCAACAATTTCAATATAAACACATCGGTTAATACGAACTCGCTTAAGACGAACACTCGGTTAAAGCGAACTATTTGTGATGGTGCCACAAACAAATTTCTATATAATTTTCCACTTTTAATACGAACTTTACAAAATTCGACAATTTTTTCTATATCTTTTTGTTTTCTGACAAATTTTAAACCGAACACACAGACATTTTTTCTTGAATATATTCCCTACAAGCATTTGAAAGATATCTTCCAAGAAGATATTAAAGCGATATCTTCTATTTTTCATTTATATGAAAATAATCAAGTCGTATTTTAAAATTGTTTACCTTTTATTACTTGGAAGATAATTCGGTGATATTTTGAAAAAAATAATTCAAAAATTGAATTTTTTGTCATATTTTTTTTTGATGATATTGCGGCAATATTACCTTTTTATCATCCGGAAGATAAAGAAAATTTTTTTGAAATTCTTTGTCGTTTTGGAAAAAATCTAGATTTAATGAGCGGGAAAAAAATCGGCTACGATGAAAGCAAGATAATTAATGTGTTGGTCAATGGATTATGTATGCAGATGTTCTTTTTCAGGCTTAAATTTTATAATGAAAAAATAAATCCTTTATATTGTATCGGGGAGTTTATTTGGCGATATCACTTTTTTATCTTCCAGGTAATAACATAGCAATATCGCCGATTTATCTTCCTGGCGTATTGCTTTCGTGTTGCCTGGAAGTATTGCTTTCGGATAACAGTTATCCCCGACGGAAAGGACTTCCGCAATACGAAATTGATATTGCCGGCAATAAATGTTTTCTTCCTGGCAATATGATCGGGGAATCTTCTTCCGTATTGCCTCGCTTGTTGGGTTGCAAACAGTATATTTAGCAAACCAAATGAAAAATTTGTAGAATTTTTAAAGTTGTTTCAAGGAAATTTAGTTATTTTGTGGATAATTAGAACATTTTAAATAAATTTTACCTCGGTTAATACGAACCTCGCTTACAACGAACTAATTTATCTAGTCCCACGGAGTTCGTCTTAAGCGAGTTTCACCGTACAATAATATTTGACAAAATTATTTTGCATGATGAGTACATGTCTCTCATTAGATTTAATAAAGCTAAATTACGATTTCTAAAATTCAAAAGCTGAATTAAAATACTGAGCTTTTTATTCAGATCTATTCATTCCGTATTCTATTTTAATCTATTCGAATAAAACCTTTAATGACTATGAATGGGTTGAATTCATTTTTGAACATTTAATAAAGTGATTTGGTTTATGTCATTTAGGTGGACTGTAACTATAAAAACAAATACAAAAAGTGATAAAATATGCCAATTAATGAAATCCGAAATCCCAAGATTTCTTCAAGAAAAGTTCCGGGATTTGTAAATCCCGATTCCGGAATCGGGACTTCGGAATCGGTATCCCTACTTACTGAGCGGCGTACCTGTGTAAAATTTAAATTAAATTCAAAAATTGTTGATACAACAATTTAGTTGCGAATTGCCGAATGAATATGAATCATAATTGTTTACATTTGTGGTTTTTATTATTGTATAGAAACCAGGGTTGGCAACCGTTTCATAATGTTCCTGATAATGGATAACGTTGTTTTAAAAGTATTTCGTTAGTAATAAATAGTATTTAAAGTTTGGTTATTTTAACCCTCTAACGATTAAGGATGCCTCAGGGCGGCTATCATAAAATTGCCCACAAATGCATCAAATGTGTATTTTATAATCATAACTGTATCAATTCCGAGAGAAAACATAATTCCTTAAGAAAAATTTTTTCGTATGCAGTGTACGGTTTGGAAGCGAAAAAGTGTCTAAATTAAAATTTCGTAAAATTTCAAAAAATAATTTTTTTTAGATAGAAATCTCGTAGAGTTTGTTCGAAAGTTCGAACAACTTTATAATATTCAAAACAAATTTCTCTGATAATAAATATTAGAACTCCTAAATGACAAAATTTATGATTTAACAGGAATTTTAAAAAACAAATAATATTATCCCTATTTCTTTATGGAGTTAATCGATTTTGCAACTGAAGCATATTATTTTTATTTTAAGGTTAACGGTATTTTAACTTATTTTTAGGGTTAACAGTATTTTGAATAACTTAGTGCATTTTAAGGTTGACGATATTTTGAGTTCTTTTGTTACTGGCATTTTAGGGTTAGTGTTTGCCAACCATGATAGTTCACTAGCGCGTGAGAGTGAGAAAAAGACAAAGTTTATTGAACGTAGGTGACGACATTGAGTATTAACATTAAATGATGGTGGTAATCCCCCTATTAAAAATAGTGTTGCATCGATACTAGTCAGTGGCGCATCTTAATATCCATAGCCCTGAATAATATTTTAAAATCGATATATTTTGAAATTTAAAAGTTATCTGACTTTTTAAACACTAAACATTCCAGCAAAAAAATATATGCAATATCAGCAGAAAACGAACTATAATTAATGATCTAGCTGTACTTTTCTTTCAACGGATACTCTATCATTTGTTACAGATGGTGGTAGTACTTCCACTTTAACATTTTTGCAGTACTTAATGAAAAAGTGCAACACCAAAACACCAATTGAAACTAAAACGAGTAAAAAGGTTAAAGTCGGGCATGCCGACTAGACAATACCCTACACCAGTCTGGTTAAAAGCCAACTAATGTTTGGATCCGAAATTCGAGTGGGTTAAAATGGGACTTGTGTCAAAATTTTCTATAATGCCAATTTTGGGGGGACCCTTAAATGCACACTAGGTCTAAACATGGACCGGTGTTAACCAAAAACCAATAGGCTTCGTCCTTGGGCTGATACAGGTCGGTGTACCAGGTTTTATCAAAATATCTTAATATTTGCGACCTGTAGAGTGCGCACAAAAATGCATGGACAGACAGACAGACGGACGGACGGACAGACGGAAATCGTTAAATCGAAATAAAAAAAAATTCTGAGCCGATCGGTATACTATAAGGTGGGTCTAGGACCAATATTTTTTGGTGTTACAAACATCAGCACAAACTTATAATACCCTGACCACGTAGTGGTGTAGGGTATACAAATTAGTAAACGAAAATATTATTTTTTTAATAACTAACACATCGGCTGAAAAGACCATTGGTTAACCAATAAAACAACAATTTTTTTGAAAAATTCGACTTTATTCATCAACATAGTCTCCTTCAAGAGAGCGATACAGTCACTCTAATGCCTTTTTTATAGAATGATTTAAAAATCGCTGGGAGCCAAATCTTGCGAATACAGTGGGTGCTGAAGAAATTGAAAGTGTAATTCGTACAAGTTGGTCACGGTAACCAACGACTTGTGACACGACGCATTGTCTTGGTGAAAGAGCACTTTTTTCTTCTTCATATGGGGCCGTGTTTTTTGCGATTTCCTGCTTCAAACGCACCATTTGGGCCATGTATTGATCGCTATTGATGGTCTGGCTTTTTTCAAGGTAATTAATATACAAAATTCCAGCCGCATTCCAAAATACTGATGACATAACTTTACCAGCTGACTGTTGCGTCTTTGGTTTTTTCGGGCGAGGTCCGCCAGTTGCTGTCCACTCACCTGACTGCCGATTCGACTTTGGAGTGAAGTGGCAGATCCAAGTTTCGTCCATTGCTACATATCGATGCAAAAAGTGCTTTTTATCTTGCTGAAACAGCTCCAAACTCCTCTCAGAATCATCGACACGTTATTGTTTTTGGTGCCCAGTGAGCAAACGCGGCAGCCATTTCTCATGGACAAATTTTCATGCAAAATAAAGCCGACACGTTCCTTCGATATTTTTAAGATATCAGCTATCTCCTGCAACTTCACTTTACGGTCTGCCGAAACGTGAATTGTGAATTTTTTTGATGTTTTCCGGTTTTCATGCACTTTTCTACCATTTGTCTCGATGGAGTAGAGTCCGAATAACACTTATCAAGCCAAGCTTTGGTTTGAACGGTATTTTTTCCCATTAAAAAGCGATGATAAATCAACACACGAAAATGCTTTGAAACTATTCACTAAACAGCTGTAACTTGTTCACTAATAATCGAATTATCATTAAATTTTGAAGGTATCATCTGAAGGCTGGTAGTTCCAAAAAATCATATGGATTTTTTATTAGTGGCGCCAACCGATGTGTTACAATTTCATTACGATAACAATAATAATAAGTGTGTTTGCGTATCCAAAAATTTGTGCAAATTTGTACAAGTTTTTACTGGAAGGTGTTTGTTTACAAAAGTCAAAAAAGTCAAAAATTGCTAAAAAACTGCGCAAAATAAGAAAAAAGAAGCGAATGAAATTTGAGATGCCTGTTTGTTTTTTTTGCTTTTTTGTTTGTTTTATATAAATTTAAATAAAAAAAGAAAAGTGTAAATTTTTCGAACAAAGTGATAACGAAGACGTTATTACTTATTTTTTTGGTTATGCCATACCATGTAAAAAATAAATCACACAGATCTTTTAAATAAAAATTAGAACCAAATTAAAAAATAATAAGAATTTATTTAAATGAATGTTATTTTAATTTGACTCTAGATCATAAATTAATATCACTTTCTGTTTAAATTATTTTCAAATCAAAGAAAGATGATACAATTTTTACAAGTAAATTACAAAGAATAAAAATGTTTGAAAGAATTCGATAAGACCAGCAAGGCAGAATGCGGCTTTCGCTACAAAGCCATCATCAGTGCCTTTCGCCTTTGAGTGGATTAATATTTTGATAATCGTCTACTTATGTGACTGTTGAAAGCAAATCGCATTTGTTATCAACAACTCAACTTTTTTGTTATTATTACTCTTTTTTGCTTTGAACCTTAATTCTTAAGATATCGCAGCTGATTCTATTCAACTCTGTGTATGATGAACACAGATTTTTGAATTACAACGAACCGTTAAATTTAAATTTAAATGTATGTTATTAAATTATATTTTTGCACCGTGTCAATGTGTTTAAGGTGAATGGGGGAAATGTTTTAGTTGATCTGTTGTTTATTTTTGAATAAAAGTTATAACTGATACTTCCTTGGCTGCAATATATGATTTCTAATTTACATATTTTTGATCGATTTTTATAACCTTAAAGAAGGCAGTAATGGCAGTGCCAACTAAAGAAGAGTTCAGAACTAATAAGGAATGTTTCTCATGTGATAACTTCCAATATTGATGACGATCTAAGATTGGGGATCTGAGATTATTGGCTATAGCGGGGATTTATTCGGATTAAAAATGGGATAAAAGTTACAAAGAAATTATATATAAATGTTTTATTTTCCGATAGTGATTTTCAAGAGCTTATCACCGGTGCCTTTTTTGATACTTTTTTGTTTTTATAAAGATGTTGTAGTAATGTATTTATTTTGGGGTATTTTATATGGACATGTGCATTAGTAAGACTGGGAAAATCAAATATATTAATCCTTATTGAGTTGGAGCGGACTTGTGTTTTTTTTTTTCTTTATACGCGCTACTCATATCAAATTTTTTCCGAGCCCTTCTTTAGTACTTTTTGGAACAACTCGGAAACCCTGTGCAAAAACTTTTTGGATACGGTTTTAGGCATATCAAACTTCCTAATATGGCGAATACATTTTTTATCCAGTTTTTATATCGAATATCGATAGTTTCTAACATATTGCCGAACAAAAAAGTACAAAAAATGGTAGATTTTCTTTCGTCTATTTTGTCCCCTAAATCCCCAAGGTGACCAAAATAATGAAAAAGTTGTTCTTAGACTTCCCTTCTCTACCACATATCCGAATTTCATAAAAATTGTAGACTATGAGATAACTTCTTTCCTTGAAGGTGGCATTTGACAGCCAAAAAAGTGGATGAAAAAGTCGTGCAAACACTAATGTGGTGTCTTCGAAAAAAAAAAAAAAAATGTGACAACTTCTGATTAATTTATTTGCATTTTTATAATTACTATATATTTATATTATTAAATATAAAAACCAACTTCAACAGCTGTCTTGAATATTTTTTTATTTAAACAACAAAGTGGTTCGATTTTGGTTAGTTCAACCTTTACACTAAATTTCTTCAGGCCCCTACACAATTTATATTCCAAACAGCAAGTGATACGTCACTGTCTAGTTTACACCTGCCGGCGAATCACTTAAACAAATAAATATGAGCAACATACATATTAAAATTCAGTGTAATTACTTCCCGTGTACGAGTTAAGAAAAGAGACGTGTTTAGATAGAAATTATGCAAATTTTCTCTAGAATACGATAAACAATTGAACAATTCTGCTTTCTGTTAATACTTTTTATTAACAATTCGTCTAAAATGAAATATAAATTTGAGTTAACGACGAGTATTTAACAACGCTTAAGTTATTAAATTAACGCATTTAAAGTGTGACATTATCAAGTGAAACTACCTTTAAACGCTGTAAAAGATAAAATGAAATCGTTTATTTTCGTCATATTGAGTGTCTCCTGCTTCTTGATTGTAAATCTTCATGCAGCCGCTGTAGAGCCAGTACTTGAAGAACTACAAAAGGACAATGATCAACATCCGGTAACGGAATCGGTTTTAGCCACAGATGAAGGTAATTTTTAATATACATTTTGGTTTAACCAAATTGGACTAAACGTTTATTTTGTTTATATTTTTCAGATTGCATTCAACCGAAAGAAACTGGACGCTGTTTTGCTCTCTTCTATCGTTTTGCCTTTGATGTGGAGAAACGAGAGTGTGTAGAATTTATTTATGGCGGTTGTGCTGGCAACTCCAACAATTTTGAAACAAAAGAAGACTGTGAAGTTAAATGTGTGAAAAAATTGGAAAATTCTGTTAATGAATCGGCCACCACTGTGGTACCGGAATCTAAAACAGAAACTGAACAAGTTGTTTAATCTTAAAACTGGCACATTGCTCTCTTTCTCATTTAGTATTATAGAATGTGATAATATAGTGTCATGGGTCACTAAATGAAGAATGGACGTGAATAAGGGAATACAGACCACTTTGCAAAATAATATGCAAACATGAAATGCTATAATTACAACAACACATTGAGATGTGAGCCACATACATACATAGTTTCTGCTGAGAAATTGTTTAGTTTACAACAGTATCGAATCTTTCCTATGAAACGCTAATGTTGAATTTATTGATGGAAACGCCAAAATTGCAATACTTTTGTTTTTTTATTCATGTTCTTTTTTCTTTGAAACATGTATAAGACTAAGAGATGCAATTTTTATCGAAACACACATCGGTTTATGAAATATGTGAAATTTAAAATTGTTAAGAATGAAATTTAGGTCCCTATTCCTACCTGTGACTCATTGTGACCGTCATAAGACTATTTTTAAGACTGAGAGTTTTGTATTGTTTCTTTGAGCTGCTAGTAGCAAGAAGTCTATAAGACGAAGAGATGCAATTCCTATCGGAACACACTTCGGTTTATGAAATATGTGAAATTTAAAATTTTTAAAAGTAAAATTAAGGTGCCTATTCCTACTTGCTACGACTCATTGTGACCGTCATAAGACCATTTTTAAGACTGAGAGTCTTAAATTTTCATACAAAACAAGAATAAAATTCAAGAAATTCAAATTTTATTTGTCAATGTTATGATTGTATCGATACCAGGTCTTAATTTTTTTGAAGTTTTTAAACAAAAATTTTAATAAATATAATTTATTAAACAACAACAAATGCATGGGGAATACAGTCAGTCACATCTAAGAGTCGCAGATGGTCGCAGACTTTTCGTAGGAATAGGCACCTTAAACTGCTTATTTTTTATTTTCGATATTTTCATATTTTTTATATTTCTATTTTTTTTTTTTTTTTAATTTAATTTAGGCCAACTTTTTGCTAATTTTTCGACTGTTTGACAACCGATGTCCGATCCAATGTGCGGTCGGATAGGGATTGGGATTCTTACTCATATACCCTTCTTGCTAGTAGTTCAAAATTAGGCATTTCCATCCATTATTTTAACATATAAAAGATCCGATACCGTTATAAATTTTACAATTTTGAACAGAAATCCATGCGTGTGTTGTTGCAGTTGTATTATTTTATTTTTGTATTTTCTAATGTTGAATGTAGAGAAAAAAATCATGCTTAAAAAACGTGAGTCTTTTTGCAGTGATTTTACTATATTTGCAACGTAAAGAAATGGAATGTGCATAAAAAACAATGCAAAAAATTATCTATGTGCCCTTATTCGCGTCCACTATTCAAATGTTGTTTAAGTTTGTTTTATTCTAAGACTCATTGGTAAAAATTATAAAAAAAATACAGCAGAATAAAATGTACAAATGTTTTTTTTTTTTTTTGTAGAAAATCTTATTTACCAAGAGAAACCTAATTTAATTTTTATTTGCATCAAGAAATTTTTAGGTTAAAGTCCAAAATCGCGAGTGTTTCGTATAAATTAGAGTATTAAAAAACGGCTTTTCAAAAAACTGGGTTTCGGTTAATTTTTCTAAACCCGGCTTCGGGTTTTGCTTAAAAAAAAAAACGGCTAACCGCTTTTCGGTTTATTCTAGTATAAATATTTATGTGGGTTTTTTCGATTTATTAATTTTTTCTGCTTCTAGAGCAGGGATGATAAAGTTAGTACGATAGTACTTTCTATGGTACTATTAGAACCTCAAAAGTACTATGGTACTCCTATGACTCATTTAGTACTATTTACACATTTTCATATTTTATTTTTTTTTTAATTTTCATATCAAATATTGTGTTTAAAATGAAGAAATTAATTATCGGAGTTTAAAATAAAAAAGTGTTGAAAACCCCAAGTAAAATATTTTAAAATTTATGGACATTTAATTCTGTAAAACAAATTATTAAATAATATACACAAAAATAAGGTGAATTTAAATTTTTCAAAAATTTCGTATTTTTTATTTAAAAAATCCTTAATAATCGCAACTTTAATTTTATGTGATAACCAAGAAGTTGCGTTCATCTAGGGTTATGTTAATTGAGGTGTTACTTAATTTAATGGTTGAATAAATCAAACGAGCTAACTTGATTAAATCCCTTTAAAATAATTTTTACTTTCAAACGAAATACGAATACGACTTTCAACTTCATTCAAATAAAAATCTGAATCAAACGTCATAATTCATGGTATAATTCCATAGAAACAAGTTTAACAAGTTCAAACATTGATTTTTCCGCTAGTGCAAGGGATCGTAGTTCCGTGCTTATCCTATCTATTACGTCTGATATTCTAGTTTCTGAATTGTAAAAATCGGCCCGACAGTTTGCGAGATAAAGCCGAATAGTGCAATCTTGATTTTTTCGGGTTTTTTTTAATTTGGTTTCAACGGATTTGTTCGGTTGCATCAACCGAACGATTCGGTTGGAAGCAAATTTGGTTGGGACAACAAATTTTTTTGTAGGTGTAGATACTAGTGTAACAGTTAAGTCTAGATAGCGAAAGAAATTAAATATTCGTAATTTTTCTAACTTTTTCGAGTACAAAACGCTGTAAAAGAGCCGGGAGCCAAACTTGAGCCTGGGTCTTTGCCCGGAAGGATCCCTACCTTATTAACGAATAAAATTATTTAGGCCCCGTGAAAGAAATGCTTTGATTTGGTTATACCATTAAATACCAATGCATTCAATATCAGATAGGACCTCTTCATGATTACTAGGTCAAAACATGGACCGATTTCAACCATTTTCAATAGCGCTAGTAATCGATGCAGTACAAACTTATGTACCAAATTTCGTCAAATTCTCTTTTAAAATGCGAACTACTTATAGTTTTATTATAAAGATCGTTTATTTTATAAGGACAGACGAACCGACATCATTAACACCAACTCAATACACCCATAGAGTGGTGTAGAGTACAGAAAAATTATGGAGGTCGAAAAAGTACTATTTGTTAAGCAGGTTGGTACTATTTTGAAAATCCCATTTATCATCCTTGTTCTAGAGTATATAACGTCGCTCGTAATATGTTCCAGTTGTATTTAAGTTGTTCATTTTTGCGCAAACCACCTGACTCGGAATAAAGAAAGGAAATATTATGAAATTAATTTTTATTTTTATTGTCGCAATGACATTTTTGATAGCCTGTCGTCAAGCTGCTCCAGTTGCATCAGCTGATAATGATGGCAAGTTAAAGTAATTGTTATAAAATTCGAAATTAGTTTTAATGTTAATCAAATTTTCAGTTTGCCGTAAATCTATGGATAGTGGTCGTTGTTATGCACTTATCCCTCGTTTTGCATTCGATGTAGAGAAAGGCGAATGCGTTAATTTTAATTATGGTGGATGTGGTGGGAACTCGAATAATTTTGAAACTAAAGAAGAATGTGAAACAAAATGTGTAAAGAAGTAATAAATTCAAACGAACTTTTTTATAATACTTTCAAAAGATGTGTTTTTAAGAGGTTGACAAGCAGTACACTTTCGTTATAACGGTAGTTACCCAGTAGCAAATGGTTGAACTAGTTCTAAAAAGTACTAGTTTTGTTGATTAGTAATTACATAACTAGTTCTCAAATTAATCATTTTGAACCAGTTATGTACTAGTTAAATATGATCTACGTAGATACTGTTTAAACAAATTAGCTAAATTAAAAAACGAAATCTGAAAATTTTATTTTGTTTACATTTGTAATAATTCTAAATTTCTTTATATGTTTTCGTTTTTAATAACCCAGTAGCAAAGCCAGGCAACTGGTACGAGTTCTACCGCCTCTCCATACAAACAACTGTAGAATTTAACATGGAGATGTCATAGGGATGGGGACAATTGTCGCCAAACTCCCACTTTAGTACCCGTTGTAGAACTAGATTGGAAATTACAATTTAAGGACGAAAAATAGGGACTGAAACTGGTACTAATGTGACACTAGCGGAACCAGTTCCGAAGTGACTCTTTGGAAATAGTACTGTACCAGTTGGTTAAGACCTGAATTATATAGATAAAAAACAAAGGTTTTTCCTTTGATAAAACATCGATTAGACCGATAGTTTCCTCCTACTGAGATAATTAGGTCAACTTACCAAATGAAATCTAAAATAATTTGTGTTTATGATTTCTAATCACAATACAATTTTTTAGTGTATATTTGCCAACCCAGACTATATATTAAATTCAAATGTTATAAAACCCAACAACCAAAAACTAGTAGTTTGTAGAAACTTTTAGTTTTTGAATTAAAATTTGCCAAGTAGTTTTCACAAACTACTAGTTTTTGGTTAAGTGTAAATGTAGTATAAACAAAACTAGAATTTCAAAACTTATATTTAAATTTAATCTTCTGAAGCCTTCTCTGCATATTCTCAATATAACAAATAGGTACAGAAATGGTTCAAAATTATTGTTTTAGGAAAAACAAGAAGCAGAGTACCGATTCCGAATGGATTAAACCCCGTATTCATAATGAAAAGTTTTAACTAGACTGTATTTTAGTCCTAGCAGCTTGTTAGAATAGAGGTTATTCATAATAATTTCTTAGCATACCGATTAAGAGAAACAATGTGTTTGAAATTCAAAGGATGTTTTTATTATTGTGAATGGATTTTTTGACGTTTAATAATAGAAATTTAAAAGGAATTTAACAACAATACTAGATTGAGTTTAACTCATGTTGACGGTACGCAAAATTTTCGTCGTTAGCAAACATTGAATTATTATTAAAAACAAAAATTATTATTAAAAACAAAATGAAAATTTCAAATAGATATCATATTTTAATTTAATCAGTGTCCCCACAGATTTTATAAAACTAATACACAACTGGTTCAAAATGATTTTTATGA
Source organism: Leucophora obtusa (assembly GCA_949987735.1). Taxonomy (NCBI): domain Eukaryota; kingdom Metazoa; phylum Arthropoda; class Insecta; order Diptera; family Anthomyiidae; genus Leucophora; species Leucophora obtusa. The sequence continues at coordinate 211,225,285 of OX465298.1, forward strand.
GAACTAGTTTTGAAATTACTAGTCAAAAAACTATAGTACTTTGTAAAGGGTGGTCCAACCAAAACACACGATCTTAATTGTAAATAAAACAAATTTTTTTTAGAGAATTATCTTAATATGTTTTATTATGATAGAAGGATCTATGACAATTATGTGTGAAAGTAAAAACCGGCCAAATGCTCGCCACGGCTTCGGTGGCATACCTCTTAACGCCCTGCTCAATTGTGTACCTCTCCATGGTTGAATTTGTCAAACACTGAAACAAAGAAATGTCAAATTAAGTTGGGCAAGAAACTGGACGTTAAGGTGTGACTCATAATTAACATCGTGCATTACCCTTCAGAACGAGTTCGAGCATTTGCTACTGGGTATTTTCCCGTTCGGCAATCTAGTTAAAATAATTGGAAATATATGTAAAAATTAAAAAAAAATATATATTACAATGAGTGTTATTTTTGTTCGGTTTTAAGATCAAATATTACAAATTCTAAATAGAATTTACAATTTTTATTTTACAACCAATAGAGAAAAACTTATGAAAAAAACTTTCCTAGAACCAATGGTTGACAATTAATGCATTTTCAAGTGACACCGCTCACTATCATCTCATTGTAAAACATCTTCAGATCAACTAAAAATCTACAATAAAATATATATTTTTATAAAAAAGCGGTTAACCGAAAAAAAAACCCGGTTATCAGTTTATTAGAATTTATTAAAAAAAATAACAACGAGTAAAAAAATTAACGTCGGGCATGCCGACTATAGAATAGCCTACACCAGTCTGGTTAAAAGCCAGGTAATGTTTGGATCCGAAATTAGAATGGGTTAAAATGGACTTGTGTCAAAATTTTCTATAAAATGATAAAAGAAGAGAAAATCGGAAATATAGCCCATATGGGCGTTAGGTCCATATGGACCGATCCTATCTAGAATCAATAGGCTTTGTCCTTGGGACCATGTGAGTTAGCGAACCAAATTTCATTGAAATATCTTCGTATTTCCGACCTGCAGCGTGTAACTAAGCCAATTCGGGGGGGACCCTTATACGGGCACTAGGTCTAAACATGGACCAATTTTAACCAAAATCAATGGGCTTCGTCTTTGGGCCGACATAGGTCGGTGTACCATATTTGCGACCTGTAGACTGCGCACAAGAATGCATGGACAGACAGACGGACATCTATAAATCGAAACAAAAAGTGATTCTCAGTCGATCGGTATACTAAAAGATAGGTCTAGGTCCAATATTTTTGGGTGTTACAAACATCAGCACAAACTTATTATACCCTGTCCACATAGTGGTGTAGGGTATAATTATTCGGTTGTGTGAAATTGAAAACCCGGTTTTCGGTTTTGAGTACTTTAAAAGAGAGGGGTGGATAAGTTGTTGCTATAGTTATATTTAACTCATCTTCTGAATCATAACATTGAAACTATGCCACGTTCTTTAATTCTTCTTAAAGTAAATATTATTTAGATTCGTATTGTTAATCACAACCAATACAAAAACAACTTATATAATAATTAAATTTGTTCTCAATATATATGTTGCCGTACCACTTAATGAATAATACATATATGTATATTAGGGTGTCCCGTTAGACTATTTTTAAATATCACTCAAACGATGAGTATTGAAGAGCTGAATACCGAAAATATGACAAACATATTTTTTGATGAAACTTTTAGTTTACGACACCTGATTTAAGATGTCAAATATGTTATTTGTGGTTTTACTTTTGTCAAAAGGTTTCGTAGAGCTTTCGATAAGAAAAACATTTATACATTATTTAACTACATTAAAAAAATTAACCAAATAAATGAAGGTAATTTTTGTTAGTAAAACCAATTGGACAAAACATTTCTTTTGAATAGTAAAATAAATGAAAATAAAAGTTTTAATTTAATGAAATGTTAGTTGTCCTGTTTTCAACCGAAATTTTATTTGTTTTAAAATACATTTGTAGTGGTCTTCATCGGCAAAATATTCTCCATTCATAGAAATAAAGCAGTAAAAGCTACTGAAAATTAGTTAGAAATGAGCTTGCAGAAAAAACTGCTAAACTTAGCAGATTTTTTTCCTAAATACTAAATAAAATAAGAACAGTACAAATGAAACTGCTAATTTAACAGAATTTTAGTTATATCTCAGTTAGCTTTTATTTAATTGAAAATAACACATTTTTTTTCTGGGTAGTTGAATGCAAATATCATTCTATTCTGCTAAATTTAATAGAAATATTTACTAAAAAAATAGTAAATTGTTGATTTCAGAAGGCTCAATTTTTATTTGTATTAAAAAAAAATTGAAAAAAAAACTTTGAAAATTTGATTTTTTTGTGATTTTTTAGTCTATTAATTTTTAGCAGTTTAAGTTTTCTATTAACTAAAATTTAACTCAAATATAACTAGAATTCTGTATATTTACCAGTTTTATTTCTGCTGTTCCTATCTTACCAATATTTATCAAAAATAATCTGCTAGTTTCAGCAGCATTTTCTGCTAGGTAATTATTAAATGATTTTTAGTAAATTTAACGAAAATTTTTACAGACTTTTCTATTAGTGCAACTCTAACACCGTGCTGGAAGCGGAGAAGCCTTTTTCCAACAAACGGAGCTCGGTGTAGTGCTAGCCGTTTTTCTAGGTTAATTCTTCAAAAACTTATTTGAATTTGAAAATTATGGTTCCAAGGACCCCAAAAACGAGATTTTTAAAATTTTTTTGCCACGTTTTTATTCTTCCACGCAGATTTGTGTTAATTTGCAACGGTGCAAAAGCTGTCATTGAAAAAGTGAGGTTACCCTAAAACAACATTTGACATTTTACTAGAAATTTTAAGATATTTTAAGACAATAAAATATACCAGTTTGTATAGAAAATTTCGAGGTGATTTTAATAATTTATATAATTATAAATAATTTTTAACCCACAGCAGTTTTGAGAAATAACCTGAATAACAGTTAATGGTTGAAAAATGAGAAAAATTCCATTTTTTAAAATTAAAAAATTTCAAATTCAAACATAGTTTTACCCAGAAAAACGGATGCCGTGCTTGTCGGATTTTTTAATTAGCACAATGTAATTAATAGGTGTGTTTGGGTACTTTTCCAGTAAAGTTCAGTAAAAATTACTCAGTAACAAATTTACAGAAAGTAAGGCAAAATTTACTCTCAAAAAGAAAAATATCTAAAAATGTACGCAAACAGAAAAATTGTAAGAATTAGTAAAATACTGCTGCCAACTTCTTCCGTAAAAATATCGCTAAATCAAACTAAAAAATCACTAGAAAATATCTAAATTATAAAAAAAATTAAATAGCGATAAATCCCTAAATTGCACGAACTTTTTAGGTTCTGTTGAAAAATTTCACAAAAATAGCTATATTTTTCAAACTTCTTAAAACTTTCTTAAAAAATTATTGATACATCGCCAAATTTTTCGAACCCTTTTGTTTTCCATAAAAATTTACCGATAAATCACTGAATAATAATGATTCAAAAATTATGTCAAGGAAATAAATGTAAACAAGCGGGCTAAAGCCCGCTCGATGGTTTGTATAAGTCCCCAGGTGACTGGGAATTTATACAAATCAAAGATTAAATTCGGCTGTGCCGAGTCTTTAGATACCCTCCATCCTAGTGTTTTTATTCGGGGATTCTACTAAGTACAAAAAAATGCTAAGAAAATATGAAGACTGTCTTAAAAAGAAAAATCGCTAGTTTTCCCGCTAATAGCTAAATTATATTTTATCCCGCTAAACGAGTTGAAGTATCGCTAGATTAGCCGAGAAAATAGCTAAATTGGCAACATTTATTAAAATAGCTGATTGCGAAATAAACCTATTCAAATTATTGGATTAATAAAGAAAACCTAATAAAATGATCACTTACTTACTCCTTCCATCGTAAATAAGCGTATATTTAAATATTTTTTATTTTTACAAAAAATTATTTCAAAATTATTTAGACAAATGTTTTGTTTCTTCAATCATATGTTTTAAATCATATGTTTTTTTTTTCTTACAAATACTACTAGCAAAAATTCATCCAGTAAAAACTTGTAAGTTCTCTGGTATTGAACTGTCACTTTACCCTCTATTTTTCCTCTCTCCTTACTGAGTAATTGTGTAAACAAACACCTTCTAGTAAAAACTTGTACAAATTTGTACGAATTTGTACAAATTTTCGGGTACGCAAACACACTTAATATGCTGCGCTGGACAAAAGCCGTTAGTATGGTGGATCCTATTCGGGAAAGTGAATCAAATTAGGGGAAATAATTTCAACTAACTGTGAAATAAAATATATAATTAGGTGTAAGAAAAAGTGGATATCGGTGATGTATTTTTTATAGTACCATACGTACATTAGCACATAGTTGAGGCATAATTCTACAAAAATTAATTTCACAAGTTAAAATTCCGATTTTTCTGATATTAGAATGGATCGGGGTTCCAGGCTATATGTTGTCTGCTACATGAGATATTCTAGTGTCCGAATTGGTACGTTAAAATCGATAAATCCAAAATAGCGATCGTAAATTTTTTGCAGTTTTTCGGTTTTTTGAGGTCTTGAACTTTACACGTCAAACTTTTCACTTTCAGGCGTCCAAAAGTGGGTCTATCAATTAGGTCTCAAGATCTTGTTTCTAAACTGGTACGATTCATTCAACAATTCGAACTTTTGGTCTTCTAAAAGTCGTCAGAAAAGAAAGGACTTGACTCGGGTTTGGTTGCACGGAATGGTCACTATCTGAGCACTATAGCTTTTATTTGGTAATACCATTTATGATCAATATATTAAAGCGCACATAGGGATTTCCATAGCTACTACACTAATAAAAAAAAAATCTGTTCAAAATTTAGTTAAAACTACTAAAAATTAGTTAAAAATGATGCTGCATAAAAAACTGCTGGAATTAGCAGATTTTTTTGCTAAATACTGGTAAAAATTGTTAAATATACAGAATTTTAGTTATATTTGAGTAAAATTTTTGTTAATGGAAAATAGCAAATTAACCCGCTAAAATCAGCAAACAATTTTGCTATATAATTTGTGGTGTCCGACCGAGTATTCGGCTTCGGCTTCGGAGTTCGGCCAAAAAGTGATGTTCGGCCAAGTTCGGTGTTCGGCTAAATTTTGGCCGAATACCGAACTTTTCTATAAATCAATATTTTGCAACAATTTAGCTCTTTAATTTTGTATATTAACTTATAAATATGCACATATTTAACTTAATTTTTACTTAAAGAGCGAAAAATACAACTTTTTTAGGTTTTTGCAATTTAGAAATATTTAAAAATTGGTTTCCGCATTTTTTAATTTGAAAAAGTTGCATGAAATTGTATTTTTATTCAAACACAAAAGTATTTGGCTTCGATTTCGGCCGAACTTAGTAATTTTGGCCGAAGTTCGGCTTCGGTTCGGCCTTAAAAAAGTGAGTTCGGTCGGACACTAATAATTTGTAGCCTAAAAAATCACAAAAAATTTAAAATTTTTGAAGTTTTTCTTCGATTTATTTTTAAATGAAAATAAAAATCGAGCCTTTCGAAAACAGCAGTTTACAATTTTTTTTTTAGCAAATATTTCTGACGATTTTAGCAGGATAGATTGCTATTTCCATTCAACTAAATTTAGCTTAAAAATAGCAAAAATTTTGTGGATATAACAGTTTATTTTTGCTATTTTTAGTCTACTAATATTAAGCACAATTTTCTGCAGATTCTACAGTACAATTTGTTATTTTCAATGAACTAAAATTTAACTTAAATATAAATAAAATTTTGTAAATTTAACAGTTTCAATTGAAAATAACAAATTGTACTGTAGGAGCTGCAGAAAATTTTGCTGTTCTTATTTTACTAGTATTTAGCAAAACAAAATCTGCTAATTTCATAATTTTTAACTAATTTCTAGTAACTTTTTCTGCTATTTTTACAGATTTATTTCTCTGAGTGTAGGTCAAAACATAGTTCGTCTTTGAGGCAACACAAACTTATATACCAAATTTCGTTCAATTATCTTCACATGCAGTTTTGTTACAGTGGACTTTCATCTCACATGGGCAGACGGGCGGACGGACCGACATTGCTAAATCGACTCAGCAAGTAATTCTGGTCTACGCCCATTGCAGTTTTTAGTTAAAAACATCAGCACAAACTCAATATATTGTGTACCACAGAGTGGTGTAGGGTATAAAAATTACAATATTTTCCCATTACAAGTTCTACATAATGAACATTTTGTGAGCTTTTTATACAATTTAAAATTTTTTTTTTTTTGGCAAAACAGCATCGAGTAATGTATCGAGTATTGTAACCTAAAAGTACCATCCAAAAAAGGTTCAATACGCGTCTTTTGCGTGATATTACTTGAGTAAATTCGGGACACACTACTGTATATTAACGAACTAAAAAAAATAAAGAATTATTTGATCTGTACCAATTCTAATTCTTATCTATAAAAGTTTTTGATAATTTTATATATGAAATCAGTCGAAAACTTTGCTTTGTTAAGAGTGCTGCTAAAAATTGGGAAACCAAATTTCAAAATGAAAATCTTTGCTTTATTGTTCGCCATTTTTGCCTTTGTCTCCTCGGCTGTTGCAATTAAAAATGGTAAGTTGTACAAATTTTGAAATAGATTTCAAAGTTTGATTACATTTTTCTTTTAATTTTCTTTTAAGCTATTTGCGGTTTAAAACATTCGGTCGATGGTAATGGTCTTATTGCCTGTGCTGCCTTTATACCTTCCTGGTCTTTTAAAACCGGTTCAAATGAATGTGTTCAATTCGTTTATGGCGGCTGTGGTGGTAACAACAATCGTTTCAATTCTCAACAAGACTGTGAAAAAATGTGCAAAGAATAAAAGTATTAAATAAAAGTTGTGTTTAATAATTAAATTTTGTGTATTATTACTACAATAATTAGGAATTTAAATCCCAAAAAAGTAAATTTATACAGGAAAGAATTTTTTTAAGGCATCAAATCAGAATTTTAATATTGTTATTTTATACGAAAGGCACAATCACAACAAACCCAAAATGTAGTTTCTTCACCGGAAATGTAATTGTACACAATGAAACTTATTATCATGAAAAATTAATTTTATATCTTACATCACGTGCGGAGGGTATAATAGGTTTGTTCTGATATTTGTAACAAATAAAAATAATGGATATAGGATCAAACTTTATACTGATCGACTCAAATAACTTTTAGCAATGTGCGTCTGTTCTTCATATAAAATAAACAACCAATGTAATCGACAGTTCACAATACTGATGATAATTGGACGAAATTTTGCACATATGCTGGTAGTGCCCCAAGGACGAATCCTATTTAAAATAGTTAAAATCGGTATATGTTTTGACCTAGCCACCATAGAAAGGTTATATACGAGCTTAACCCATTTTTCGCCGCCGGTGATTATAATCACCAGCAGATTTTAGAGTTTACTATTCAAAATGTTTTTTTATTTAATTTATTTTTGTGTCAATTATTATGGGTCCTGTTTCTTTTCTTATGTACCCAGTATAAAAATGCTTTTAATTTACACTTCAAAAATATCAGTCGTGTGTACATATTCCGCCAATGGTGATTAAAATCTCCACTAATTTTACGGAAAAATTGGAAAATTCACACTGACTTAAAAATTTAGAATTTTCTTAATTAGGCCCAGTATAGCTTTGATATAAATTTTTATCAACAACGGGTACCAGTTCCCGGCGAAAAATGGTTTAAATCTATTGAGCTTAAATGGTATTACCAAACCGAAGCTATTTTAGACAATTTCTTGCACTGGAATTATAACATTTTACTCATAGATCAGATACTGCTCATTCCGAGCAAACAAAACTCGGGTCCACTTTGACTCAGCTCCTCCCGTTGTTTTTGAAGTTCGAAATATTAATTATTTACATTATTGCTCCTTCGTGGTTTTTTCATTCTTTACTATAAATATGTTGAATGAATCGTACACTAATAGAAAAAGTCTGTTAAAAATTTAGTTAAAACTACAAAAACTTAGTTAAAAATTACCTTGAAGAAAAAACTGCTGAAATTAGTTGATTTTTTTTTGCTAAATACTAGTGAAATAAGAACAGAAAAAATAAAAACTGTTTAATTTAGAGAATTTTAGTTAATTGAAAATGAAAAATTATACTATAAAATCTGCAGATATTTTGTTAAATATTAGTAGACTCAAAATAGCAAAAACAATCTTTTCTATTGACAAAATTTGAAAATAATTTAAAACAGAAAATTATATTAATTTATGTTATGATCTATAGTCAAACTAAAGAAACATTCAATTACCAAAATAAGAGATCAACTAAACATTTATTGTTTTTGTTTTTAAATTAAATTTAGTTAAATACACACAGCAGTCTATCGTGCTAAAATCGGTAGAAATATTTGCCAAAAAAATAGTAAACCGCTGATTTCAAAAGGCTTGATTTTTTTTGCATTTTGAAATTTAAAATTTTTTTGTGATTTTTTAGCCTACCAATTATTTAGCAAAATTTTTTGCTGATTTTAGCAGGTTAAGTTGTTATTTTCTATTAACAAAAATTTAACTCAAATATAACTAAAATTCTGTATATTCCACAGTTTTATTTTTGCTTTTCTTATCTTACTATTAAGTAATAGCAAAAATAATATGCTAATTATAACAGTTTTTTACTAGCAGAAACCTGTAAAACTCCAAAAACTTACCGAGTAGTAGATCTTAAGGAAAATTCTTAAAAAATTCTTTTTGAAAATTTTTAAATTTTTATTATTTATTTTCTTTATTAACTAATAATTTATTAGATTTCCTAATTTATACAATTAAATACTACATATGTTTATATTATTACATAAATATCGTGTGAGTAGTTTTTAAATAAATAATTAAATTTTTTATATCTGATATATTTTTTTTAAATTTCTTTTTTACACTTGGTTTGTAATTATTGATATAATTATTATAAATCTTATTGCGAAAAAATTGCATGAGGCATGCGACCATCCTCAGTTATAAATATTGTAATAAGAACAATAGTCAAATTTATTTAACGTGTTAATTGCCAATGATTTATTTGTCATAACAAAATACTGAAATTAAAGTTTTGATAATATTTTTCTTTATGTTTTACTGATTGAGACATATTTCAGAGCTTTTTACCAAGAAAGTTTTTAAATTCTAAGTTTCCTCTATAGTTCAATTCACAAAATGTTATATTGTTAAAGTATCATTGCCTACACTCAAAATAATATGTCTTTCGGCTCAACAGAAAAATTTGTTACTTTATAGAAAATTTTTATTTAAAATATCCGAGAGTCCAAGTCCCCACCAACGTCCATTTTTTAATAAAGATAATCGTTTCAAGTGGGCATATTTTGATTAGGAGATGTCGAAATTTTCGTCAATTTTGTTCTATCTCATAGTTTTCGAGATATGGGCCATTTTAACCCTAAAAGTGCATTGTTAGTCGATTCGACTAACATCAACCGTGCTTTTCAAACAGCTAGAAAAATAGCGATGCACTTCTAGGGTTAAAAAATCGGGAGGGAAAGAAATAACGGCATCTTTAAAACTTCGGATGCACTGGTTTCGCCATCTAGCGGGTGATAACAGAAACATGAAAATATTTTATTTATCAATAAATTGTGGATAATTTAACAAATGGGTTCCAAAAAATTAGTCATATACATATAATTTTGAAAATTAACAATCGAAATTAGTTAAAGTATCGAGGACTTTTAGTATTGTGTTAAATGAAGATAACTAAAATCTTTGTTTAATTTATTTATTTAAACTTACTGACGTGTCTAAAATACGTGGAATAACTTTTGTAGATTTTAAAAACCTTTATAATCCCAGGAAAAAATAGAGAATTTTTTTTACCGTATTTCGGAATGGAGGAAGTAGGCTAAAGACTTATTGCACAAACTTATCAAATTCTGTGACTTGTATCCATATGAATACACTTATTTTATGTGCATCTGACAACCTCAAAGAAACGATTTTGATTTCAACTGATAATTGTTTTTTTAAGATAATTTACAATAAAAAATTCAAAAAAATTATTAGCGCATGGCTGCGATATTTCCTTCTGAAAAAAAGTTTTTTTTTTGCAATTTTTGTTCTTAGAATGGTTTTATTGGACTTCAGTTAATGAAAATATTTAAAAATTATTTGCCAACAATATATTTTTAAAAAATTTGACCTATCGGTACATGGAAACTGCGTCTATGATGATGATGACAAATTTACATTTTGGTGTCTGTTTTTAAATTTTGATACAAAATTTGACTATAAATTATAGTGAATAATTTTGTGTTAATAAGAGTTAATATCTTCATTAAGTCTATAGTAAAGATATTAACACCAAGGTTGCCATATAAAAGTTTTAAAAAGTGATCCAGAATTGCGATTTTTTCCACAAATATGGAGTTTTGGTAGGGAAATAATACAAATTTAAAATTAGGAAAAATCTTAACCCATTTGGGTTAATGTTTGAACTTTTACCCAAAATTTCTCCGCTACGAGACGCGATATGGCTACAATAACAACACGTATAGGTTAATATTTCCACAAAGTTTGGTCAAAACTATTCAGCCAAACAAAATCTGTAGCGAAAGGGTTAAGGCATTTTCTGCAGAAATACTATCAATTATCTCATGAGCCCTGCCCTTCGTCCCCCTTTTTCTATGATATTATATTTTAATTTTCTTAATTTCATTAATAATTTTTATAAATAATAATTCTGCGTTTTTAAAATAATTTGAGCAATTAACAGATCAAAGACATCTAATAGTTTCTTCATTTTTCATTTATTTCCTATCTTTGAAAACTAAGATTAATGTATTATATTTATAATTGTGGTTTAAGGCCTTAATAAATAAAATTATGTAGGTTTCTACACTACATCCATCCCTAATTAATACCTTCCTTCTTATAATGCAGATTTTGACTACATTTGAAGCCAAACATTCGCAGTTTTGAAACAATAAAAACAATTTTTAGAACATGTTTCCAAACCGTTTAACCGAAAACCCCGGTTCGGTTTTTTTTAACTGAAAATCTTAAATATCCGTTAATATCGCTTCTTAAATAACGAAAAATATGTGGCAAGTTGCTAAAAAAATGCAGATCCCTACAAATTCGAATCCAAAATCAGGCACACATTGAGCATTTCGGGTATTCAGTATCATATTTTTCAATATCGTATCGCCTGGAGCAGAGCTTGAAAAATATAATTCTTTTTTGAATAAACTCGCATCAAAATTGATTAATTTTATGAATCTGTAAATAATTCATTATCACTTTAAGTCAATGATTTGATATTGAATAAAGTGAGGATTTTATTTATCCAAATTTCAATTGATTCAATTTTGATTCGATTGAATTATGTGCTTAATGACTTGATTCTCGTACTATAAACAAAGGCAACCATTTATTGTTAAATTAAAACAGTTCGCTTGATTCTATGAAAAGAATCAACAAAAATCAAATTGATTCTTTGAATAAGATATTGATTCAATAAAGTAGGCAATAATTCAATCAATAATATGAGTATTTTTTTTTTTTTTTTTTTTTTAAAGAGAAGCAACACTCAGGAAATTCTTCCTATTAATTAACGTGTTGCTTCCTTTGGAAAGGGGATAGAGAAGATGTGAAAGGTGGTGAAAGATGAAGGGCTTCAAATATGGCAACACTGTAATTGCGCGAGATATTGAATTTTTAGAACAGTTGTTGCGCGCCATCTGACGGTGAGTTGGCGAACTTTGTGGAAGCTTTTTAGTTCATAGCCCTGTTATATTATTTTACTTCGGTGGGGTTAAGTGCTATGGGAACACCGAAGGAGGACGCTGTGATATGTATGAGGGATAGAAAAAAGTCATACATATTACTATTTTTCATAAATTGATGTTGCCTTGGTTGGAGCTCGAACCCGCAACCTCACGTGTAACAGTCCAACGCGCTAACCATTACACCACAGCGCCCACAAATCGAATCGATTCGTACAAAATTGAATCAGATTTAAAAAATCGAATTAAGGAATTCTGTTTTTAAAGGTCTGGCCTGGAGGAAAAACTTTTTATTGCGGCAATAACTCAATTCTTATTGTGGAAGATCTCCACGTCGCACAGTGGCACTTTTTTAGGAAAATAACATTTCCGGCCACAATTCTTAACCGATTTTCAAAATTTTTTTTTTTTTTGCATTTAAGTTTACAAAATCGCAGAAATCTGTCACGGCCGATTTTTGAATTACAGTTTCTAAATATTTTTATTCTTTTTGTGAATGTCGAAAAAACTCTTTTAAATTTTTTCTCAGATAAACCAATAATAATTGGGGCATTTAAATGATATGTACCTTCAATTAAAGGTATTTTAATCCTCTATCCGCACCCCGAATAAAATTTTTTTTTGTTTATTTATGTCTCCTATGATCACAATTTAATATTCAAAAAAGCATTTTATTTTTCTTTTATCTTCCTTATTTGGTAATATATTCCACCCGATCTTTTTAAATATGGCAACTACTAAGTTCTTATGAAACGTCATTTTGTCAAACTATTTTTATTGCATTTATTTTAAAATATATGTGGGTCCCTTAGGTCCCTTTCTCAGGAGGGCATGGGATCGGTCTCATTCGATGCTCAGATGTTGTCCACATCAAAAAAAAAAATTATTTTTTTACCCTTAGGTCCCTTTCTTTATGCGCTGTCACATATACTGATATATACCTTAAAAATATATTAATCAACTATCGATCCTCTTAACCAATTTTATTTTTATTTTATGTCATATCATACAAAAACATACGCAAAACCATACAAAAAAAAAAAAAAAAAAAAAATTTGGTTAAGCGGATAGATAGTGGATTAAAATACCTTTAATTTAAGTATATTTATACAAAATAAATGCATGTATTTTATGATAAAAATAGTCTTACTGTCTTGAAGAGAAATAAAAAAAAAATATTTTAAGTATTTGACAATATGACGTTTAATAAGGAAGTAGTAGTTATTATGTAAAAAAAGATCGAGTGGAATATAGTACCGAATAAGGAAGATAAAAGAAGATTTAATTTTTAAAAATAAAATGCCAATTTTTGAAAATTAAATTGATTATAGGAGACACAAATAAATAAATAAAAATTTTTGTTTGGGGTACCGATACAGGCTTAAAACACGAGGGCAGTTCGAAATGAAAAACAAGAGCTAGATTATAAATTATTTTATTTTTCAATATAATCTCCTGAAACTTCAATACACTTAGGTCGGCTAACTTATCTAAAAGTATGTCAATTTTTAGACTATTCAGAGTTATTTTGATGAAAATTTTACTCTTGGTTAAGGCAGTTAAGTTGGTCTTTAACCTTAACCATGAGAAAAATTTTCATTAAAATGATTCTGGATAGTCTTAAATTGGACGTACTTTTAGATAAGTTAGCCGACCTTAGTCCAATGTTTTTCTACCAATTCTATCACTTGATTAAAATAATTTTCCTGAAGCTCTTCAAAATAATCGTTTACCATTGCATCTTCATTCGAGGTAAAACGTTTGCCAGCAAGGAATTTTTTAGATTTGGGAACAGGTAGAAGTCAGAGGGAGCTAAATCAGAGAAATGATGAGAAAGGAAAAATTTTCATTCGAATGCGTTTTTGGTCAACTGTTAACAAATGCGGCACCCATCTTACAGAAAGGTTTTTCATCTGTAATTCTTAATGCAAAATAAAATATACTCGATCATTTGAGATGCCTATGGCATTCCCTATTTCACGCACTTTCACTCGTCGATCGTCTAATACCATATCATGGACTTTAGTTATGATTTCTGGCATTGTTGCAGTTTTTGGACGTTCATCTTGGTTCATCTTCAATGCTTGTACAACCACGTTTAAATTCAGCAACCCAATTTTTACAGTTGCATATGAAGGAGCACTTTCACCCAACACATTCACCATATCATTATGAATTTCTTTTCCCGATAAACCTTTCTTGTGTAAATATTAACGAATTTCTAATTTTTCCATTACAAAAAAATTTCTGAAGAGTCTTTTTTGAACACCTGTTACTATACGAATGAGTTGACAGATCGAAATGAAATGTGTTCATATGACGGATGGAAGTTTCCATGAAACAAGCTTTTTGGTGTTTATACCGCCATCTCTATGTCAGTCTAAGAACATTTCGTACTGCCCTCGTACCTTTAATTAAAGGTACATATTATTTTAAGCCTCCAGTTTTTTCGACATTCACAAAAAAATAAAATTATTTAGAAACTGAAATTCAAAAATCGGCTGTGATAGATTCATGCGGAATTTTGTAAGTTCAAATACAAAAAAATAATTTTGAAAATCAGTTAAGAATTGTGGCCTGAAATGTTATTTGCTCAAAAAAAGTGCTTTTGGGCACACTGTACGTCGGGAGTAAATGTCCGCTCCATGGAAGATAATTCGGCGATAAAGCTAGATAATCGTAGGTCACTAATTTATCACCTGGGAGATAAAAAGGTGATATCGCTAAATAAACTCCCCATTGGTGCAAAACATCACGCGCTGGCATATCACTGGGTAACCGTGGTGTTAAAAATAAATGATTGGCGGAACACTCAGTTGCGATACAGTCTTCATATCGTCGGCCTGTCTGCAAGCAGTCCTATATGCAAGATTTTATAAACTTTATTTGTTGTGACAAGGTAAAGTTCTAGAGGCCATGACTCTTCCTACTAAACCGTTTCAAGGTTTTTAAATATACACTTATTGTAGGCCAGACACCGATATATCAGATCATTGCAAATAACAATTTTGGAATTAAAAATCGATAAGGTTTTGTTATATTCCCGAGATGATTAAAAAACCTCAGTAACGTTCTTAATGAAAATAACTTGAATAGGGTGTACCATTCTTTAAAATACTCCTGGGGCCGGTAACCTATCTAAAAAATAACCAAAGTCAAACTATAACCACAGATATTTCCATATAAATTTGACATTATAAACTTAGTTATGCGTTAAGCTTTGGTTATTTCGAGATAAGTTAGCAGTGCTAAATCAGTTTTAAAATATATTTTGAGTTTTTAGGGGTGCTCATTTTATAAATTTCAAATAAATTCTTAATATTTCTAATCCCTATTCTTATTGTGTTATGATATTCATTCAGTTTTGGTTATAATCGCTCCATTCGTACAATTTAATGGTGTATCTTTAGAAGAGTTGGAAGTTTGAGTTGGGGTTGTTGGTGGCGATAGCTGAGATACCGAGTGGACTTGATGCTGTTGCTGTTGATATGTAGGTGGCGTTTGATTTGAGTTGGGCGACGATTGATCCATTAAACTGTTCACTGAAGGCATCATATTGGCAACTAAACCATTCATTGTACTAGCAGTCATATCTTGAGCTTCATTTTTCAAGCGTACGCCAGCTGCCGCCGCTGCATGATGATGATGTTGATGAGCATGATTGTTCAAGGCGGTATGATGAAACGAGAGGGGTGGCAAGTGAAGACCAGGAAAGGCTAAGCCAGCAGCGGCTGCGGCATGTAGTGATTGTAATAAGGCAGCAGAATGTTCCTGAGCTTTACGTCTTAATTCCGCTACGGATGAGGAACGGGGATCACAATTGGAATGAGCTGAATGGGGAGGCGATTCTGGTGAACTTGTAGCTGAAGAACACGAAACAGCTACCGAACTACCTGAAGAATGAGGAGGTTTTAATGTACAACACGAACATAAGCCAGGAAATGACGGTACACCTGAAAGCAGAGAGGGAGAGAGAAAGAGAAAAACGAAAATAAATCTTTTAAATTTAATAAAATTAAACTGATTTAAAATACACACAGAGTGGTAATTGTTTGTAAATTCCATTAATGTTATGGAATTTCGTATTTAACAGCTGCTCGCTCTACTAATTTAACTAAAAGCTTAAAAAAACAAACATTGCTGTCAAAATCTGTATTCCTCTAACAATGTCTTTTGCTATGGTTGTTGTTAATGATGATGATGACGATGATGGTCTCTAGCAAATAAACCAAAATCAATCGATAGAGCTTCTCTTACACGACATTAATTGCATTTGATGTCGTGGAAAGTCATCTATCTACTTTGATTGAGTGTCGTCTATCTGTGCCGAGTCTGCCAATCTGTTTGCCTGCCTATGCATAACTAATTGACAATTCTGCCAATCTGGGTTTCATTGATAATAATTAGGGCTAGCAAAAAAACTTGTCGACAGTGCCAAAATATTTTTGCTTAGCAAAACAAGAGATTAAAAGTTAGATTAACTGCTAATTAAATGTATTAATATATGGTTTAACCGACTTGTTCAGTGCTCGTTTAAGCAGTTAATCCGACTTTTAATAGATTAACTTTTCTGTTGGAATTTTGTAAAATCTTTGTTTTTTTTCAACATTTTAAGTATTTCAAATTATAATTTAGTATTTTTGTATTAAAAAGTGGTTTTAAAATTGAAAATGTTTCACAGAATGTTGGTAGTTGCAAGTATAAATTTGGAAAAACTTTTTTTTTTTTGTAAAAGACATAAATTGCGTAAAAACACAGTTAAGATATAGAAAAATGTGATTAAAAATATGCATTTATATCAAGATATAAAAAAATATGCATTTATAGCAAAATATATAAAAAATATGCATTTGTAGTGAAATATGCAAAAATATTCCACCAGCAAATCGACGCCATTTCGTTTAAATTTTATTGATTCACAAAGATACTCGTATTTTGTTTAACATTCTTCGCCAGACAACGACAACAAACATAAATATATTTACATACATGAACTTCCTAGCCCTAGTAATAATAATATTGATAAAGTTGATGAAATTCTTTCTTTTGGGAAACATTATGAATTGGTTGATTGTTTGGTGTGTGTGTGGGTAAGCAGGTTGATGATGGTTGTTGGTGTTGTTGCTACATTACATTCAACGGAATATCAAATTTCAATAAAATCACAAACTTACCTTTTAATCCTGAAAATAATGGCTGTTGTGAAAATTGTGAACTCAGTGATGCCAAATGTGGTGGAAGAAATAATGAAGCAGCTGTATGATTTGAACGGCCTGTGGAACCCGCACTGGCTACAGATGAAGGGGTGTCATTTAAAACTGGTCGAAAGCCACAATTTCTAAAAGGAAAAATATTTAAAATTAATACTAAACTTAAATAATGGGTAAAAATAAAACTAAGGTGTCCATGCCCTACGGGAAATTTTAACAAACTGCCACCGAACTGGCCCCCTTATATGAAATAGACTGGTCACTTTTACATGGCGTTGTCATAGGAGATGGAAATTGACCCCTTGTGACATGTCACAAGACAAATCGCAGGACAGGTCCCTGAACTTTGTTTTTTATGAGAGTTCAGTAACCTGTCCTAGGATTTGTCTTGTGACATCTCACAAGAGGTCAATTTCCACCTCCTATGACAACGCCATGTAAAAGTGACCAGTCTACTTCATATAAAGGGGCCAGTTCGGTGACAGTTTGTTAAAATTTCCAGTAGGGTGATTTTGCGAAAGTCGAAAAATTCTACTCCATTACGTGGACAGGGTATATTGAGTTTATGCTGATCTTTGTAACATGAAAAATATTGGACCGATTGACTTAGAATCACTTTTTTATTCGATTTAACGATGTTTGCCCGACCGTCCGTCCGCACTCTCATAACAATCCGTTTCAATTCGGTTGGCAAAAAACTCGATTGTTACAACGCAATTGTTCTGAGAGTTCGCTCACCTGTCTGTCCATGTATTCTTGTGCTCACGCTGACTTAAATTTTATTGCTTTTAATTAAAATCGGTCCATGTTTAGATCTAGTGTCAATATAAAGGGCAGTTTTGTCAGGGAAAGTTGAGCAGTGAAGTGATTGCATTATTTATGATATCATGCCTGATTTTTGTTCGAGATAGCTCGCGTGAAAGCACTTGTTTCGAAATCCAAAAAGGCATGAATTCACCGCTTTTAATTAGTGCTCCTGGTTTTCTTTTAAAATGTCGATAATTCGTGCCTTCTCGGAAGTGCGTGTTATAAATCTTTTCAACTATTTAAAATCATGCCTTCTCAAAAGCACAATATTCCTGAATATTTTTCCGTGAAGAGAAAATGCCTCTATTTTTAGTAACACCTCTTATTTCCATTAAAATAATTTTTTTCCGCATTTTTAAAAATTATGATAAAAGAACCGCAAAAATATTTAAGCAATCAAAATGTATTGCTCATTTCATGCCTTTTTGAAAAGCACAGCAAAAAGCGATGTAAACAATTAATCAACTTAGGCCTTTCATTAGTGCTGTTTACGAAGCTATACATATTTAGAAGCGGTAAAAGTAGCAGTAAGGAAGCAATAATCATTTTTACTGCTTCCACATTTTTGCTGGGATGCCGCATATTTAACTGGATTTTTCATTAAACTAATGAAAGTTTTCTTCACAATGTGAACATTTTTTAAAAATTAATAAAATGCTTCATATTATGACATGACATCTTTCATAAAACTTGCATTAATTTAATTTCAATGGACGAGTTCCAGTGAAACTTGTTTGTTTATGTGCAAAATTTCATTAATATCATGAAGAGTATTCTCTCATTGTATGAATTCTATTAAATTTAAAGGTTTGAAACTAAAGCTAGTGAACGAAACCATAATGGGCCTTAGCGAAAAGATCAAGATAGCTGAAATTTAGTAGAAACAAGTGTTTCTGTTTTAGTTGTTTAGGATTTAAATGATGGAATTAAATTAATAAATTTAGGATTTAAATGACGGAACTCGGTCTAGGGGAAAATTGCATATTTTTGTTTGATTTCAGATTTTTAAATCAAATATTTAGATATATCAAAATTTAAAAGCTGCTCATAAGTTGAACATTTGCCGAAGGTATCCAATAGCACTAACTTTTTGTCCGGCTCAAAAAGCTGTATTTAGAAAAATGGTATTCTTAAATTTTTTAAAAAAATATATGCTTGCTCCCAAATTATTCTTTATATTGTCACCGCTTCTCAATATCTCAATCATAATATGATCCAAAAATTATCACATTTGGATTCTAGAATGATCCCAATATTATCATATTATTATAAACCTGCATATCATGCTATAATCTAGACTTGGGCATTCTAGTTCGGTTTTGTAACCACTCTTTCTAGTTCAATTTGTTGTACAGAACTAGTTCGCTCTTCTAGTTCAATTGCACATTGCCAATTTCGTTCAATCGTTCATAAAACACTGGTTTGCTTGGTAATTCTGTTTGCTGCCTATTCATAATGCTCGTCTTTTATTTAACAAAGATAAAAAATATCAGACAAATTAAGAATTTCAAGATAGAAGAGTGATGTTTTGTATATTTTTTTTATTTAATTAAAAATAAATAAAATTATGGGCGACCAAAGGTAATAAAATGAACGATTGAACTAAAAGAGCAATTAGTAGTGAACTAGGTCTTTCGGTCGATTGAGTGATCAGTTCTATTGAAGTAGTGCGTTCACGAACGACACAAGTCTACTATGGTCCCTATAATTTTTTTTCCCAGCATTCTCTTAAAGCTGAGGTAAATTTATTCAATTTCTAATTTACACATTTAAATAATTTAATTTCATTAACACTTATACATAAATAAAAATAAATAATGGAAACATGTAATATTAACGCGTAGAAAAATATTGTTAAAAATAAAATAAAAATATGTTTCTAATGATCACAATACTTTTCTAAAGATCATAATATTTTCCTAGTGATAATATTATGGTAATGTAGAAAACTTTGTGATCATTTTTTGGCACTAAACTAAAATCCGTTACACTGCCTTTGAACAAAATTTTTTCTTCGTGATTACAAAAATTTAAAAAACAAATCACTTTTTTATGACTGTTTACTAGAGGCCAGTATGAATGTTTTGCAAGACATTCACAAAACATTTTCTTATACAACACCAAAATATTTTTTTTTGTTTTCTGTTTTATTTATTTTTTTTTTGTAATGATCTGAATTTTAACATCTTGTAAATAACTACAAATAAGTAAAATGGTAAATTTTTGTTATATTTAGTATTAAAAATCGTCAAATCTCTCATCAGCACATGCAAGAGAATGTCTTGTAAGACATTCATTCAGCCCTTTACTGTTTACTTAATCTAAATACTGATAGTTGCTGGGCGCTGTGGTGTAATGGTTAGCGCATTGGACTGTTACACGTGAGGTTGCGGGTTCGATCCCAAACCAAGGTAACATCAAAATAATGATATGTATGAGTTTTTTCTATCCCTCATACATATCGCAGCGTCCTCCTTCGGTGTTCCCATAGCACTTAACCCCACCGAAGTAAAATAATATAACAGGGCTATGAACTAAAAAGCTTCAACAAAGTTCGCTAACTCTTGCATCAGATGGCGCGCAACAACTGTTCTAAAATTCAACATCTCGCGTTATTACAGTGTTGCCATATTTAAAGCCCTTCATCTTTCACCAGCTTTCACTTCTTCTCTATCCCCTTTCCAAAGGGTTTCTTTAAAAAAAAATTATTTGACTGCTTCTTACAACTTCTTTTCTCAGAATCCCAACAATGACGCTAACTGGTGGATGACGCTCTTAAATAAATATACTGACAATTTTATAGTTGTCGAAACTATACCGAAGATTGTGAACATAATTCGAAGAGAGGATTATGGTTGTCCAGAAAATATATTATTGTAGATGAAAGAATAATATGATAACAAAAAAAAGAGCTTTTAATTATACAATGGTTATAGACGACCATAACATTTGTATAGTATGATTAAAACATTAATTTTGTTTGGCAGTAGGGAACATATTTTTGTAGCTGTGATCATATTGCAACCATATGTTTTCTCTGCGTGTGGGTTCCTGATTTATCAATAAAAACCAAGGTTGGCAACCGAAACGAATAACGGTATAGGTATCGGTATTGGTATCGATTTTTTATTTGTTTTGGTATCGGTATCGGTAACGGTATTTTAATCATTAATACTGGTATATACCGGTATTATTGAAAAAATTTACAATAATATAAAAAAACGTTCTTAATCCCAGTGTAGAAACGGTAATGACATATCATTATTTTTTGGAGTACCAGTAATGACACCCACTTACCTTCTGCATTATTTTAAAACATATAATAATGAGTTACTGATAATGACTTACTTTTATCATTATTTCAAATAGAAAATAATTTTTTTTTATTTTTTTTTAAATTTTTTGAAATCTATTTTTAGACTCAATATTTTTTAAACACTGGTAAGGATATATGTAACCACATATTTTTTGATTTTTTGTATGTTGGCGAGTAAGCTTACTTGTGTGCAGCAGGTCAATTATGTTTTTATCTATTAAATATTACAAGTCGATAAACATAGCTCAGATGGTTGAGCTGTTGACTGGCAGTTTGTAGACCCAGGTTCGATTCCCGCACCAGCAAATTTTATTAAAAAAAAAATAGAATAAAAAATGTTTTTTTTTATATAATTTATTTTTTTAAAAATCTATTTTTAGACTCATTATTTTTGTGAGTACTGGTAAGCACATAGGTAACGATATATTTTTTGATTTTTCGTATGCTGGTGTGTAACGACAACTCATTATTTTTTGCGACATCGCCATATAAAGGTAATAAGAAATGTAATAACAAAAGTAACTAGTTACCATTACCAAGTATGTAGTTACATAACCACATATCTGGTAATGATTTTCTACACTGGGATTATAAAAAAACTCAATTTTATTAAATTTTTATAAAGGTTAAGTATAGTTCATGGAAATGTTTTTATAATATGAACAAAAAACAATAAGTTATTAAAAATTCCTAATTGTAAGTGTTTTGTTTTTTAAACACAAAATTTTTTTTAAATCTATTAGGAACACAAGTTGATTCACTACAAATATTTTATATTTGTATTGAGATCATATAATAACATAAAAAAATAAGTTTATATAATTAATAAAAGGGTTCTCTAAAAGAAACTGTAAATTCAATTAAAGGTTTAAGAAACCGGTTTATATATTAAATTATATTTACTACATTTTTCACAAGTTAGAGAATATTTATGAAGTTAAATAAATTAAAAACAATGTTGCCAATGCAAAAGGCTGATAACCGCACTTTGAATTTATAACACGATTTTCTATTAACAATGAATAATAAAGTTTAATTGTTTAACAACTTTGGAAATTTTATATTAAAAAAATTTGTATTTTTTGCTAAAAACGTGGAAAAAAACAAATTTTTTTAAACCGATTACATACCGGTACGACACCGGTATTAAGGGAAATGGTTTTTGAATACCGGTAGTTTTTGAAATCAAGAATTTCGGTATTGGTATCGGTATCGGTTGTCAATTTGAAATGTTTTGAAACGGATAACGGTATCGGTTACCAACCTTGGTAAAAACTCTTAATATTTTGAAAATTATTCTAAATATATTTGTTTCTATCTTCTTTAATATTAAAGCTACGTGTATGGTTGATATGGTTTACATACACTCTCAAAACAATTCAGTTGTGGCAACGAGGTTGCAGCAACCGAATCAATTCGGTTGGCAAAAAATTCGGTTTCCACAACGGAATTGTTCTGAGAGTGTAAATTTTTAGAAATTTTTACAATTTTGCGAAAGAAAGCAGAGTTAAGCATGCCAAACGACTTATCTGCTATATTGAAGTCATTCGACATCCTCTTCTTAAGATATAATTTCATCATCTGCATGATTTGTCAGTTTGTCAGTTGATATAAATATTAACATAAAAGCCATGACACGATTTCAAACACTGGAGATCATTTTTGGGTTTAGCGTGATCAAATCTTTCTCAAAGTTGCGTCCCAGTTGCAAAACCAATTTTAACTTGTATTACCTCAATCTAGAAAAACCATATTATTTTTCAGTTATGAAAAACCTCAAATTAATTTATGGTAAAAATTTTGAAATCTTGTTTAAAGATTTATTACCGCATTTTCTTTAAAAATCTTTACAAACAATGAGATAATTTTTAATTTCACCATTTAACACCCGCATACCAAACAACTTTTCGAAATTGTTTATTTATATGAACAATCATTCATATTTTAAATTAAAACCAAAATCGTGTCAATTATTATGTTTTCCAATTAAATAATTAAAAACACTCTACTAATGATAATAATAAAATAATTTAAAATAAGAAGGGGGTTGGATTTTACATGCAACTAGTCCATTATAAATTTTATTTCATAAACAGTGGCAATGATCTCTTCTATTTCTGCCACATCTTCGCTGACCGACTGTATGTATTATTTTCTGTCTTTCCATGTATCCCGTTTCCAATGTTGCATATTAAAAGGCCTCCCATATTTATGTGACTCTTAATTAATTCTTAATTGAAGTAAATTAAAATATTTCTACTGTCTAATCGTATTATTCATAAACATTCAATTACATACATACTTGTATTTGTTCATATATCAACAAACATTGTTATACAGACTATTATTATTTTAAATAAATGTCATCGCATACAAATACATAAAAATACAGTCAATTCTCGATAAATGTAATGCGTTTAACTTCAAAACACCATAGGTAACACTTTTTGTTAAAATCTTTTTAATAAACGAAAAACAATTTGTTGTTTTTATAATTTTTGCCGGTAAACTTAAAGAAGTTTAATTGTTTTTATATCTCTATCAGTTATTTATTAATCCTTTTGAAACAAATCAAAAACTGTTAATGTCTGACATTTAAATGGAAATCTGAATTTAAGTATCCCGCTCGGTTTCCGAAACCGAAATGCTTTTTGCTAAAAAAAAAATGGATAGAGCCATTTTCGCCAATTTATTGGAAAATATATTTCGGGAAATTAATTTCAATTAACGGTGCAATAAAACAGAAAAATGCGATCGGAACAATGTTGGCAAACCTTTGGCGGTTATGCGTTGGTAGAACATGGGATTAACAATGTTCAAAGGATTGTCCTGTTACCCAATTGATAACACCGGTAGTCTTTGGTTGGCGTAAACTTGCCAACTTCAGTCTAGAAACCTTTTTTAACAAAGCTTCAACATATTAAAATTAATGCTGCACAAGTGCATTGATTTGTGTACTGTTAGTGCTCTTAGCCAATTCTTCACCAGTGCTTGTTTTATAAACCACCGAAATTTTTGAAAAACAAATATTGGTAAAAGGCTTTATGCGAACCCTGGAAAAGCGTCCCAAATAAGTGTCCTGCCAGCTAATAATTTATAGCTCCATGGTAGCCCAGTGGTATGCCAGAGCTTGATTTTATGACTGGGAAGTTACAATACCCAGGAAAATTTTTTACAATCGGTAGCCAATCACACCTATTCTACAACTGGTTCCACTGCAGCCGATTCCATGGAACCGGTTCAGGAACCAGTTACTGGGATCCTATATTGAATGTGTGGATGACGTAGAATCAGTTCCAGAACTGAGCTATAGAAGGGGTTGCTTTTGGGACAATTTCAAACAAAAAGAATCGGTGTTAGAATCGACAGTAGAAGGGGTTGTGAATGAAAAGTAGCTATTCTACAACCCGTTCTTTGGAACAGAAAATTTTCCTGGGTAGTTATAAAGAAGCTAGTTTCGAGAACTAATTTTTTTAAAAAAGAAGCGTTGGTATTTATCCGAAAACGACTGTAGTAGAATAACGGAAAATAATAATAATGTATCATGTATCTATAAGGGACTATTTTGGTGGTGGTATGGGTCTTGTAGTCAGATACAATTATTACAATTTTTTTTTTCATAAATTTCAATTGCACTAGTTTTTTATGATGATGGTTTATGATTAATTGAAATGTTGCTTTTTTCATTGGAGTTTAAATGTTTGTTTTGTTTATTAAATTTCGCATTTTATTTGTATTCTTTTAATTTATTAATTGTAAAAATTGAATTAATTTATGTTTACATAGCAATTAAACAATTAAAAATTTATAAAGTTTTAAAAATTATTTTAATTTTTGCTTTATTTATTTTAAATAATTTGAAAAAGTTTGAAATAATTATTTTTGTATAACACCATCCGACACAAGAGAAAATGCAAAGAAGAGTTAAAAATAAAATATATGTGTCTGTTTACAGATTAATTCGATGGGTCGTTTAATTAATTTCACTACACTCATAGAAATAAATCTGTAAAAATAGCAGAAAAAGTTACTAAAAATTAGTTAAAAATTATGCTGCAGAAAAAAATGCTAAAATTAGCAGATTTTTCTGCTAAATACTAGTAAAATAGGAACAGCAAAATTAAAACTGATGAATTTGCAGAATTTTAGTTATATTTAAGTTAACTTTTAGTTAATTGAAAATAGCAAATTGTACTATAAAATCTGCTGGAAATTTTGCTAAATATTAGTAGACTAAAAATAGCAAAAATAAACTGTTATAAGATGAATGGGGGAATATTTAGTTGATCTCTTATTTTTAAGTAAATGAATGTTCTTTTTAGTTTGACTCTAGATCATAAATTAATATCACTTTCTGTTATGTTATATATACAAAATTTTTGCTATTTTTAAGCTAGTTGAATGCAAATAGCAGTCTATTCTGCTGAACTCAGAAGAAATATTTGCTAGAAAATTGTAAACTGCTGTTTTCAAAAGGCTCGATTTTTATTTGCATTTAAAAAAAAAATCGAAAAAAAATTCGAAAATTTTTTATTTAATTAGTTAATTTAGTTTAGTTAATTTGCTATTTTCAATTAGCAAAACTTTAGCTCAAATATAATTAAAATTCTGTATATTTAACAGTTTTATTTTTGCTGTTCCTATATTACTAATATTTTATTTATTTATTTATATGCTGTTCCATACACAAGACTAAGAGTCTCATATTACAGTATAGAACTGAGTCTGTGGAAAAATAAAAATCGTTAAAATTAAAAATTTTTAACTTATAAACTAATTACAATTGATAAATAAAAACCGTTAATATTAGAAATTTTTAACTTAAAAACTAATTACAATTGATCAAAAAAACAAAAAGAAAATATATGTAACATATGTACTAATTAATTTAACAATCATATTGAAAACTATTAAGAGCATCAAACTAATTAATAACCTAGCATTTTGTAATATAATCAGTGTGTGAAAAAATTAATAATGTTTTCCTTAAACTGTTGTGCGTTACATATTAGTTGAGTGTCATGAGGAAGTGAGTTCCAGAGAGGAATGGCATGAATATAGAACTGCCATTTAGAAAAAAATCTGCGAATTTTGCAGTTTTTTCGGCAGCATAATTTTTAACTAATTTTTAGTAACTTTTTCTGCTATTTTTAAAGATTTATTTCTATGAGTGTATTCAACGTAAATCGACTTATAAATTTTAAGTAGTTTGATCTGCTAAACCCTAATCTGAAGTCAAAAACGTTCCAAAGAATCACTATCCCGGGTTGTGGGATTTTCTGTTTAACCCCCGACCGTTGAAAAGTATTTTACGGATCAATATTTTAGGGAAATACTTAAATTTTTTTTTTTATGAAAAAATAAAAACATAAAAAAAAACTTTAGTTTGAGTATAATCATGTCGGAAATTTTTCAAGGGTATTTTAAGGACCCCGTTAGGATAACGAGAACTGCCTTTGGGTAGACACTTCCGTATTTAAAATAGGGAGTAAAACTTGGGAGCAATACTTGAAAATACAAACAAAATTAAAAAAAGGCTAAATTTTAAACCAAATACTTTTTTTCAGATAAAGTTAGTCCTATATCTCGGAAGATCGATTAATTACTCGCTCTAGGCCAAAATACTTTAAAAATAAATCTGTTCAAAATAAAAGAAGATTTTCGAAAAAAAAACAAAAACTTTTCGTTATGAAATTAACTACTGACTGTTTTCCCATCTTTCCTATGACCTTCCCATCTTACCTATAACCTTTTCCCATCTTTCTGGCAACATATGGATTCCTCGCCGAAAGACTGTTTATTTTTTGAGGCCATGAACGAATCAAGCCAATTTCGGATACCCTGCTCCAGTGAGAGCGTTCTGCATCGATCGAAACAAATGTTTTTAACTGGTCTTACAACATGTGGGTGATCGTTGTCATGATGGAATATTACGGCTTCATGTCTGATCGCATATTGCGGTCGTTTTTCGGTCAATGCTCGCTTTAACCGAATCAATGTGTTTGGTAAAAGTCCTATGTACTATGTAATCGTCTGGCCCGATATCAGCAGCTCATAATAGATGGGACCTTTCGTCGAACTTTTTTGGCCGACATGGGCGGTCTTTGTTTTTCGTGTCGAAATCACCACTTCTGAACCGCACAAACCATCTCTCGCACGTTGAAATCGATGGAACATATTCAGGATAAGCTTCGGTGAGACAATCGCTGTGCTTCAGCTGCACTTTTTTTCAAACTGAAGAAGTAAAGAAAAACTTCCAGCAAATGATGCTTTGTTTGCAAAAAATTTGACATTTTTGAAGCAAAAAAACCTTCTTTACACTATTTCGTTCAGTAAGTAAGTGAAAATAAATGACAGATTATCGGTAAGGGTAACGCTATTTTAGATTATTTCGGTAACGGTATTTTAAGGGTAACGATATTTCATTTATTTCGTTATCGGTATTTTAAGGATAACGGTTTTTTAGTTATTTCGGTAACGGTATTTTAAGGAGAACGGTTTTTTGATTATTTCGGTAACGGTATTTTAAGGTTAGCGGTATTTCAGTTAATTCGTTAAAGGTATTTTAAGGATAACGGTTGTCGGTTATTTCGATGCATCCCGCAATTTTTTTTTTACAAAAAGCAAAGAGATTAAAAACAGAACCAATTTATCAACCTAATTTACGAAAAAAGCTTAATTACCACGTGCAATTACCAAAAGCAGAAAATTAAAAATATCGGTAACGGTGTTTTAGGGATAACGGTATTTCATTTATTTCGGTATTGCTATTTTAGGGATAAAGGTATTTCGCTTATTTCGGTAACGGTATTTTAGGGGTAATGGTAGTCAGTTGAAAGGGTTTTGAATCGATAACGGTATTTTAGCGATATTGCCTGCCAACCCTGCATATAAGTTATTAAAGACACAAACCATGTGTAAAAGACCCGCCATATGTTGTGAATCGCGAATTTTTAGTTATACACCCAATAGAATTTTTGTCAACCTCTAAATTTTAGTTTAAAGGTTGAGCAAATTTAAAATTTTATTTTAATAGCAAACTCTAGCAAAATCAGCATTTTTGACCTAAAGCGGGTTAACCTTATCCTAGAAAATTTGTATTATTTATCTGGGTAGTTATGATTGAACCACATACAATAAAAATTTGAAAATATAGCGCCATTTCTGTATGATATTGATAGCGGAGACACAAAAATATAATCATTTGAAAATAATTATGGTTTAAATTAGCTTTAAAGTTTTTAAAACTAGGAAACACAAATACGCAAAAATACAATAGTTTAAATACGAATAAAATTAATTGGTATGTTACATTGGAAATACAAAAATGTTTAGTTCAATCCTAAAATTTTGAAACAAGATAACATAAAAATTAGTTCAATTTAATCAGTCTTTTGTACTAACTTTTTTTATATGTGTAGTTTTGTTAACCAGTTAATTTGTTAGTTATTTTAACTATTTTTGTAAATTAAAAGTTAACATATAAATTGTTTAATTTTAAGTCGGGGATTTTTTTTTTAGTGACCGAATATTGCTCTATGCTCGGACAAAGTGCCGACAAAATTTCGTGGTAAGTTAAAAATGAAAAAAAAATTCAAGTTAAATTTCAATTTCATTTATAATAAAAAATCAAAAAACTTGACAACTGTCATAATTTATATCACTTAACAGCGTAAACCAAAATTCCAAGTTAATCCTGTTTTAAATCCACCATTTCTGGTAGTCATTTTAAGGGAGATTTATTTTTGCTGGTAATTTACAAAAAGGAAAAAAAAAAATTGAAAGCCACAAATTTAAATTTCATTATGTAACTCCTCAGCTTAATACATGTCAAAATTGTTCACGTATTTTCGCGTTTTATAGAGTTTTGTTTTTTAACTTTTTTAACGTATTCCTGTTTTTATTTTTCCTCTTTAGTAGTGGTTGTGAAGTTTAAATAAAAAAACTTTTTTCATTTCTTTTTTATTCATATTTTAAAATGAAATTATGATATTTTTTTATCCTTATATAGAAGTATTTAGAAAGAAAGAGAATTTCAAATGATGATGGTCATAATCATGGGTAGGATGATGATAACTGATGGTTTTTGCATTTTATAATGGTATTTTGTTGTTGTTGTTGGCCGTAGGAAATTTAATCGTACTCAGAATACATCTCGACATACGGAAAAACTGTATAAAAAGAAGAGACGACTTAATAGGAATTTTATTTTTTAAATTGATTTAACAACTTAACAAGACACACAAATACACACACACACACACATAATAAACCCCTCCAATCCCAGTAAACATTTGGAGGATATGTTGCCAAGAATGTATTACGGCAATATCATATATTAATCGTCATGATAAATGTTTTCGGTTGTCACGGATTTATCTTTCCGGCTATAATTTGGCGATAATAAAGTTCTTCAAATGTCGCGGACTTTTCTTTCCTGTGTTACTTTGGCGATAATAAATGTCTTAAAATATCGGGGATTTGTTTTCCTGGGGAATTGCTTTCTTATTGCCTAGATGTATTGCTTTCGTGTGACAGTTGCTCCCGACTTCTGCAATACGAAATAGTTATTACCGGCAACAAATGTTTTTTTTTTCAGGCAATATGACTGGGGAATCTTCTTTGTATTGCAATGCTTGCTGGGATATTTTATACACTTATGTTTCGAATATTTATAAAACTGCTTTTATTTTACCCATATCTGTCTATAATTGCATTTTGAAAAAAAAAACTTAGATTTGTGTATGTGGAAAAATCTTTTAAACTTTTCCTATAGATACTTTTACTGTCTGTCTGCTTTGTCTGCCATGTAGACATGTTTTTGCATTTTATTTTTTTTAATTTCTAAAATACATTTTCATTGCTCGAGACTCTCGGAGTTAAAACAAAACTGTTTGCGTATAATTAAGCACTCATCCTTTGGTCGTAATTAAATTTTCCTATGTGCACATTCATGCAATATTGTCAGAAGAGTAGCTACATCCATGCATCCTACATACATACACACGTACGTTATAATATTATCATCGTCGACAGTACATATTGCTGCTGCACAACATGTTGGAAACAAGTTGAAATTGCTGAAAATTCATTTGCAACAATTAGCTTTAGGCTTTTACTCTCACAGTGAGTCACATCCACTTTAAGCCGTTTTTGCTGCATGTTTGCAATATTTATTTTTCTTCTACAGCTTGAGCTTGAAACAGGTTGTGTACAGAAAAATAAAGTGTACATTTAGGCGCTTTACACTGAGAGAAAAAATGAGGTGCTTCCACCTTCTTAGAACCAAAAGCAGTTTTACTATAAACTTTTGTTTTTTTAACGATATTGTCTTTCAAATTTTTCTATAAGTTAAAATATCAGCTTTCAAATCTTTAATTTAATGCCATTGCAAATTAAAAAAAAAATTTGAAAAATTTTAGATTTTGCAACGCTAAAGTATTTTCCGAGGTTGGTTACCGAAACGAATAACGGTAAGGGTAACGGTATTGCAATTCATTTGTTTCGGTAACGGTAAAGGTAACGGTATTTAAGACTGTTTCGGTAACGGTATACCGTTATCGTAACAGCAATACCGGGACTTACCGGTATTATAAATTATGTTAAAACATATAAAAACAATTAAAAACTTAACATATATTCAATTTTACGTATTAAAAATACAGATTATAAGTTTTAAATTCAATGCTGGTAGTTTTTATAACTAAAATTATTATCCATTAATTTTTTGGTAGAAAAAAACTGAAAATTTTCATTTTTATATAAATTAATAAATACCGGTAAAATACCGGTAACTACCATTAAAAATAACGGTATCGGTAACGATAACGGCATTTGGAAAAAATTTTAGAGGTATTGGTAACGGTAACGGTATTCAATTTGAAACGGTATTTTAGCGATAACGGTATTATAACGATAACGGTAACTAACCTTGGTATTTTCGAATTCTCCCTATTAATTATTGTGTTGCTTTCCTCGGAAAGGGGATAGAAGAAAGATGAAAAGTGGGGAAAGGTGAAGGGCTTCAAATATGGCAACACTTTAATTGCACGTGATGTTAATCTTACCCAGCAAAAATGTGGAAGCAGTAAAAACGGTTACTGCTTCCTTACTGCTATTTTTTACTGCTTTTACCGCTTCTAAAAATGTATAGCTTCGTAAACAGCACTAGTGAAAGGCCTAAGTTGATTAATTGTTTACATCGCTTTTTGCTGTGCTTTTCAAAGAGGCATGAAATGAGCAATACATTTTAATAGCTTAAATATTTTTGCGATTCTTCTATCAAAATTTTTTAAAATGCGTAAAAAAGTTATTTTAATGAAAATAAGAGGTTTTACTGAAAATAAGAGGCATTTTCTCTTCACGGAAAAATATGCAGGAATATTGTGCTTTTGAGAAGGCATGATTTTAAATAGTTGAAAAGCTTTATAATATGCACTTCCGAGATGGCATGAATTATCGACATTTTAAAAGAAAAACAGGAGCACTTATTAAAAGCGGTGAATTCATGCCTTTTCGGATCTCGAAACAAGTGCTTTCACGCGAGCTATCTCGAACGAAAATCAGGCATGATATCATCAATAATGCAACCGCTTCACTGTTCAACTTTCCCTGACAAAACTGCTTCCAAGCAAGCAGTAATTTCTGCTGGGTAGTTAAGTGCTATGGGAAGACCGAAGGAGAGCGCTGCTATTTTTATGAGGGATAAAAAAACTCATATATTTATATTCTCTATATCCTACACCACTATTATTGAGTTTATATTGATGTTTCTAATATTAAAAATAAAAAATATTGGAATAACTTAGATTTTATTAGCGATGTCCGACCATCAGTCTGTCTCTCAGTCCACGCATTTTTGTGCGCGCTACACCCCCAAAAAATTGAATGTTATGCTTGTTCGCACGATACAGATATTTTAATTAAATTTGGTACGGTTACTTATATGGGCAATGCATATAGATTTCGGTTACAATCGGTCCATCTTTGGTCCTAGCGCCCATATGGACTAAATATCCGACTTTATCTTTAATGAACCTAACGCAAATCAAAATTTCTTTATTGATTTTGTAATTTTTGACCAATTTATAGCCAAAAATGGCACAAGGCCATTTTAACTCATTAAAATTTCGGATCCAAACATTAGTTGACTCTCAACCAGACTAGTGTAGAATATCATATAGCCGGCATGCTCGATTATAACCTTTTTACTTCTGTTACTCGAATATAAATTTGATAAAGAATAAAGTTAAAAAGTGTAGTAAAAGTTACCCCATTTTTGTATGGAAACATATTTGAAATTTACGAAATGCAGATTTTTTGTACACAGCATTAAAGTAAAAAAAAAAAATGTTGATACCCATATTGACTATGACGTGGACCCAAGGTTTTCTATTTACTTGAAATATTTAAAAAATAGGTGAAAACGGCTCGCCTAAAGTCGAACAATAACGAATATCGAAAAAAGCTTTCAAGGGATACGCCGATTTGGATGAAACTGGAATATGTTATAGAGAATAAAATTCAAAGTTTTTTGTATGTACCATCCACGCTTTAGAAGTTTTTTGTTAATTTTAATTTAATACACCATGTAAAAATTATTAAATTCAAAAAAACTCACTATTTTCAAATTACTTTTAACCCAGGTGTAAGGAGTTACCTCGGCTGGCATGCCCTTGCTAAAGTAATAGGTTTTGTAAAAAAAAAAATTATAAATTACCTACAGTTACTTCTTCGTACAAAAATCATTGCCGGGCTGTAAAAGGTTTTGCTGGGATATGGATTTAAGTCGATTTTTACCGAAGATTCCGATTGCTTTCTTCCGAGTTTATAAAGATCGGAAGAAAGCAATCGGGTTATTTCCTCGTTAGTTAGATGTTTTTTTAATTTAAAGCTATTTTTTTCCAAAATTTTCATATCAAAAACCTTTTAAATTTTTAGGACATTTTAGATGTAAAATTATTTTTATTTAAAAATTCGAATACTTAGGATTTGATATAGTCAGAACTAAGAATGATTTTTAAGAAATTTTGTTTTGAAAATTCCTCACTTAAACAAAATATTGTTACGAAATTAGATTATTTTAGTATAGAAAACTCTGGAATTTTCTGAACGAAAATTTCCCTAGAAACGGGATTTACTAAACACGTCAATCTGGTAACATAACACTACATTTAAGTAAACCCCACAGCACCTGCCATAAATAATGTTAAGTGTTATAATCATAGACACTGGAAGCTTCTAGCATAATCTACAAGCTGACAGTTAAAACTATAAAGGCTCGAACTCAACGAAGGAAGTCGAAGTTGTACTTTAACATTTGTGCTGTAAAGTGGCGCCAAGTTAGTTAGTGACGTATTATGCTGCCTACACACTAGGGAACATACTTAAAAAAAGAGAGCATTTTTTGTGAATGTGTGAGTGCGTTTGTGTGTGTGTGAGTGTTGAGAGCGTGCATTTCGTGTTTACAAAATTTTTTGATATTTTTTGTTCCCTCAACCATGTTCCCTAGTGTGTAGGCAGCTTTAGAGTTGGTATAGTTAATTGCGCTTTAGACTGTGTATAGTGAGTTGCGTATGTGTGTCTGTTATATTGTGGTATTGAAGGTAATACAGTGTTAAATTACACTTGTTCGGTCAAAATTTAACTAAGAGAGGGTGTTATTTTATTTGCAAAGAGCACCAACCCGGTTTATCTAAAGAAGGTAAACGAACGTTTTTAAAGGCAAGACGTAGTAATTAATGTCAGCAGTGGAATCGGTTATTCTGATTGCAATAGAAAAGAACCCGATTTATTTAAAGCAAATAAACCAACGTCTTAAAAATGTAAAAGCGTAACAATATTTAAGAAGAAAATCGACCTAAGTTCTGACTATAAAACTGGCTTTTAAATATTTCTTTTATAGTAAACCTATTATATTCGTAAAACTCTTTGACATTGGGACATTTTTTATATTGTAGGTTTGAAGTTGTAAGATTTAAGGCATAACTTTATTTTAAAAGCGGTAAAAACTAAGAAAATTTAGTTTATGAATAAGGCACTGTGATTGTAAATCTCGGGACCGTTTGTGGATAAAAATAGTGTACGACTTAAGGAGGTTATCGACCATAGAAAAAATTTTGTTTTCGATTTTTGCTTATATTTTATTTGGATAGAGCATACACTTCAGTACATACTCCGAAAATTTCAATAAAAAATTCGAAGAAATAAAATTTCCACATGTTTTTCTGCAAAATATTTGTTAGTCTCAAAGTAATATTGAATCCATTATTTTAAAAGTCGCAAAAGAAGCCTCACTAAAACAGCTGTAACTTGTTTACTAATGAACGATTTTTCATTAATTTTCGACAGGTATCATCTGAAGGTGGGTAGTTCCAAAATATCATCTGGATTTTTCATTAGTGGCGCCACCTTTGTGTTAGCCTACGAACTTTTCAGACGATGTGTTATGCCTTGGCAACGACTATATAGACTAAAGACAAACCACCAGCCTGAACTGCTGTTAAAAAGTCTCTTTAATTTTATATGCAAACTGGTTTTAAGAGAAACAGTTTTTAGTGTTTTTTTAACGCGTATTTTTTAATATTAATAAGCAAAATTTTGTGCTAATTATACAAAACTAATGCAGAGAACATATCAAAAAACACAAGTGCACTTTACAATTTAATTAAAATTGCTTAAAAACAATAAAAATAATTAATTAAAAATACCACTTTTTCACGTTTTTTGTTATTTTACATTGAAACTCTCTTAAAACCAGTTCAGTTTTTCAGATGAGAGCCGCGGATAGTGCCTGCTTAGAGCCAGTTTTATAATCAAAATCAGAATTTCTTTAAGTAAGAAATTTTAAAACACTATTTAAGAAAAAAATCGTGCTTGGTACTGACTATTAAATTTGCCTTAAGGCTTTTTTCAAATAACAATTCTTTTACTTTTATTGGCCCACTGTTATTTTCAAGTGGGTTATAAACAAATAAAGATGAGAGAATTTATAAAAATTAAAAAATAAAAAAGAACTTGTCATTTTACAAGTGTTTGCTACAGTTGTTGTGTTAGGACTAATTGGTCTGGAGGATAGAAAATAAAAGACAAATGAATGAATCAAGACGAATCTTGCATTTTGTTTTTTGTGCAAATTAAAGAAAAAGTTTTCTCTTTTTTTCTAATTAATTAATAAAATTAAAAATTTTCACACGTTAACTTTTTTTCATAAAAAACAACTTTTGAAAAAGATTTTGTAAATTATTTGAACAGAAAACTTTTCAACTAAAACATAAACGTACTCACACGTACAGTCAAACAAGAAGTTAAATATAAAATCAACGCCTTTAGGCCAAACACATGGTTAATCAACGTGTACATATGGGAGTATGTATGTTGTATGTATGTGTGTGTGCAAAAAAAACACATGCACACACAGACTCAAAAAACTTGTGATATTTGTGAGGAAGTTAAATTTAATTTCCGTTTTAATGAATCCAATGGAAAATTCATGTATGTATGTCTGCGTGCGTATATTTACGCTGAAACAGGAACTTGCTGTCGTATGTTGTTTTTTGTTGAAAAGTTGAAAAATTTACGCGATGAGTTTTTGTGTTTTTTTTTTCTTTAATTACTTAATGAATAATTTAATATTGGCTTAATTTCGCTATTAAAATTTTCGTTGTTTTTTTTATAATGAAGATAAAGTGGAGATTTCTTTTGTTAACAAATTTAATAAACTTCAGAAATAATTTTGGATTAAGTTATAGCTTTATTAAAATTTCACTATTATCTTAATGTTAATATTAGCATACATTTAAAGCCCCTTCTCCACTCTCCAGAGCGTGTTATCGATAACTAGTTCAAAAAGCTTTCTTGATTAGCATTACAAATCCATTATAATAAAACGGATACAAAGTATCATTTATAAAAAAAAAATGTATTTGTATAGATGTTCGTTTTGTCTAATTTAAATAATTTTGTTTGAATAATGTCGTTACCACCCCCTCTCATTTATGTTGACATATTGTAAATGAATTTAATGATTGTGTAACAAGGAAAATCAATGCATAAATATATGGGATCATGAAAACGTATTATTGAGTGTTTTGTGGTTTGTTTATGCGTCATTATTTGTACACAAATATACATTGTCATGTTGTTTTTTCCTCTTTTTTTTATTTGCAAAATAATTGTATTTGTGAACATACACAATGGCCACGTTTTTCCCTTTGCTAGTTGCCAATCTAACAGGGCATTTGTATGCCTTTTGGCAACGTAAGGTCGGTCGGTCCTTTTTGTTTTGTTAAGCGTATGTGTTTTGTCATTGGTTTAGACTAGGGATGCCGAACGGGACTGGTTTTTACAAATCCCGGGATTCGGGATTTTGAAAATTTCAATCCCGGGATCCCGGGATTTTTCGGGATCCCGGGATTTATCGGGATCCCGGGATTTTTCGGGATTTCGGGATTTTTCGGGGTTTCGGGATTTTCTTGTTTCATCATATTTTTAATTTTAAAAGTAAATAGCTGAAATAAACCCTAAAAATTTAAATAATTCATTATAAATCTACTTATTATTTCTTGCAGTATGAAGAAATAAACAAATTAAGCCGGATTCACAATGCTGGAGTACTCCACGCTGCAGAGTTGAGGGTATAAAATAGAGATAGCATGATACAAAAAATATATAAGTGCAAAAAAGAAAGGAACAAAATCCACTCAGAGTGGAGTACCACAGCATTGTGAATCTGACTTTAATAGCAGAAAAAGCTACCAAAAATTAGCAAAAAAGGCTCCGCGATAAAAACTAATGAAATCAACAGAACTTATTTACTAAATAATTGTTAAATTTCCGAAATATAAGAAATATACCAATGACTTAAATTTAAGCAAATTGCAGTTTACCTCTGAAGAAACTTTTTAACCAAAAGTAGCTAAAACACTGCTATATCTACAAATTTTTAGTTATATTTGGCTAAAATTAGTTGAATGCAAATACAAACTACTCTGCTGAAATCATCAGAAATATTTAGTGACTATTAGTTTTTTAAATCAACTAACAAAAATATTAAGAACATACCTCTGATGATTTCCGAAAGGCAGATTGTTAGATTTTTTAATTTAACAAAAATTTACTGCTTTTAGTCGACAAAATTATTTTGCATGAAGTTATGATTTTAGCAAATCATCAATAAAATAAATAAGAACATGTCCGTTAAAATAGCTAAAATACGATTTTCAAAAGTTTCACAACTGAATAAATTAATTTTAAATTATTAAGGTTTTTATTCAGATTTATTTAATCTCTAATCTATTTCAATCTGTTATTTATGAATGGGAAAAATTAGTTCTTTAATAACATTTAATAAGATATTAGATTTATGTGATTTAGGTCGAATATAACAATGAAAACAAATAAAAAAAGAGATAAAATATGCCAAATAATGAAATCGGAAATCCCGGGATTTTTTCAAGACCAATCCCGGGATTTCGGGATTTCTAAATCCCGAAAATCCCGGGATTTTCGGGATCGGGATTTCGGGATCGGTATCCCTAGTTTAGACCTCCTGCTGTGTTTGAATTCATATAGCGTTTTTTAGTGGCTTTTTTAGATCGTACAAACCGTGTTGTATTGCGTACTGACTGCTGTAACCTGTCTCCCACTGTGCACCAAAAGGCGTTAAGTTGGCAATAATGTTGTTTTTGCTGTTTGCAAACACCATAGGCATCATATCTTGCCATTTTATATTGTTAATGAAGTCTAATACGTACTTATTTACGCCCAATTTAATTCGTATGTGTATTATTTGATTTCTATTCGTATTTATGTTAACCATTCCATTAGAATATTGTAGTACTTGAAACTGACATCAAACCACTTTAGTCCATTGTTAGAAAAATTAAACGGAATATGTAAATGTAATATTAACTGTTAATATTAACTACTAGTTAAGAACGAAGTTATTTCAGAACTTTATGAGGTTCCATGGTTTTATTTTCTGACTTATAAGCTGAACACGAATCTAACAACATTTTTGATTCATTCTCTACTACTTTTCTTATTACAAATCTTATTACTTTTGTATGGCGATGTCGCGCAGGATAAGGCACCAGCATACGAAAAATCAAAAAATGTTTTTTTATTTTTTTATTTTTATCGGGACATACATTAATTGTATTAAAGGAATTAAATATGCTAAAATCCCAAACGTACTTTACAAATTGTGAACAATAATCTGTTGGAGGCATGTCCCCATCCGGATTTCATTCTTGCCTAAGGAACTCGCCAGGGGACGATATTTTTAGAACTTCTGGAAATATTTGTCAAGTTAAATTACAAACTCAATGAAAATTTCTTGTTCTCGTGTAGGAGCGTTATTTAACATTCAAAATATCAAAGAAAAAAACAAAAACAACAACAAAGAATTTACCACAATTT
This sequence comes from Leucophora obtusa, assembly GCA_949987735.1. Classification (NCBI taxonomy): domain Eukaryota; kingdom Metazoa; phylum Arthropoda; class Insecta; order Diptera; family Anthomyiidae; genus Leucophora; species Leucophora obtusa. The sequence continues at coordinate 211,263,838 of OX465298.1, forward strand.
GCTTTGTCATCTTCCAATATCCCAGCAAAACCTTCTATTACCAGGTAAAGGGAAATGTAATAAGAAACCAAAAATTGTAACCACTTACACTTTGGTCCCATAACACATTATTTTAACATGGGGGTTTCACTGGGGGTAAATGGTTGCCTAAATCGTACCGGTATAGGCTAAAATAAGTGATTACGAAGGAAGTACTGAAATAAGTTGTTACTTGTAATATTAAATTCACTAGTTAGCTAAAATAAGTACATACTTTTATAGAGTGAAGTAAGTTATTACACATTAGTACATATTTCATTGGTTTCATATACGGAATAAAATAAGACGTTACCAGTAATGACTTTGTTTAAAAGTACACCGATCCATTAGATTCTAAATTTTTATTAAATCATACCTTCGCATAATAAGTAGTTATATTATGCAATACCAATAACTTATTATTTTTACCCTTATTAATAAGTTATTATGAAATACAATTTCGGTAATATATTATTTTAAAGGCTCCAAATAAGTAGTGGTATATCTCCATATCGGTAACTCCTTATTTCATACCTCCCACATAAGTATTGATGTATTACAAAATTCGAAACGTATTACCCAAGGTTTCTAAGTAAAACCAAGGGTAAAGGGGTACCCATTGCCAGGCAATGCGTGAAAAAGGTCAAACCCATTACCAAGGTTTTGCTGGGATACTACTCTGTTGTTTTGACAGATCTAGCAATGTAGTGACATCCATTCATGTATAAACGCCAATAGAAAACAATGTTTGTCATTATACGCTTACCAGTACTGACAAAAATAATGAATCTAAAAATAGGTTTTCAAAAAAATAAATAGTACACAGAAAAAATAGTAGGCACCAACAATGGACTTTGTAAAAACAAACACATTTTCTTTTAAATAGAAATTTTATTTTTTTTGTTTAAAATGTTTGTAACTCGTTTGTAAATTGTTATTTTTCATATAAAAATTGTTTAAAAAAATTTTAAGTTACAAAAAAATAAATAATTTTTTTTTGGATTTACAAATTCCATTGTTGGTGCCTATTTAAAGTTTTTTTTTTGTATTTACAAAAACGGTATGGGAAAGATGTTTAAAAATTTAATTAGAATTTTTTATTATACATTATTTTTAATAAAATTTGATATCTCGACATGTTTTATTTGATAAAAAAAAAAAAACATAATTGACCTGCTGCGCACAACTATGCTTACGCGCCAACATACAAAAAATCAAAAAAATATGTGGTTGCATGCATACATACATTACCAGTGTTGAAAAAATATTGAGTCTAAAAATAGATATCAAAAAAATTTCAAAAAAAATTAAACACTACATTATACTTGAAATAATGATAAAAATAAGCATTATTTTTTTAAACTCATTATTACATGATTTAATACAATGCAGAAAGTATGTCGGTATCGTCCGTACACTGGGCAGTAGACCGTACCACCTTACAGGCAAAAAAGGAAAAAGTGCGACCGCTACGTTCGGCAAAAAAAAATTTTTTTTTTTGAAATTGCCTTGCAAAAATACTACTGTACGGCGCACTTTTTTTTTGCCTGTAAGATGGTACGGTCTACTGGGCAGGTATGTAGTTACATAACCACATATCTGGTAATGATTTTCTACACTGGGATGTTCTTGTTTCTTGTTACAATATCGGGAAAGTTTCCTTGTTAGTTCTTATTTCTTGTTACAATATTTAGGGGACAAACTCTCAAAGACTGACAAAAATTTGAATATGTGGTAGGGGAGCAAACCTTGTGAACCAACAGTCTAATCTATCGGTCTAACCTACAAAAAGGTCTCAAAATTGTTTAAAAACTTTTATATTTTCAGTGTTAGATTTTAAACAAACATTTCATTTGGTACCTATAGCTTTTTCAAAACGATAAAACAATCCTTTAATGTCAAGATTGGGTGGAATTCTTATTTAATTTTGTCAGTTCCCAGCTGAAATTTGGTTACCTAGACTTAAATATGTTGGTACAACTAAATATTGGTTTTCTGTTGTAAAATTCAAAACATTACGAATTCACATTAGAATATTATGATTGTATTAACCGGATTTATTGGTTGTAGCAACCAAAATATATCGTACAATTCGGATGGCTCATTTTTGAAATCGAGATCTTAGTGCTCGCCCTGGCCGGTGTTATTAATTAAATTCTATATTTTGAAACTAAAACTTTTTTCCCCTAACATTAATCTTTTATTTCCTTTCTCATTACAGATGATATATTTGCTTTTAATCAAATCGGTAAGTCCCTCATTTTATATTAATTACAAAATATTTACATTTGGTTCTCAGACTTCTTAACAATTTGAAGCTCATAAAATTGTTTTTAAAACTCTTAAACTCTATTTATTGTTGAAACACCTTCTTCAGTTAATGAATTTTTTCCTCCTCTTTACCATAAAATCCTCAATGAAATTTTAAGCAATTAACGTTTAACTGTAAAAAATTACTCCCTTACTATTCCCTCTCCTATTAAATGAATGACAGCAAATAAATTTGTAACAAATGGGCACTTTAAGGGCCAACAAACACAATCAACCAAACAAACAAGTATCGCACTGGTACGAGTAGTTGCGACGAGTACTTGTAATCGCACTCGTAAAAATAACATTATTATAACATTTTCATCATTATGATCTGCTAATTGACGACGTATCATTAAGCCACTTATGTATTTCAACAAAAACTCTGAAAACTTAATGGGGGTAGGGGAGGGTTAAAAACAACAACAACAACAAACTGTAACAATAAAGATTTTCGTTAATAGAATTCCTAAAGTATAAAAATATTTACTTTCGACTTGTCGTTTAATGTTTTTGTGTTCAAGAATCAATGTCACCCACCCACCCCTGTGCCAGTGATTATATTGTAGTCACCAATGAGGGTGTAAAATTCAAATTCGACTATAATTGCAAATTTATATGAAATTTTGCAGGCAATTAATTGCAACAACATTCACAGTTTGATAAAAAAAACTTAAAATTTAAAATAAATTGGTTTTTACTTTTCAAAATTGTGCAATTAACAGGGTGTTTTGTTTTATTACACACGTTTGTTTTGCTTCGTTTCTTTTGTGTTTTTGGTCAATAGGAAATACTTTCCTTAATGTTTTTAAACATTGTAACCACTTGGTATAATCCCATGGAATAGTAAACAAAGTCAATATTAAACTTAAACGGATATAGGTCTTATTTTAGCGGAAACATGATGCGCGGCGGAAACATTAAAATTTCTGTGTATTTCTTTCTTTAAGTGTAATGAGGTCTAAATTACATGACACGTGTCTTACATTATAAACTGATATTATCTCAGTTTGTCCTCTTCGTTTGTATTGAGAAATTACCTTTGTGAATATAAAAAGTCCTATTGCATGTAAAATGTACTTACGTTTCATTATTGTTGCCCGCTGTGTTGGTACTGCCGAATGTACCAAATATATGTGTGCCAAATTGTTGAGCTGTTGCTGTATTGAGAGTCGTTGTTGGTGTTGTAGACGTTCCGCTTGATCGTGTTGATAGTGATATGGGTCCACCCACTTCAATGGGTGAATCGGTGTTACGGGAATTTGAGGGGCTATTAGTTGGATTACGCGGTGTTCTGGCTCCAGGGGAAGGTGAACCGGCACTTATAGAGCCCACTGATTGTGAGCCGGAATGTCCACTATTCATTTGATTGGAAGAGAGGGGCCTTTCATTATCTGAATCTGCTCCTGTGCCGCCATGGGGACTAAGGTGTGATGATCCGGGCCCTGGACTGTGAGAACGTGCATGTGGTTCATCATCATCCATTTCGCCGGTTATATCAGGTGATGACTCACGGCTATCATGCAGCTTTAAGAAAGAAACAAAATTATATGATTTTTTTATTTGTTTTGAAATTTGAGATATTTAAGCCGGATTCACAGTGCTGGAGTACTCCATTGTGCAGAGTTGATTTTGTTCCTTTCTTTTTCGAATTTACATAATTTTTGTAATATCCCGGTGAAAAATGTCCATATATGAACATTTATGTTTCAACCATATATGTATGGATCCGAAAAATGAGGTAACACCTAAGTATATGTTCATATATGGACATATATGAACATATACATTTATTAAATATGTATATGCGAATACATGCGAACGTTGCTGTCCTTTATTATAAGGTTGTACGATAGGTATAAATTTATGTATGACATTCAAATTAGGCGCTACATATGTTCTTTTTTTTTATTCATGGCATTAAATATAATTCCATATTTATCCAATTATGAGTTCCTTTTACATATATGGAAGTATGTATTCTTTGAAATATGTTCATATACAAGTCCCTTTTGCATAAATTGAATAACATATGCTTTCATATTTGTCCATATATGAGTGCCATTTCCATATATGAAATAACAGATGCTTCCATATATGTATGTCTGTATATGAATATATGTGATTCCATATATTCCCATATATGTTCATATAAAATCCATATATGTTCATAAAAAATCCATATTTGTTCATATGTGTCCATACATAAACCATATATGAACATGTTTGAGCGTATATGAACATTTTTCACCGGGATACCATATTTTTTGTATTCCAGCATTGTGGATCCAGCTTTAAGGATAATTTCTAAAATGTTTACCGAAATATAATTTTCTTAAATAAAATTAAAATTTTCTGAAATAAGTTTTGAATTATATTACAACTAGAAAACTAGAAACTAGATCTAGTCTGATTTGCAAATTTAATGTGTTTATAACTTTTGAGGAAGGTTTATTCTTCTTCTTATCCTCAAACCTACTAAATTAGAATTAATAAAAATACATATTAATGACAATATTAATTGTATTTGGTCTATACGACGCGTTTGAAAAAACAACACTTTACTATATTACATTAAACTTTTTTTTGTGTACACTCATAGAAATAAATCTGTAAAAATAGCAGAAAAATTTACTAAAAATTTGTTAAAAATGATGCTGCAGAAAAACTGCTGAAATTAGCAGATAAAATGAGAACAACAAAATTAAAACTGTTAAATTTACAGAATTTTGGTTATATTTAAGGTAACATTTAGTTAATTGAAAATAACAAATTGTACTATAAAATCTGCAGGAAATTTTGCTACATATTTGTAGACTAAAAATAGCAAAAATAAACTGTTATATCTACAAAATTTTTGCTATTTTTAAGTTAAATTTAGTTGAATGCAAATAGCAGTCTCAGCAGAAATATTTGCTAAAAAATTGTAAACTGCTGTTTTCAAAAGGCTCGATTTTTATTTGCATTTAAAAAAAAAATCGAAAAAAACACTTCGAAAATTTTTATTTTTTCAGTTTTTCGACTACTAATTATATATCAAAATTGTTTGCTGATTTTAGCAAGTTAATTTGCTATTCGCCATTTTATTTAACTCAAATACATCCAGAAAATAAAAACAGTCACTTTTTTTAGTTGTTTCTGAAGTTTTTCCGTTCAGTTATTTTTAAAATGATAACAGTTGTTCGTAGAAGAAAAATAATTTTTAACTTTTTTCAAAAGTTATTTAAAAATTTAACTAAATAAAAATTAATTTAAATAAATAAATATTTCGTAACAGTCAAATTTTCTAGTCAATTTTTATTGTTTTAAAATAAATCTAAAAAAATTAACCAAAAAAAGGTATTTTGTAGTAAAAGTTGTTTGACATAAAAAAAACAACAATACAGTTATTTGAATTGTTTTTATTTTAAATTTTTTAGTAAATACAGATATAAATTTAGTTCTTCGCACCGTTTTGTTTTTTATTTTTGTAGTAAAAATAAATTAACTTTAAGTTGATTTTACTGTTTCTGAAAGTCAATTATTGATAGTCAAAATCAAATAAAAGATTGTTCAATTAAATGAAAATGTGAGTAAACCGGAGCAATTGAAATTTTACCATTTAGTTTTAAATTGTATTTTTACACAAAAAAAAAAATAAGTTAGTAGAAAAATTAGTAAAACGTCTTGTATATCAAGTGTACTAGTTTTCAGCAATTTTTTTGCTGAAATTCCGTTTTTACCAAAAGTTTTAGTTATATTTTTTTAGCACTAAACTAATTTTGAACTAATATTTTACTAATTTATTTTGCTGCAAAAATTGTGCTGATACCGCATTTACAGCGTGGACGACAACCAGATAGACAAGATATAGATGTCGCAGCTTGTCTGGATGTTGTACAGACAACGGATATGATAAAAAAGGAAATCAACTCTACACAGTTTCTGTATTTAAATTTTCAGCAAATAAATTAACTAAAGTAAAATTTTGCTACAAGTTTTTTAAGTTTTTTTCAGTCTACTAATATTCAGCAAAAAGTTTAGTGATTTTAGCAAGGATTATTTTCATTTGCAATCGACTAAGTGTTAGCAAAACTTTTGCTGAAGATTACTACTTTTTTTGGTAAAAATCAGCTCGCTGATTTTCAGCAAACCTTTTGCTGAAATTACCTACTTTTTTTCAAGCACGCTCCTGAATAAAAATTTCCTGACACAGCAACATTTTTTGCTGACTTTACTGACTTTTTTTTTGAGTGTATAAGCAGTTAAACATGACAATATGGTCGCGATATTTGTTAATGAAGTCTAATATTTTGAATAAATCATAATCTCCGTGAAAAGGGGGTTTTGGTGGTTCTCGTTTTATGACGAGAAGAAAACCAACCAAAAGATTTTTGGCTACTCGAATGTTTAAGGGGTAAAACGGGGCTCAGAAGTTTGAAAAAATCGATTTTCGACCGTCATTTTTAGTGGGTAGGAGGGGGAGGTGGCAAAATATATTGCATATTTTTTTATAATTTGAGGACCAAGAATTTCAGGTCAAAATAACGATACATCCGCAAAAAAAGTCGGTAGTGAAAGGGTTAACTAACTTTTAGTTGCTTTTTTTGCTATTTTTACAGATTTAGTTCTGCGTGTACTCGTTTTTAATTAATATCAGAGCTGAATCCAAATTTTCGAAAAAAAAAAAAAATATAAAATCGCAAAATTTCTGTAAATTGGATCTTTTAGTCTTTAATTATACCCTACACCTACACACGTGGAGAGGGTATTATAAGTTTGTGCTGATGTTTGTAACACCAAAAAATATTGGACCTAGACCCACTTTATAGTACACCGATCGGCTCACAATCATTTTTATTTCGATTTAACGATGTCCTTATGTCCGTCCTGTCTACAGATCGCAAATATTAAGATATTTTGATGAAATTTGGTACACCCAAGGACGATGCCTATTGATTTTGGTTAAAATCGGCCCATGTTTAGACCTATGGGCACTAGGGTCCCCCTGGGTTACACGCTTCAGGTCGCAAAAACGAAGATATTTCAATGAAATTTGGTTCGCTGACTAACATGGTCCCAAAGGCAAAGCCTATTGATTTTAGATAGGATCGGTCCATATTTGGACCTATCGCCCATATGGGCTATATTTTTGATTTTCTCTTCTTTTATCATTTTATATAAAATTTTGACACAAGTCCGTTTTAACCCATTCGAATTTCGGATCCAAACATTAGTTGGCTTTTAATCAGACTTTTTTTGGCTTTACCTTTTTTACTAGTTTTTTGGATAATTTTGATAACTTCATAAACTAATTTTCATTTGAGTGTAATGACGTCTGTATTCGTTCAAGAATATTTCGAGAATATTTAAAAAAATCGATAAAAATTAGATATTGTGGAAATGTTACTTGGTGAGGAGTGTTTTTTTCTCCAAAATAACTCAAGAAAACTATTTTTATTATCAGTACCTACAATACTGACAATAACGTTAATTGAATCGAAATTGTAAACTTTTCAGTTAACGAAGTCAACGAAAATTTTCCTTAAATTAATGAAAAGCTTCATAATTTATTTGAAAATTGTTTTTTTATGAAACTTCTTAATTGAGTTGATGAAACTTTTATCAAATAAAATGAAATTCTATACAAAATGTAAGAAACCTTACATTAATTTATAAAAAAGTTTCATTGAATGATTTCTATTCCATTTGAATTGCTTTTATGCATAATTTAATGAATTGCATAAAGACAAATCTCTCAAAGTAGATAATTTTATTTTAATTTTAGCCCTTTTTGCATGTCCTAACTTACAGTTGTAAATGTTCGTTCTATTGTCTACATATTTAAAATTTCATAATTTTCTTTTGTTTGTCGATAAAAATTTACCTTGTCCAATGAAATACTACTGCAATCGCCATTTTCACGCTTGCGTTGTTCATCCTTAAGGCGTTCCGCTTTACGCCATTTGGCACGACGATTTTGAAACCAAACCTAAAATTATAAAATAAACAATTTTTTGTTTGAACAATTTTTTTTGCAATACATGTGTTTGTTTAAATGAAAGTTATAAAATAAATAGACAATACTGGTTGCATTGTATTTTTTTTAGTTGCCTTAAGCTAAAATTTCAAATAAATTGAAAAAGTTTTAAAACTAAAAAATACAAATTTTACGCTTAAAAAAGTTTTTCACTTAAACAAATTTAACTCTTATTTTCTGAGTAGGGAGGGATGAATATATGTAAGTAGGTAGGTAGGTAGAGAATGGAGATAAAGTTATGTTAATATAAGGGAATATAAAACAATTTCATTATAATTTCGTTAGAAGTCGTATTCCTAAAATTAAGCAAATAATAAAAAACAATAGTAAAATTGTATTAAAGATTTCTATTCATTTGTGAAACATGGGAAGAATTCGAATGATGATTTGTTAAGGCTCTTAAGATTTATTTTATTTACAATCAGATATTCTGTTACAAAATTTTAGAGGTGTCTTTACATTTCTATTCAAATTGTTGGATGTAGTTTTACTATTTCGACTTGAGTTAGAAACAAAAAAATTTTGTTAGTCAAATTGGCAACAAAAATTACAAACATTAATTTCCAATCGGTTGAGTAGTAAATAATGACTAAAGTTATAGAAAACAAAATGGCAACGATCTAAGCTTTAATTTTTACTTAAAAAAGAAAAGAGGACACATTTTAAGAAAATCCATTAATAAATTTCAAAGTTATATGCAATTGTGGCTAATTATGTGACACAAAAAATAAGAGAATAGAATAGGTGTACACTAGGTTCACTCATAGAAAAAAAAAACTGTACAAAAAGCAGGAAAACCTACTAAAATAGCAGAATCTGTTTGCTAAATATTAGTAGATAAAAACAGCAAAGAATCTGTTATTTATATTTAATCTATATTTTAGTTAATTTCAACTACTGGAATCAGCAAAAAAATTTGCTAAATATTAGTAAGCAAGATTTTTAATTACTGGTATTATCAATATCTTTTTTCTCATAATTTAGAGATTTTTTCCGCCTTTTAATTCACATTTTGAATTTTTTTCTGCCAAAATTCTCTAATGTGTGTCCGATGTTCGGTCCGATATGCGATCCGATAGCGATTGTATCTCCTAGTCTTCTACACTTAAAATAATAATAAAAACATCTATCAAATGGGTTTCAAATCCATTTGACTAATTTTTAACAAATTTTTAGTTGAAACACTGATTTAAACAAAGATTTTAATTATCTTCATTTGACAAAATACTAAAAATCCTCTGTACTTGAACCAATTTTGTGTGTTATTTTTTAAAATTATTTGTAATTAATTTTTAAGACTATACACTTAAGTTGCTCTTCATATCGGCACAAAAATAAGGATTTATATACTCCATGTCAGTCAACTGAGGCTCTACTGCATTGTTAAATTAGTTTCACAAAGTTAGCTGCATGTTAGCATTTCTATTTTTTTCTCCAGATTTCAATTGTCGTTGGTATTCTTCCCATTTGGCAAAATAGCATGTTTGTAAAATTGAATTTTCTTTCGTCTAAAACTCTATTTATAGATTAAGGGCAATTTGCAATCTCCTTAATACATGTGTTAGTTTTTCCTTAACTAATGAGACAATTAGCTTTACGATTTGTGTTTGTTTTATGCATGAAAATAAGATAAATTATTATTTATTTTGTTTTCTATTTTATTTTTTTTTGTTCATCATCATCATCTTCATCGGCTTTGATAGTTTTGTTTTGTATGTATGTGAGAACATCCTGTTTTTCTTGTCGATATTTTTTTCTCACTCTGTTTCCGTTTCCTGTAGACATGTTTTGTAAGAATAAACTAATGTGATATTTCTACTACTACGATACTGTCTGTATATTTAGGGTAAAAGAAAATTGTTTCTAATCAAAATTCAAATTTGATTCTTCTACATATTTACTCCTTAGATTGGGACCATTTGCACAATCTCTTCTTTGTTTAATATTACCACAACTCTTATACATACACAAGAATATGTATGTAACTTTTTTTTGTTATGCCCGCGTAAAAATATTTTTTACATAATCATTTATGTTTTCAAACAATTATGTATCGTACACTTAAAATAATACGTCAGTAGAAAAATCTGTCAAACAGATTTCAAATCGATTTGACTAAATTTTAACAAATTTTGAGTTGAAGCACTGATTTAACTAAAGATTTTAGTTATTTTTATTGAACACTATACTAAAAATCCTCAGTATTTTAACTAATTTTGAATGTTAATTTTCAAAACTATTTATAACTAATTTTTAAGAACACATTCGTTAAATTTTACAAAATGTATTGTTAAAATATAATATTTTCATGTTTCTGTTGTTGCCCTGTAGATGGCGCCACCAATGTATCCGAATATTTAAATATGCCGCTATTTATTTCCCTCCCGATTATTTTAAATGGCCCGTATCGCGAAAACTAAGAGTGATAGAGCAAAATTTACGAAAATTTCGACTACCCCTAACCCAGTGTTGCCACTTTTTGAATAATTATTCAAAAACGGGACTGTTTACAAATTCGTTGGATAATTTTTGAATAATGGCATTTTTGTGTAATTTCACTTTTTATAGAAATTTCCGTAAATTTTTAAAAGTCCCGGAGCTTTTTAATAAATTAATAAAAATTAGTCGATATTTTGAAGAAACGAGTTTGTCAGTGAAACATTTACAACAAATCTCAATTTCCTGGTGAATTACTATTGTAGATTTTTTCAACACTAAATCCAATTTAGAAGAAATCAGAAATTTTGTTATGTATTTTTTTGTTTTGTTTAAAGCACCGCCTTTTGTTTATTTTTGCGAAAATAATTGTCAAGCTTCTTTTAAAAATTCTCTTGGTTTGCACGAACATTTAAAAATTCAGCGAAACAGTGGGAAATTTTGAGTTTGTTATGATTGTGACTTTCTAATGTGTGAAAATTTTTTTGCTGTAGTTATCATGATACTTGACTTTGACCAGACAAAATTTTTGCTAACGCAGCGAGGTGGAGCAGAATCAGAATATTTTAGAATTCTGTAAATCCAACATGTTTCAGATTTCAACAGAATCGTATGAAATTTTTGAAAAAATGTTATCTTTTTATTTTTTAAAAGAAAATTTGTTGATGCATATACTGCAAAGAAATTTCAAAATTTTACAAATACGAATATAAATATTTTTGAAATTGTTCCTGTCTTGCCGACATTTAAAGCTAGGGTTGAACAGGGCTTATGCCATCACATTACGGACGCCATGGAGGATCTACTCCAGCTTTTTTTTTAATTCCAGCTTTGAACACAGAAAAAAATTGGTTTAATTTAAATATAAACAGTTAAATTTTGAGGAATATGGGAGAGAATAATTAGCAAGTTAGTAATATTTTTGCATGCAGTGCATCTGAATGAAGTAGCCTTTCTGAAAAACATAAATACTTTGTTCTGAAAGAAACTTTTAATATGGATAAAATACCATTTTTGTAATATTTTAATATATATGTATATATATTTTATATATTTTAATCCTGAAAAAGATATTGCATTGAAATAAATTTTAGTTTTAAAATGCAAATAACTTTTGCACTTTGGAGATGATAGAAATGTTACGTCTTTAAAAATCGGTTTGTAAATAGAAAAATTGCAAAACTTTGGAGTCGAATGGCATAGCTCTTGCAGTTTCGGCCATCCAAAATTTGCATTGTGAAATTTCATATCAGTCGGTAAGAAATGGCGAAAATATTTGTATTCTTCTACACTGTGCCCAGGAGAGTTTATTTTGAAATAATATGAAAAATATATTTTTTGTGTAATTTCATACGGTTTTGCATAATTTTTGATCTACAGCTGTGTAATTTTTTGCTTTACTGGTGGCAACACTGCCCTAACCATATAAGACCCCAACGAAAGGGGTTATCTCTATCCAAAAATAGACCATGGTGGGGCATTGGACCCTCGGAAATTTTTAATATACATTTTTCGCTTCATAAAATGGCCTATATTTCGAAAAATTAGTAAAACTAAAGTTTTATTTGTAATTATACTGAGTGGTAAAGTTTGTTCAAATTTAGGGTCTCGGGACCCTCCCCGGTCCCAGTCCAAATCATCTAAAGGCATGTAAGGACACTGCGAGGGAGCAAACATTTTGTCCGTTTTGCTCTATCTCGCTCATTTTTTGAGATATAGGCCATTTTATGAAGCGAAAAATTTATATTAAAAATTTCCGAGGGTCCAAGGCCCCACCATGGTCTATTTTTGAATAGAGATAGAGGCCATTTTATGAAATATAATTTTTTTATTAGAAATTTCCGAGGGTCCACGTCCCCCCCCCCTCCCCCCTCCAAGTTCTATTTTCCGATAGAGATAACCTTTTCAACGGAGTGTTACATAGTTAGCAGTAGTCGAAATTTTCGTCCATTTTGCTCTATCTCTCTTAGTTTTCGAGATATGGGACATTTTAAGAAATATAATAACTAAAATCTTCGTTTAAATCAGCGTTTCAACTAGAATTTTGTTGAACATGTGTCAAATCGATTTGAAATTGGTGTTTAATATTTTTAAGTTAAATTTATACTGCTAAAGTGAGCAAAAATATTTGAAAAAACCTTGAAAATTTTAATTTTTTGTGTGATTTTTAAGTGTACTAATTATTTAATTATTTTTTTTTGCTTATTTTGGCAAGTTAAGTTTTCTATTGACATAAATTTAACTCAAATATAACTAAAATTCTGTACATATATTTAGCAGTTCTATTTTTGCTGTATCTTGCTAATGTATAGCAAAAATAATCTGTTAATTTTAACAGTTTTTCCTGCAATGTCATTTTTAACTAAATTTGAGTGGTTTTAACTAAATTTTTACAGATTTTTTTCTATAAGTGTAAGTTTTAGATTTTTTGCTTAAAAGGTTTGCACAGGCAATTTTTCACTTTTTTCCCCTTTCCGCAGAAATTTCCAAATCCTGCATCAGTTGATTTCCATGTTAAGGGTAGTGTAACATACAAAATTTCAATAGCCAATCTGCAGCTGTTTGAGTCATTCAAATTCCATTCCATTTCGTTCCACTTGTCTACCGTTTCAATTCCACTTGTTCCCCGTCCCATTCCGCTTCGTTTTGCAATTTTAGAGTTTCAATTCCACTCGTTCCCCATTTTATTCCATTTCGTTCACATTGTCTAGTGTTTCAGTATCAATCATTCCTCGTTCCGTTCCATTCCATTTCTTTCCACTCGCTACGTTCCATTCAATTTTCCAAATCTAGTGTTTCAATTCTATTCGTTCCCCATTCCATACCATTTCGTTCCCTATCCAACCATAGTCTGGTGTTTCAGTTCCACTTGTTCCTCGTTCCATTCCATTTTGTTCCACTTGTTTAGACTTTTTATCTTTGTTCCCTTCCCCGTAGGAATTTCCAGAAATCACAATACCCACAAATGACTATATAATAAAAATAATTTTTACTAGGGTAATCATGATTCATATTTTAATATATCTGTGTGTGTGTGTGTGTGTGTGTGATGCGAAATTCAATTGCTAGCCTTAAGGATAATATGTTTGATAATACAACGTAGGAAGCAGTATAAAAGAAAAACCTATCTAAAAGGGGTTCATAATGCTTTTGTTTTATAAAATAATGCAATCAACTTGAGACCTTATACTTCATACAATATATACTAAGCCCTCTTGCCTTTTGTCTCCTCCATCCGACAAACTCTTCTCAAAACTAACTCGACAATATTCTTTTTATTATTATACTCATATTTTTCCTGTTACTCTTGTTTTTTTTCTCTGTGTGTGGATGCAAGTGTTTGTGTGTATGTGGGTGTTGTTAACCACCCACCAATTTAACCATTATTGTATTTTTTACCGTTATATTTTTTACAAGTGTCCTGTTTTTTGTTTTACTCTTGTAACGCCCACCTATTTTTTCCTTTTCGAAATATCCGTTTTTTTTTTTGTTGTACGATAAGTTTTATTTTTATTTTTGGGGGTTGTTTGCCCTTTGCCGCGCATGTTTCCCCATCATTTGAATGTTGTTGGATTTTATTACATGTAGCTTAAAGGCTCCATTGCTTTCCTGTTTTTATACACTATACACACACTCGTATATTCAATATATTTCTGCTTTGTTTTATTAGACTTTTTATGTTGTTCTGTTCGTTCTTGTTGGTTGGTTGGTTGGGTTGCCTTTGGGAGTCATCGATTTCAATTTAGTTAGTTGTTACTTATAAAATGAAATAATCTTATAAATTACATTTTCATATTCTTCTTTAGATTAGAGAACTTTTTGGTGCTGTTGTTGTTGCTGTGTGTTATATTAATTTGTGGAATGTTGATATAATTTTGTTAAGTTTGATGAAGATAATTTGTTTTTCTTTGTTGAACTTTTAAGCAGAAAAGGATAATTGGGGATTAGAATTTAATTTGAATATATGTAACATTCAAAATGATATTAAATCTGTAAATATTTTTTGAAAGTGTTGTTAAAAAAACTGTAAAATACATTACAAACTATTATGAGTAAAGAAAAAAGTTTACATTTAAATGAAGAAAATTATATTTATTTCAAGCGATTCCATGGATAAATACCAAAGTTATTTCCAATTACCAGAATAGTATATCGATACTTTCACACAAAAAATGTCATCCTAAAATTTCACAATAAAATTCCAAGTATTTTCAAAAATATAAGATTTTTTAGCTCAAAAACTTCAGTCACATCGTATGAGTTTTTAAGCTTGAATTGCATTTTTCTTATAGCCTTTTTCGTAAAATTGCTCCACTGCGTACACGATGGAATAACAGAATATCATTCATTATTCATTTCGTTATCTGGTTTTTCATAAGAGATATTGTAGTTTTTCAAATCATAGTTTCACGTTTTTCCCGAATATGTTCTTCGGTGGAATTTCGATATCGTTAGTTAATAGCAAAACTGATTTGTATATCGACTCCGCTCCAGCCAGATAAATAAATCTGTTTATTTGGGTCTTTCGCGATATTTTTTAAATTGTCTTTTTATTTTTTCCACGCTTTATTCCGATATTCCTAAATGCAGGCTTCCAAAGCCATTTATGTTGAAATTTAAATAATACCGATATTTTGTTAAAATATCTGTTGAAGACAACTTTAAATAAAGAAAACAAATAAAAACGACTTGTTTCACTAAATGATGCTGTGGTGGACCAAAATTACTCTCCGGTTTTTTAAAAATAGTTTTTCCATAATATACTTTGCACTACCAAACATTTGAGGACTATTTTGTCCAAAAATGTTGAAAAAAATACACAAGGCCAACTTCAACTATTCCCTTGAAATTTTGTATGGTATTTTTTCCATAATCAGCTTAATAATACGCATCATTGGAGTGCTGAGCACCCAAAAATTATTTGGAATGTGCAAAAGTGTTATTTTTTCACCTCCCCACGTGTTTTCCGGTAGATTGGGCGTAAAAATAATATCCCGCAAAAATTGGCCCTCTCGGATTAGCCCAAAAAATGGACTAAAATTAGTGCAAAGCTTCTTTGCGTTATAACTCTTAAAGTAAAGGTTTTATAGAAAAGTACTAAATGGGCATATATACAGGTAATGAAGTGGCTAGCATTTTTCTCATACACACTTTTGATGTATCAATGACGCGTCCTGGTAATTTAAGTGGTTAAAGTCAAAATTTGTGTTTAACCACCTAAATCACTGACTTTAACCACTTAAATAGCCATGACGAGTCATTGATATATCAAAAGTTGTTATGAGAAAAATGCTAGCCACATTATTGCCTGTAGATATGCCCTTTAGTATTTTTCTGTAAAACCTTTACTTTAAGAGTTATATCGCAACGAATCTTTGAACAAATTTTAGTCCATTTTTAGGGCTAAAAGCCGCAGGAGACTAGCCTGTTTTAATCCGAGAGGATCAATTTTCGCGGAGATATTATTTTTTACGCCTAATCTACCAGGAAGTGAGTGGGGAGGTGAAAAAATAATACTTTTGCACATATGTGTGCTCTATTAACCCTTAAATGCATGGTGTAGCCATTTATTTATTTATTTATTTATTTATTCATTTATTTATTTATTTATTTATTTATTGAGTCTACTGATAATTATCTTACAGACTATTATAATTAACAAAATTGGCCATTTGGCAACATACCGGTTTTTTAATAATAAAACCCACTTGATGCACAAAACTGCATTTTTGGGCATTAGGGGCCCCTTCTCTATATAGTGTTCCTATAGTTTAGCGCAGAATTTTTAAACAGTTAGAGTAAAAGTCTTGGTTTTGCTCTGTATATTTGTGAAAAATCTAAAACACGTGTTTTTTTTTACAAAAATCACGAATCATTGCTTTACATATTGAAGGAACTTCAATGAAAAAGCACAACTACAACATAGGGAAAAATAATAGCTTTGTTAAAGACAAGTGGTTTTCGTTAGTTATAATAACACAGTACAACAGTCAATCTGGGGGGTGAGAAATTCCAAGTCAGGGTGATGGTACTAGGTCAGTATAGTAAAACCCTCAAAGGGTTTGGCGTTCGTATGTGTCATTTTTTTTATGACCTTTTAAATTTTTTCCTTATCTTGATGTTTTTTCGCTTAGTTGTAACTCGAGAACCACTTGTCCGATTTTGATGAAACAAATTTAGAAAAATTTAGAATTACAATTTCTTTAATCCGTTCATATAACATTTTTCTTTATAATCAACAGTTTTGCCGCTAAAAATAAATTTGTGGAGAAAAAAAAATATTTTTTTGCCTAAAAATTAAAATTTTTTATGAATTTAAAAAAAAAAAATTAAAATTTTTTATGAATTTAAAAAAAAAAAATTTTAATTTTTAGGCAAAAAAATATTTTTTTTTCTCCACAAATTTATTTTTAGCGGCAAAACTGTTGATTATAAAGAAAAATGTTATATGAACGGATTAAAGAAATTGTAATTCTAAATTTTTCTAAATTTGTTTCATCAAAATCGGACAAGTGGTTCTCGAGTTACAACTAAGCGAAAAAACATCAAGATAAGGAAAAAATTTAAAAGGTCATTACTATGCTGGCCTAGTACCATCACCCTGACTTGGAATTTCTCACCCCCCAGACAATAATCCCAAAAATGTTCCATAGTGTAATGAAAAATGGATTAGTAAAAATGTTTGAATTTTCTTCTCAAAATGCATTTCTTTGCAATTGAACAAATATATACGAAAAACTAAAATCTACATTATAGCCTAGAGAGACAATCTGATGATAGTGAGCGGTGTCACTTGAAAATGCATTAATTGTCAACCATTTGTTCTAGGAAAGTTTTTTTCATAAGTTTTTCTCTATTGGTTGTAAAATAAAAATTGTAAATTCTATTTAGAATTTGTAATATTTGATCTTAAACCGAACAAAAATAACACTCATTGTAAAACATCTTCAGATCAACTAAAAATCTACAATAAAAAAAAGTGTAATATTCAAAAATATTTGTTTAAATATTTAAAGTGGTATACTTGCAATAAAATTCATTTTGGCGACAATAAATGTATAAATTATAGTTTATAGATTTTTTTATATACGTTAAAATAATCACAATTTAGCTATTTGGCAAAAAACCATATTTTTCAATAAAAATCATCTTTTTTTAAAAATAAATTTTTTTGGTATTTTTCTTAAAATGTACACGCCTTTAGAAATCATATATAAAAAAAAATGGTTAAAATCGAAGAGATTGCATTTAAGGGTTAAGCGTCTATTCTGAATAAGCTCGAAATTAACTCCCAAACACATTTAAGTTTTGAATTATTTCTGGCATTGAACCTAAATTTTAAACTTTGCTGTCTTCAGAGACTTATAGTAGAATTTTATGTCAAATATTTTTGCGGAAGTTCTACTGTACATTCAAAAAATAAGTTAGTAGAAAAATTTGTAAAACGTCTTGTATATCAAGTGTACTAGTTTTCAGAAATTTTTTTGTTAAAATTCCGTTTTCAGCTAAAATTTTAGTTATATTTTTTTTAGCACTAAACTAATGTTTTACTAATTTATTTGGCTACAAAAATTGTGCTCATAACCGCATTCATATCGTGTACGACAACCAGATAGACAAGATGTAGATGTCGCAGCTCGTCTGGATGTAGTACAGACAACGGAAATGATAAAAAAGAAAAACAACTCTACACATATTCTATATTTAAATTTTCAGCAAATAAATTAACTAAAGTTAAATTTCGTTACAAGTTTTTTGAGTTTTTTCAGTCTACTAATATTCAGCAAAAAGTTTAGTGATTTTAGCAAGGATTTTTTTCATTTGCAATCGACTAAGTGTTAGCAAAACTTTTGCTAATAATAACAATTTTTTTTGGTAAAAATCAGCTCGCTGATTTTCAGCAAACCTTTTGCTGAAATTACCAACTTTTTTTGCCAGCACGCTCCTGACTAAAAATTTGCTGACACAGCAACATTTTTTGCTGACTTTACTGACTTTTTTTTGAGGTAAAAATCAGCTCGCTGATTTTCAGCAAACCGTTTGCTGAAATTACCAACTTTTTTCCAAGCACGCTGCTGACTAAAAATATGCTGACACAGCAACATTTTTTGCTGACTTTACTGACTTTTTGTTTTGAGTGTACGCACAAGAACACATGGACAGTCAGACGGACTGACGGATTGAATTAAAAAGTGATCCTAAGTCGATCGGTATACTGAAAAGTTGGTCTAGGTCCAATACTTTTTGATGTTACAAACATCAACTGTCCACAATTGATATTTATACACTCATACAAATAAGTCCGTAAAAATAGCAGAAAAAGTTACTAAAAATTAGTTAAAAATGATGCTGCAGAAAAAACTGCTAATATTAGCAGAATCAGTTTGCTAAATATTAATAAAATGAAAACAGCAAAAAAAAACTGTTAAATTTACAGAATTTTAGTAATATTTGAGCTAAATTTTTGTTAATTGCAAATAACAATTTAACTTGCTGAAATTAGCAAAAAAAATTGCTAAATAATAGTAGAATGAAAATAGCAAATAACAAACTGTTAAATCTACAAAATTTTTGCTAAAATTTTCTGAAATCAACAGAATTTTTGCAGATTACTAGTGGACTGGAAAAAGGTAAAAAAAGGAGCAAATGAAATAAAAATTAATAAATAAAAAACAAATGTGTATTTAAAAACATACTTGGGACCAGTTTATTGAATGTGTCAATTAATTGAAATTTTTTCAATTGGCATTGTTCAATGCCTAAATGCCCATTTATAATTGATGAAAGAAGTATTTGTTTTAATGTTTTAATAAAAGAATAAATTAAGAAAAAAAATTAAAAATTCACGTATTTCTTATATTTTTTTTTTATATTACAATGCTTTTTCTTCAATTATGTGTACATTTAATTACCATTGTTTGCATCAATGCAAATTGAAAAAATTTTCATTGGCATTGAATGGTGATGAAATTTGTTGGCATTGAGCATTGGCATTGAGAATGAAAATTTCCCAAGAATGTTTTTTTATAAAAGTGGTAATATTTATAGACAATAATATGTTAACCATAACAAAATGTATTTCAGAGACCCTTCTTTCGATTTTCATTGTTTGCTGATCGGATATGTACTTCCGAATTTAGGTGTAAGAAGGTGTGGCCGATTAAAAATATCGTATTCTTTAAATAAGCTTAAAAAGCACAATATTGGGGGGAAAAAATTAGGGTCATCCCCGTAAACTCCACTTGTTCGCCAGAGATACTTTTAATCACAATTTTCATATTAAAATGGTTCGTCCAAAATAAATAGAAACTTTTTTTCATAAATTTTAATAATTTAGATATTTTATGAGTAGGACAAATTTTCAACCATTTCAATTTAGCTTTATTTAAAAACATTTTGCATTATTTTTGGCGAGTTAAAAATATGCAGTAATTTTTATGAGTCATTTAACATTCTGTTAATAAGCGCTCCAAAAATGGTGGTTTAGTTTACAAAAAATTTTTTTGTTTGGCTCGTTTTATCGATAAAAATTGTTAATACTATTTTTGATTTTATCATCGAATTTCGCATTGATCTAAATTTGGAAATTAGTTCTCATTAACATCTGTTTCAATACACAAATATTTAATTACACACTTTTGTGTAACAAGGTGTAATTTATCTTTAGAAAAAACTCTTCAACTACCACCACCCACCATATAAAAAGTGTCCTCTCTACCCCCTTTGCTCATACAAATGTTTATAAACTAAACATCATACACATTCATCATACATCATCTAACACCATAATTCATGATAATTTCCTATTAAACAAACGCATGATTAAACAATTTGTCAAATAAAATCGGTCTAATAAACCATGACTGACTCGAACTGCTCTACAAACAGCTTCTGTTCATATTGTAAATAACTTCATCTATTATCAGAGAAGAGAAGAAGAAAAAACGCATAAATCCTTGAGGCATTCCATAAGAATAACAGTAGCCCCTTTTATTCTACTACACTGAGAGAATTATCTACACACAAAACATTTAAAACGAGTTCCAATTATTTTTTACCTATCACGCTAGTGATAGTATTAATTACTAAGAATTGTATACGATTAATTAAAACAAACAATGCAAATGTTTAATTGATTTAGGTCTGATTACTGAATGTTCAGTTAGCTACTAACTGGGTCTTTAACTGACCATTTGTTGTTGTTTCTCATTTAAAATTTGAATTTAACTGGCATC
This sequence comes from Leucophora obtusa, assembly GCA_949987735.1. NCBI lineage: Eukaryota > Metazoa > Arthropoda > Insecta > Diptera > Anthomyiidae > Leucophora > Leucophora obtusa. The sequence goes on from OX465298.1 coordinate 211,284,856, forward strand.
TAAATGTTAACAGGAAATTCAGTAATCGGGCCTTGTTATAAATTTGTTTAAAAACAAATTTTGTTTTAAATAAAACTTTAATTAGATATTTTAAATTAATAACTTTTTATGTGTACATGATATTTATGATTTTTTGCATATTGAAACTTTTCATTAAATTAATGCAGTTTTTCGTACAAATTTTTTAAGAAAAATATTTATTTCGAGTTTAAAAGTTTCATTAAAAACTATGAAGATTTTAATTAAATTTAAGAATTTTTTCATTAACGTTGTGAAGTTAGATCTATCAAAACAATTATTTAGGAAGAAGACAAAGCAAATTATGGTAAATTTTTTCTTGCGGTTTTTTTTTTGATATTTTAAATGTTGAATAACGCTCCTACACTAATAGAAAAAAGTCCGTAGAAAATTTAGTAAAAACTACTAAAAATTAGTTAAAAATGATGCTGCAGAAAAAAACTGCTAAATTAGCAGATTATTTTTGCTATATATTAGTAATATAGGAACAGCAAAACTAAAACTGTTAAATATACAGAATTTTAGTTATATATGAGCTAAATTTTTGTAAATGGAGATTAGCAAATTAACCTGCTAAAATCAGCAAAAAATTTTGCTAAATAATTGGTAGCCTAAAAAATGACCAAAAAATTTAAAATTTTCGAAGTTTTTTTTTCGATTTTTTTTTAAATGCAAATAAAAATCGAGCCTTTTGAAAACAGCAGTTTACAATTTTTTAGCAAATATTTCTGCTGATTTTAGCAGAATAGACTGCTATTTGCATTCAACTAAATTTAGCTTAAAAATAGCAAAAATTTTGTAGATTTAACAGTTTATTTTTGCTATTTTTATTCTACAAATATTTAGCTAAATTTTCTGCAGATTTTACAGTACAATTTGCTATTTTCAATTAACTAAAAGTTAGCCTAAATATAACTAAAATTCTGTAAATTTAGCAGTTTTAATTTTGCTGTTGTCATTTTACTAGTATTTAGTAAAAAAATCTGCTAATTTTAGCAGTTTTTTCTGCAGCATCATTTTTAACTAATTTTTAGTAACTTTTTCTGCTATTTTTACGGATTTATTTCTATGAGTGTAGACAAGAACAAGACGCTTTCCTTAGGCAAGAATGAAATGCAGATATGGACATGCCTTCAATAGATTATTTTCACAATTTGTTAAATAAGTTTTGGGATTTTACCAGATTGAATTGCTTTAAAGAAAAATTCATTAAAACTCTTCAAATTAAATTCTTTCAGTGTACACTTGGGCTAACTCTGTCAAACATTAAGTTATGATAAATAATAGTTGTAAGTATTTGGAATTCAATATTCATGAAACCAATATTAAAGCCCGCGGCCATATGAAAAAGGGGTGGGACTGGTTGATTTTCGTTTACTCGAAACCGCTGCAATAATGGGTTGGAAATATGGATAATTGCATTTGGTGAAATAATCCTTTAATGCTACTCTACTACTGTGATGATGATGATGATGATGAAGACGACGATGACGACGAAGCCGATGTTGATACTTATTTTCTTTTTTTTCTTCTATAATATGTTCATTTATTGAAAATAAAGGGTGTTCCTGGTTGTAACAATATCAAAAAGTGTTTTGTGGTTACCCTCATACGCCGTATAGCTAAGGGTGGAGAAAGGGGCACATTAAAGAGTTTGTTGGTCGAAAATACGCTTAAAATTAACACATCTGTTCATTCATTCACTTACACTTGAACCGCTCTGCGGTGCGCTGCTCTTTGCTTTTAACATGGGCTTTTGTTTCGAAGAAGTGTTTATTTTTCTAAAGCGTTCTTTTACACATTTTGAACAATTGTGTGTCTTTGTTTGTGTAAAACCTTAAATATGTTTGTTTAAACTAAACGGTTTTTTTTTGTTTTCTTTCTTTTCAATCACTTGTTGTAATTATTTTGAACACATACAGTTTGTAATTGTATTGGATTTTTGTTTGAGGTGAGTGTTTATTTTTGCTTTTTTTAAGAATATTTCTGTAATAATCAAAATAATACATAATTACAAATATTTGTTTAAGCATATAGCATGAACATTCTTTTAGCCCGAGGAGGTATTGTAATGTATTTTCCACATGTCAGCAATTCTGAAAAGCTCAAATTTGTAATGATCATTTCTATAATCAAAACGTATGCATAAGGATTATAATCTTTGATCCGCATTTTAAGATTTTTGAAATATTGTTCGACATAAGTTCAAGCTAAAGACTCCGATATTGATGAAAATTTAGTATGTTGTATAAATAAAAATTCTATAATCGACCTGTCTCGGGTGTTGGGTTACATCGGGAATTCAATTGGGTTAAAAAATTGAGACCTTTTTCCAATTTTTGTATTTTATGACATTTTTTCTAAGGACATCATATATTAATGTGGCATCGTTGGAAACTGATTTTAAAAAGCGATTCCTGATACCATTTTTAATTAAATATTAATTTTTTTTTTTGTTCTTTTTAAGTTGTTGTAAAAAACATATCGTATAAAATGCTTATGCATAATAATTTGAAAGCCTTATAATACTTTTATAAAATGAATTTTGTAAGAAAATTTTGTCGTATAAACCATTTATAAGTTCCCAAACAAAAATAGTTATAAAATATGTAGTTATATATGTATAATAGCTGTATTTTCGTTCATACCTATCAACGTTAAGTATTTATAGCAAATATACGTTAAACTGATTGGAGAATCAACTTTTTTTAAATAGTGAGTATTTATGATAGTTCCGGTATAATCAAACGTGCGTCAGCAAAACTTTTTAGCTAGTAACGCGAAGAAGTTACGCTAGGCGTGAAAATGTATAAACGTTGAGTTTTCAACGTTGATAATTATCCACGTTGTAAGTTAACGTGCATACGAAAAGTAATATGTTAGTTTACGTCTAAAAAACGTTTTTATGCACTTTGTGCTTTTATGAAAGTTAACGGATATAGTTAAGTCGAAAATACAGCTAATGTAAATAAGTTCTTTTTATATAAGGATACAGTTCTATGGGAGAAATGGGCCCACAATGATTTTATTTGAAGTAATTGGAAGTAATGCTTTACAAACTAGTTCTTTCACTACTTCACAAGTATCCGTTAGTATATTTTTACAGCTTTTTTAGAATTACTTCTGAACTACTTCCAAAAATTCACTTAAGTATTGCTTCTAAAGAGTAATTGCTCTAAAAGTGATTCTAAAAAGTGATTTTGGTATCATTTGGCATTTCCAAATAGAGGTTCGCGTGTTCGATTGCTGGTGGGACCAATATTTTTTATTTTTTTTTTATTTTATTATTTTTTTTTTAATATTTATTATTAATTTGTTTAAATCAGAGACCCAAAATAACTGTTATATACATTTATTAAAAAGTCACAACCCAAATTTGTTTCATTATAATATTTCAATAATGCACTATATTTTATAAATCATATTGCACAAAAAAATCACAAAGTTTGGCAAACATTTTCAATTTTTATATTTTACTCTATAAATTTCTGTTGTTTTTTGATTTGTATTTTAAAACTTTTTATAAGAGTTACAGAATGATTTCTTTGAAAAAATTAAGCACTAACTTTTTTATTTAATAATAAAACAAAAATTAAAAATTGACCTAAATTGAATGCCGGTAATATCTACATGTGTGTACATGTATGAACACACATGAACATGCATGAACATGCATGATCATGCATGTAGTTATTACCTCAAATTTCGTTAATGCACATGTGTGGACATATATGATGCATGTATGGAGATTTATGTATCCATGTATGGACATGAATGCATGTTTATGGGCATGCATGAACATACATTTAACCTGTATGTAGCATATATGTCGATTTTTAGCTGGGTAATTAAAATTTAACTCGAATAGGTACTCGGGGATGTTCTGAAAAATGAATCCACGTAAAATCGTTTAAAAAAATCCACGTATTTTACTAGTAGGTATTTAGCAAAAAAAAAATCATTTCAGCAGTTTCTTTGCATAGTCATTTTTAACTAATTTTTAGTAGCATTAGGAAAAATTTTTAAAGACTTTTTTCTTTTAGTGCAACAATGAAATAATTAGTGTCCGACCGAACTCACTTTTTTAGGGACGAACCGAAGCCGAACTTTGGCCAAAATTACATAGTTCGGCCGAAACCGAAGCCGGACACTTTAATATTTAAATATAAAGCAAGATTTTAATAACAAAAAAATATTAAATTCGAAAGTGCTTAATTACAGATAGCAAAAAAGATTACAATTTGATGCAATTTTTTTTCAAATCCAAAATATTTTTAAATAACTTATATTTTAAACTCATAAAATAAAACTTAGGTTAAATTTGCGCATTTCCATATGTTACTCCGCAAAATGTAAGAGCTAAATATTGGATAATATTGGGTTATATAAATGTTCGGGCGAACATTGCTTTTCTGCCGAACTCCGAAGCAGCATACTCGGTTCGACCCCAGAAATAATTTACTTTTTAATATATTAACTTCTTTTACTTTAACATCGTATGTACGTTCCCAGGATATGTCACATAACATTTCTTACTCTCTCCACTTTTTTATTCTAACATTTAACCTGCGTATGGCATCGGTGTAAGACCTTTGTTGTTACAAATCCTTTGAGATTTTAAAAATTCAACAAATAAAATTTCTTGAGATATTGTTTTCTAAGGCCCGATTACTGAATGTCCCGTTTAAATTTAACAAACAGTTAAATTAAAATTTTACATGGGAAACAACAGCAAATGTAAGTCCCAGTTAGTAGCTAACGGGACATTGTGAAAATGAAGTTAAATTAAATACATACAAAAAGGAATCTATAGTAAAAACTGGAAACCTGTAAGAAAAACTTTAATATAATTGTTAACAATAATTTTGACACTTGATACTTTGAATTAAATTTAGATTTTACCAAAATTCATACGTGTCAATTCATTTCATGCCACTTCAAACACGTGTTTCTGTCACAGCAACAACAAAACATTTTCGAAACACTCGTCAACGAAAGCAATAAAGCGAAATTGGAAACAACAACCTCCACCAACTTGGCTAATACAAATATTTTATGATAAAACAATTACTAGTGATGGAATTTTATTTATACCAAAATAAAAACAGCAAAAAATTCTCAACATTTATGAAATTATATTTAAAATTAAGTAAATTACACAAGCAAATATTGTAGGTTGTATTCCTTCTCGAACTATTTAGTGAAAAACCACATTAAACATTTCTTTTACCTCTGTCAGTCTGTGTGTCTGTCTGTCGGTCGGTCTGTCTGTCTACCTTTCTCTTATTTATTATTGTTCTTGTAACTTTCAAATTAAAGTAGAATTTTTATTTTTGAAATAATGGCATAAATGCCAAACTGTTTTTTTATTTTTTGTTGCAAAGATTGACAAGGGTGCTTGTTAAATTTTACACAAGTCAAGTTGAAAGTCGTACTATGGCTGGCAGACTGACTGACTGTCTGCCTTTATATGTTAACTTATTGCTGATATTAATACGACGCATTTTCTCTTGAGGGAAAATTTGTGAAAATTATAGTGTATAAATGTGGATATATTTTTAAACAAATACACATTTGTGTATAAAGAAAAAAAAAGAAGAAAATTACTGGTTTAAATCTAATAAAAGGTATAAAGTGAAAAAAACAAAGTTTGTAATGAAATTTATGGCAATACTTGGTATGAAATTTGATACTGGGTATCATGTGCTTTTATTCATCCCATAGCTCATTTTATTTTGTATATATTTCATTCAAAACATTTAAAAAACGTTTAAGTTGTGGTTTTTTGATCTTTTATTATTTGTATAAAAAATAATTTCAATTGAAATAAAGTTTAAGTGTAAACACTGAGTGAATTATCTCCATGATATTAATGAATTTTTGCATAAACCCAAAGAAAGTTAAACTGGAACTCATCCATTGAAATTTTTAATTTTTTATAAAATGTTGTGAAAATTTTCATTTTATTCGTTAAAAGTTTCATATACTCAATGAAAAAGATTCATTAAAACTATTATATATACATAAATTGTACACCCAGAAAATGGATTCAGTTCTGATAACCCCATTTGTAGTCAATCGCATGTTTCGGTTGTGGTAGCCGAATTTTTCAGTTGTGGCAACAGAAAACCAATTGAGACAAGACTAATTTGAGTGGAATTTCAGTTGTATGAAGAATAATACGGTAGCCGCAAACGAAAAATTCATTTGATGCTACTGAACCATTCGATTGGCAACAAATGGAGTTGTCAGCACAGAATCTGTTTTCTGGGTGAATGAATCTTTTTCACAAAATTTAAGAAATTATTAATCTTCCTTACGAAGAAAACATTATTGATTTATATTTTTACTATTCATAAAAACTCGTCCAGCAAAATTCTCTCTGTCTACAAAATTAAGGGGGGTGTCGACTCTAGGAAAAATTTTATTTTCGAATTTTTTTCATATTTTATTTGGATAGAGCATACTCTTCAGTATATGCTCAGAAAATATCAATACAAAATTCGAAGAAATAAAATTTTCACATGTTTTTTTGTAAAATATATTTTAGTCACAAAGTAATATTCTATTTAATTATTTATTTTTAATTATTTATTTTTAATTATTTATTTATTTATTTTGGAATTCTATGCACAAGACCAATGTCTCTTATTACAGTATAGAATTATAAATTTGTAGTTTACAGTTTTTCGATAAAAATATTATAAAAAAAAAAATAATTAATAACTTAATGCTAGAAAGATCAGACATTTTAATTTGACACAAAATACAAGTTTAAGAATAATAATAATATTAATAATAATAAAATTTTACAAATTTGATTTTCAAAAAAAAAAAAGTTATTATTAAAGATTATCCAATAATGACTTTGCATTAAATTTGTACACAAAATTTTTTGGGAGCGTTTCTTATCATTGTCTTTATTACAAATATTATTTGGCATAATACAGCAGGCCAAAAAGAAAAAAACTTCATCCAAAGCTGCAAGAATTGCACGCAGTCTTTAAAGAAAAGCCAATGCCGATTCATCGATGGAGGGCGAAGGCACGTTATATGAGGCAGGTACTGATGGTTTTTTATATGCCATAAAAGTAATCAAGGTATATAAAAAACGAGTAAAAAGGTTAAAGTCGGGCATGCCGACTATACAATACCCTACACCAGTCAGGTTAAGAGCCAACTAAAGTTTGGATCCCAAATTCGAATTGGTTAAAATGGGACTTGTGTCAAAATCGTAAATATAGCCCATATGGGCGAGTGGTCCAAATATGGACCGATTCTATCTAGAATCTATCGGCTCTTTTCTCTGGACCATGTGAGTCAGCAAACCAAATTTCGTTAAAATATCTTAATATTTGCGATCTGCAGCGTGTAACCAAGCCAATTTTGGGAGGACCCTTATATGGGCACTAGGTCTAAACATGGACCGGTGTTAACCAAAATCAATAGGCTTTATCCTTGGGCCGACATAGGTGGGTGTACCAAATTTCATCAAAATATCTTATTATTTGCGACCTGCAGCGTATAAAATATATAATTTTGGGGGGTCCCTTATATGGGCACTAGGTCTAAACATGGACCGATGTTAACCAAAATCAATGGGCTTCGTCCTTGGGCCAACATAGGTCTATGTACCAAATTGCATCAAAATATCTTAATATTTGCGACCTGCAGCGTATAAACAATATAATTTTGGGGGGACCCTAATATGGGCACTAAGTCTAAATATGGACCGATTTCAACCAAAATCAATAGGCGTCGTCCTTGGGCCGAGATAAGTCGGTGTACCAAATTTCATCAAAATATGTTAATATTTGCGACATGTAGAGTGCGCACAAGAATGCATGGACAGACAGACGGACGGATGGACGGACGGAAAGACGGATATCGTTAAATCGAAATAAAAAAAAATCTGAGCCGATCGGTATACTATAAGGTGGGTATACGACCATTATTTTTTGCTGTTACAAACATCAGCACAAACTTATAATACCTTCTCCACGTAGTGGTGTAGCCCGGTGAAAAATGTCCATATATGAAAATTTATGGTTCAACAATATATGTATGAATCCGAAAAATGAGGTAACACCTAAGTATATGTTCATATATGAACATATATATTTATTAAATATATGCGAATACATGCGAACGTTGCTGTCCTTTATTATAAGGTTGTACTATAGATATAAATTTATGTATGATATTCAAATTAGGCGCTACATATGTCCCTTTTTTATTCATGGCATTAAATATAATTCCATATTTATCCAAATATGAGTTCCTTTTACACATATGGAAAAATGTATTCTTTCAAATATGTTCATATACAAGTCCCTTTTGCATAAATTGAATAACATACACTTTCATATTTGTCCATATATGAGTGCCATTTCCATATATGAAATAACAGATGTCTGTCCGGTGAAAAATGACCATATATGAACATTTATGGTTCAACCATATATGTATGGATCCGAAAAATGAGGTAACACCTAAGTATATGTTCATATATGGACATATATGTTCATATAAGGACATATATGAACAAATACATTTATTAAATATATGCGAATACATGCGAACGTTGCTGTCCTTTATTATAAGGTTGTACGATAGATATAAATTTATGTATGACATTCAAATTAGGCGCTACATGTTCCTTTTTTATTCATGGCATTAAATATAATTCCATATTTATCCAAATATGAGTTCCTTTTACATATATGGAAAAATGTATTCTTCGAAATATGTTCATAGTCAAGTATGTTCAAGTCCCTTTTGCACAAATTGAATAACATATACTTTCATATTTGTCCATATATGAGTGCCATTTCCATATATGAAATAACAGATGCTTCCATATATGTCTGTATATGAAATTTTTTCCATATATGGAATCACATATACTTCCATATATGTTCATATAAAATCCATATATGTTCATAAAAAATCCATATTTGTTCATATGTGTCCATACATAAACCATATATGACCATGTTTGAGCGTATATGATCATTTTTCACCGGGAGGGTATAATAAAAAAAAACAAATACAAAACAAATTAAAAACTGTATGAAATAAAAGATTTTTACCGAAATGAAATGTCTCATAAATTCTCTACCATCGTTTTTAAGAATATTTGGGTTAATATATAAAATACTCTATCCGATTCTTCCCAAATTTGGTGCACATGTAGAAAACTGCGCGATATACATAAGTTTTGTTTGTACACAGTTTTTTGAAATTTTGCCTATTTCCTAGCGTAAAATTAATTTTAAACTTTAAACGCGTTTTCCCACAACCCTGAGTTCAAAATCGGCTGCCACTGTACATCCAAGTCGGGTTAACCGATTTCGATTTAACTTTGTTAAAAAAAAAATTTTAAAATAGAAATCGGGCTACGATAAGGACTAGAGAATTTATTTGGAATTAAGAATCACTTTACATTTTTATTTTCCGATAATTAATGAAGGCTGGATTTTTTAAAAAGGCCAATAATGAAGTGGCAACTCTGGCGATTTTGGCTGGGGAAATATAAAACTGATATTTTTTAAAAATACTACAATAACACGATTTTTAAATCAAAAAAATAAAATATTAAAGATATTGTTAATAGAATTTTTGACAACCGTTCAAATATGCCCTTTAAAATGCTGTTGTTACAGTATTTACCCCCCCTTAAAAACAATTCTATTCCGGCGCAGACGCGAACGGGTTGATTTCTGCAGCAAACTTTTAATCTCTAACTTGGTATACATTCAAAATATTACTACCGAAAATACAAAGAAATGAAAATTAATTAAAAAACCGATCTATATCCCAACGCATTACTAATATCTAAGTAATAAGCAGTAGAATTCGGGTCTACTGCATATAATTCAGAGTCAAAACTCAATATTTTTATTCGACAATGTTGTTTTTGTAAGTAGTTGTTCATATTCGCTGCATAAAAAAACGCATTAAATTTGTGTATCTGCTTACCCCCAGCGTTATAAAAATACGACATAAAAAAATAAGTAGTTACCAAAATAAGAAGTTAGTAGTATGCTGATAAGTACTTAAAAAATAAGTGGTTACAAGTTGTTAAATAATAAGGCTTACTCATATATCTACTAGCAGACATGGGGGCTAACCATTACATTTTGTACTTAATTACACATGTAATTACATAATTATATATAATTGTAATTGAAAAACTCAATTACAATTACATATTATTTGTAATTTAGTTAGAATATTGTTCTACTTCAAGTCCAAATTCTAATAAGATATTGGCATATTAGATTTTATTTGTGGAAGACACAAACCGAGACATTACATAAGGTGCAAACATTTAACGGGACGAGAATTTTGTACTTTTGTGTTTGTAATTTGAGGTAGAACAATATTCTAACTAAATATATGAAAATATAGAAAATCCGAAAAAACATTTTTTGTATTTTTTAATGCAAAAATTAAAATATTTATTATTATATCAACTAAAAACATTCCCCTCATTCAAAACACATTGACACGGTGCGAAAATATAATTTAAATAACATACATTTAAATTTAAATTTAACGGTTCGTCGTAATTCAAATAATCTGTGGTTATCATACACAGAGTTGAATAGAATCAGCTGAGATATCTTAAGAATTAAGGTTCAAAGCAAAAAAGAGTAAAACAAAGAATAAATATAGCATTGTTGGATTTCGTTGATATTAGTCTAAGTTGAGTTGTTGATAACAAATTCGATTTGCTTTCAACTGTCACATAAGTAGACGATTATTAATTATTAACCCATTCAAAGACGAATGACACTGATGATGGCTTTGTAGCGAAAGCCGAAAATACGTATTCTGTCTTGCTGGTCTTATCGAATTCTTTCAAAAAATTTTATTCTTTGTAATTTTCTTGTAAAAATTGTATCATCTTTCTTTAATTTGAAAATAATTTAAACAGAAAGTGATATTAATTTATGATCTAGAGTCAAACTAGAACGAACATTCATTTACCAAAATAAGAGATCAACTAAAAACATTCCCCTTATTTATTATTATATTAATTATTATTTGTATTTGTAATTTAAAAAAGAAAAATTACAATTACATGTAACTGAGAATTTTCAATTCCACATTTCATATAATTGTAATTGAATAAATGTCAATTAAATTACACTAATAGAAAAAAGTCCGTAAAAAATTTAGTTAAAACTACTAAAAATTAGTTAAAAATGATGCTGCAGAAAAAAACTGCTAAATTAGCAGATTATATTTGCTATATATTAGTAATATAGGAACAGCAAAAATAAAACTCTTAAATGTACAGAATTTTAGTTATATTTCTTTATAGAAATATAACCGCTAGACGCGTCTCAAAAAATCTTTCAAATGATACCCATATTGAGTATGTTGTCTTCAGCTAAAATGCTAAATTCTTGCAACAACTAAAAAAATAGCTTTTTTAAAATGGACCAGCTGGTGAGATCTCATTGCTAGAGCCGAAATATTTTGGAAATCATCATAAAACAAACCAAGGTTTATTTTGAGGAGGGCACTTTTTTTCGTAAGTCGGTCTAGTAGACATACATCTATTGCCAAAATTAGCAAAAAATAACGCTGGGCTCAAAACAGTAACAGTTGCTCCCGACGGAGGGAACTTCCGCAATACGAAAATTATTATTGCCGGCAATAAATTTTTCTTCCAGGTATAAAAAACCACCTAAAATTTACTTGTGCCTTTTTAGAGACGTTTACTTGCTTCAATCTTAATAAAATATCCAAAATACCAATCCCATACATGGAAATACTATTCCAATTTAGTATCCAACCCATATTGATTACAATTTTATTTATTTAGTTTTTTTTTTTATCTATCCACCTGATTTTAATATTCAATTGTCTTCAATTAAAATTTATTCAAATTTGACGTCAATTGTTTCTAATTTTACACTACACACATCCTCAATTAATCCTCCACAAAATAGTAAAAAATAGTAAACTGCATGCATTCATCTACGTATTGTGTAGTATTAAGTAGCAGCAGTAGATTCGAATGCCAAAGTAACATGTAAATTTTAATTTAGTAAATTTTAAACAATATCAAGATTTTTGATTTCTTAACTTTCAAGTGTTAGTGCTGCTAATTTGTTTATTGCGCGAATAAAACTGTGTAAAATGATGCTTATTAAAATTTATTGGACACAAGCCAAACCCACAGCAACAACAACTTATATTTAGTTATTATTAAATGCTACTAAAAAACAGAACTCTCAAGGTTTAAAATATCGTCACTTACTCTAATACTCGTACACATATCAAGTTGTTCAAAATCTATTCTTAAGAAAATGCAATTAACACAAAATGTTGTTCATAAGTTGTTTAATAATTATTTGTACACATTTATGTAGAAATGATCCAAAACTAGAAACATACATAAATCCTTCTGCCCGAACTACACAGGGCTTTCTTTCTTTCAAAAATGTTAACAAAGAAATACACTCCTGCACGTTATTTCCTTAGCAAGAATAAAATGTATAAATAAAACGTTCATTAGCGGTTGTTTAGTTAGATGTATTATAAAACAAATTATCCTTTTATTTCACTTAACAAAAACAAAAAAAAAAACAACAACAACAAGCAAAAATTGCAACAAAAAAAAAGGAAACATGTTTACTTAAATGCTACATTTAATTGCAAACATTGTCGTGTTAACGAGCAAATTTTCCTCATTTTCTATCTATCTTTCGTTTCTTTTTGGTCTTTGTAGTTGTTTTTCCAACTCTTGAGCACTTAGAACATCCGTGTTAAAAGATAACTTTTTATAAACTTAAATACATACGAGTAGTACCTACGTACGATGTGAATGAATAAAGCTATTAGGGTTCTCTAGTGGTATATTTTAAGTCTATTTCCGGCACAATTACTTGGCATGAGTGTTGGAAAAAGAAAAACTTAAGTAGTGTTATATTTACTCTAATTATAATGTTATTTATAATTGTGATAATATTTAGAGAATATCATAATGATTATGGTGATGATTATGAGATAATGATGATAATGATGAAAATGTGGTAACAACCAAGAAAACTTTAGCATCAACATCATTAAGAAATGATATTATGATATGTTATATTTTAAGAAAACTTTCAAGGAATTCTAGATTTTGTACACTCAAAATAATAAATAGGCCTTTTGGCTGAACAGAAAAATTTGTTACTTTAACAAAATGAATTCCTGTTTTTTAGCTTAAAATAAAATTTATTGATTTTAAAACATTTTTTGTTAAATTTATAAATCTAAGGAAAAAATTAATAAAACTACAGTTTTATTCAAAAATTTAGTTAATTTTAAAATTAATTAAAATTTAATTTTCTATTTTTAATTTCACAGTTAAGGTTTGTTTTTTATATATACAAATACTTTTAAAATTTTTTCAAACTTTCAAATTGTTTATTATTTGTTAATTTAATTGTTATTCCCTGAAGATGCTAAACAATGGAGTAGCGAAATATTGAAAATAAAAAACTTTTTATATATAAAAAAAAAAATTGTGAAATTAAAAATAATTTAAAAATTTTTATAAATTTAAATGATCGGTTTAATTTTAAAATCATTAAAAAATATTTACTTTTCAATGCCGAGTGGCGGTTTTATTTAAAATTCCATATGACATATTCAGTGTGGTGCACAATTTTATCAAAAGTGATCCGATTCTTTTGAAATTCCATGGGTTTCTGGGGTTGGTTTATAAGAATCCAGAGTCGGATAATATTTATATAATCGAGGACATTTATTCAATGATAAATGAAGTGCCTTGGATATTATTACGCCACAGTTGCTTCGTATATTTACTGGCACACAAAAAATGGTAAACAACCCAGGAAATATTTTACAAATACCACCAATTCTGCAACTGGTTGTACTGGAACCAATTCCATAGAACTAGTGAAGGAAGGCGTTCCGCGGTTCTTATAACATACATATATAAGGTGTAACTGACGGAGAAAAGATTCTAGGACTAATTTCAGGGCCACCTGTTACACTTTGGAGACATAGAAGCAGTTACTTTTGGGACAATTTCAAACAAAAATCATCGGTGTTAGAATTGAGTTGCAGAGGAAAAGTGGCTATTCTACAACCGATTCTTAGGAACAGAAAATTTTCCTGGGAGTTTTAATTATGAAATTCATAACATCAATTAATATTGCACCTATCACGCAATTGATAATATTAATTACTCAAAATTGTGTACGATTAATTGAAAAAATTCAAATATTTAACTGATTAAATTAAAAATTTTTTAAAATAAATATTTTAAACAAATCTTTAATTAGGTATTTTAGGTTAATAATTTTTTGTGGGCAGTCTTGCATTTGGGTATAAACCACAGCGCCTCTAAGATTACATAGCTATTAGTCTGGCATGGTTTTTATGGAAAACGCTGGTATCAGTGTTGCCATTTCAGTGCTTTTCGGGTATTTTTTGGTGCTTTTTTCCTTCCCGTACACGGTGATTTATTACAAATACCCGTTTAAAAAAAGTGGGTATTTACAGTGCTTTTTCAGATTTCTGGCAGTGCTTTTTGTACAGTTTATATTTTTGGTATTTGTTCTCGTTTTTTTAAATTTTTCTTCAATTTTCTGTCAAAGTTGAAAGAATAATACGAACTAAACAAAAAATACATTTTTTCACAATGTTTGTAGTACAATTTTAAATAGCAACTTCGAATATTTAAACTTCAAAATTTTGAAATATTAGTTTGGTGCTTTTTCACCCCTTTTTTGGTTATTTTTTGAATCTTTTTTACATGATTTTACAAAGCTAAAATGTGTTTTTAAATTCTTGACTTAAATTTTTCAAAAAATTAATATCGTGCTTTTTTACCCAATTTTTGGTAAATTTTTACTCTTTACCCGTTTTCACAATGCTGGCGGTGCTTTCCTGCCTTCAAGAGTTGGCAACACTGACTGGTATGACTGGTAAATATCTAGTATGTGAGAAGCATCCTCTCGGCAGATAATTTCAGTGCAGCCCAACACGCATACCTCAAGGTATAAAGGTTTCTTTTCCGGAATAGGCATCCGATAAGGAGGGATCTGTAGAAATTTTTACTGAGAGGCGCCAAAAGGGCCTGCCCTAATCTCTGTCTAGAAACCTGAAATTTAAACTAATAAGGTTTTTTTTTGGAATTTTGGTTAGTAACGTAGTAAATTTAGAGGGTTCAAAAGCGAAAAAGTGCCCATAAAGGAGAGAGTCTCCTTCTTGTCGGCCTGCCTAAATCTCTTTGTCTAGAAACCTGAAGTTTTAAGAATGTGTACCCTGCAGTAAGTGCTTCTTAGGATTTTTTTGAATTTTTGCCAGAAACGGGATATAAATGGGAATACAGAAGGGGAATTTTAATTTTTTTGTTAAATTTTGACTAATCAACTTTTCAATCGATTTCCGGCACGATTTTTCTTCAGGGGTATGGCATCACCAACAAAATAAGTTATAAAAATATCGTTATCACTATTTTTATTTAAATTTAAATAATAACAAACAATAAAGCAAAAAACAAAAGGATATCTCAAATTTTATTATTTGAATGTATTCCGCGCTTGTTTTTTCCTTATTTTGAGCAGTTTTCGAGATTTTAATTAAGGCTCAGCTGATAGTAAATAGTTGCTCAGGTAACACTAAATTTCAGCGCCATCTACCGGTGAGTAGTGCAGGTTTTGATTTCCTATCTCTATAATTAATAGTCTCTGCTTTTCTTTATTCGGTTGCCACCATATTTCATATCACTAATTTTTAAGGGCAATTGAAATAAATTCACATTATTTTTTATTTCTTTTTTTTTTTTCAATGTACCTATAACCAAAGAGTATACATAATAAAGAGATTGGGGGACTCTCTATCACTGAGAAAGCATTTGTTCTATTATGTGCCTTGGAACAGGAACATACTCAAACCAATATCACCCAGCAAACATGGCAATACGAAGAAGATTCTCCGAACATATCGCCAGGAAGAAAACATTTATT
Source organism: Leucophora obtusa (assembly GCA_949987735.1). NCBI lineage: Eukaryota > Metazoa > Arthropoda > Insecta > Diptera > Anthomyiidae > Leucophora > Leucophora obtusa. The sequence continues at coordinate 211,300,878 of OX465298.1, forward strand.
GCCGGCAATATCAATTTCGTATTCCGGAAGTTTCCTCCGTCGGAAACAACTGTTACACTAAAACAATACTTCCAGGTAATATGAAAGCAATTAACTTATATGGAAGATAAAAGGGATATCGCTAAATATAAATTGTCATTATTAAATTTAAGCCTGAAAAAAACAATTTAAATTTAAGCCTGAAAAAAAAATCCATTGACCAAGTTATAAATTATATTGATTTCATCTTAGCCGATTTTTCCAGCGCAATTAATCTTAACTTTTCACGAGTTTATTTCCTATATATCTTTTGATTGTTTTTGTACAAATTTAGTTTTAATTTTTTCCAAATTGATAAAAGATTTCAAACAAATTTGCTTTATCTTCCAAATGATACAAAGGTGATATTGCCGCAATATTGTCATAAAAAGTTATGACAATATTGCGCCGAATTATCTTCCAAGTGATAAAAGGAAGACAATTTCAAAGTAAATACTACTTAATTATTTTCATTAAAACGACAAATAGAAGACATTGCTTTAATATCTTCTTGGAAGGTATCTTTTAAATGTTTGCAGGGTCATTATGTGCGCTCTTTGTATGACTCAAAACATCGATTGTAACCAGGGATGGAAAATAATAATTTAGTTATAAAAATCAAGAATAGAACTATACTATGGAATTATACTATTCCAACAGTATTATAGCCCTAGATTATGAATTTTAAAAAACCATACGTAAAAAATTGCAAAATAATGCGAAAAAAGGCTTTGGGGTTTAAAAAATTTAGATTCTGCAAACGATGCCAAAATTTTCTTTTTTGCAACTAACCACAAAACTTTGTTTTATGAAATGGGCATTATACTCCGTAGGTTATAAATTTAAAAAACCGCACTTAAAAAATTGCAAAATAATAGAGGATCGCGAAAAAAGACTTTGTGGTAGAAAAAAATAATTAAAAAACTCAATCAGCGATTAACAATCTGCAAATGAATACAATGACGCAAACATTTTCCTTTTTGCAAATATTTTTTTCGCGATTTTTTTTTTTTTTTGCAAACTAAGCACCAAACTTTTGTGTATAAAATTGGTACTATAGACACTAGATTATAAATTAAAAAAAACCACACTTAAAAAATTGCAAAATAATCGCGGAAAGCGAAAAAATGCTTTATGGTACAAAAAATTAATTAAAAAACTTAATCAGCGATTTACATTCTGCAAACAAATATATTGATGAAAAAATTTAACCTTTTTGCAAATTTTATTTTTCGCGATTTTTTTTTTGCAACTAGTCACCAAACTTTATTGTATTAAATGTGTATTATAGTCCCTAGATTATAAATTAAAAATAAACGTACTTCAAAAATTGCAAAATAAAAGCGGAACGCGAAAAAAGAAATTAATTAGGAAACGTAATTAGCGATTTAGATTCTGTAAACAAATATATTGAAGCAAAAATTTTCCTTCTTGCAAATTTTATTTTTCGCGATTTTTTTTTGCAACTAGCCACCAAACTTTGTTGTCTAAAATGTGTATTAAGCCCCTAGATTATAAATTTTAAAAAACGCACGTAAAGAATTGCAAAATAATAACGGAATTTGAAAAAAGACTTTATGGTACAAAAATTTAATCTCTAGGTTATATTAAAAAAAAACCGCACTTAAAAATTGCAAAATAACGGCGGAATTCGAAAAAGGCTTTATGGTACAGAAAATGAATTAAAAGAGGTAATCAGCGATCGACATTCTGCAAGCGAATATATTGTTGCAAAAATTTCGCTTTTGGCAAATGTTTTTTTTCGCAATTTGTGCTAATATTTGCTAATATCTAAATATTTAATTTTTATGTTTTTAACGAGCCAAAGAGGAAGCTATTTTTTAGTTACTTACATTTTTAAATGGGTAAGAGCGATCCAACATTTTTTGGTATAAGAGCCCGATTAAGTGAGCCTTTTCCATCCCTGATTAACCAGTCGGAGTTCGTTCCTGTTCCAAGCCGCCTAATATTTTTTCAAATAAAAAATATTGAGAGAGTTGCAAGGCCATTGCTATAACTCTCCATTTTCATCACTTTAAATAATTAATAAATTGCATAGAATTCAAATCCAAATAAACAAGATATTGTCAAACTTCCGCTTTCAACTTAATGCAGAAACATTAATAAAATTGAATATTCTCTAAATGAAACAAAATAAAGATGAACAAAAAAAAAAAACAAATCCTTTTGATCACAATGCATGACATATTTCCAAGCAAAAGTACGAATAATATAAAGTCTGCATAAATAAGGACAACATTAAAAGAAATCTTATAAAGGGGTCGTTATGGGTGAAAAATATTTTATAATAATATTTGTTTCAAAAAATGAAATTTGATACAATTTGAAATTTTTAAACAAACATAAATGATACATTTCTGCTCTGCTTTCTCCAAACATTATCCTTGTGAAAAGAAAAGCTGGGATAGGGGAGGGTGAAAAATGTAGTAAAAAAAAGAATACGAATAAAGTTGCTTAATATTTTATAAACTTCTTTTTTTTCTTTTTTGCTTCTCTTCTTTTATTCATTTATTCTCACCTGTACTCTGGCTTCCGTTAGATTAATTTTCATAGCTAAATCTTCACGTGTGAAAACATCCGGATAATGAGTTTGGGCAAATGCAGTCTCAAGTTCTTCTAACTAGAGAGAAAAAATAAGAACAACACAAAATAAAGATGTAAAGTTATATGGGAAAGTTTTTTGAAAAGAAACAAATTGTTTAAAACAAAAAATTTACCTGTTGCAACGTAAATGTTGTACGATTACGTCTTTGTTTACGTCGTACAAAAGTTTCATCATGTATAGATGGATGATAGGAATAACTGGTATCTAGAAAAAAAGTCAAACGAAATATTTAGTCAATACAGTGGTACAAATTGTTTATGAAATTTCACTTAATTTTATGAATGAATAAAAATTCGAAAGAGATCATTTAAATGTCAAAAAAATTCGAGTGTTATATTTGGCTGTAGAGAATTTGTTATACAGGGTATTCCAATAAGGAGCGGAGATGTTAGCAGATGTGAGAATTTCTCCCTTATATTATTTGTTGAAGCCGCGTATGTCATATAGAGATAGTTCTAGAACTAGTTCCACAACTGATTCTAGGGCAACCTGTTCTACTTTGGAGCTATATAAGTGGTTGCTTTTGGGACTATTTCAAACAGAAATCATCGGTGTTACAATTGACAATAAAACGGGTTGTAAAGGAAAAGTAGCTATTCTACAACCGATCCTTTGGAACAGAAAATTTTCCTGGGAGAGTAATGTTATAGATTTTTTTAAATCCTACTTTTGGATTCAATATTTTTCAGCATTAGTAAGGATTTATGTACCCGAGTAAAAATAATTATATATGTTCATATATAATGTGATTGAGCTACATCTGGCTGTGAATGGAATCACATTGAGACACATATCATTATATACAACTACATCTGATATAATTCTTTGAACGAATTTTTTATATGGCACTTGATTCTATTAGATGTCTCCAAATCTTACTCCATATATATAGGGTCCGCCATCTAACGTTTTTTTTTTCAACTAGTGCTTATTTCGTGAATGGTAACACTTAGCTCATGTCTGATTTGACAGATAATTAGTTTTATCCTTCCGCTGAACGAATATGGTTGTGTATACGCTTGAACAACGCTGGGAAATATTGCGACATTACTTTGAAAATCATGGTAATGTTGCAGAATGTGTGCGAAGTCAATGGCGATCGTTATCGGGCCATGTTGAACGAATTTTTGTTCACAAAAATTGAAGAGGAGGATATTGGCATTTTTGGTTTCAACAGGACGGCGCTACGTGCCACACAGCCGAAGCTACACTCGATGTTTTGCGCCCTGTTTTTGAAGATCGCATTATCAGCCGCAGAGCTGATGTCATTTGGCCACCTCGGAGCTGCGATTTGACACCGTTGGACTATTATTTGTGGGGTGCCGTCAAAGATAAGTGTTACGGCGACAAGCCAGAGACAATTGACGCTTTAAAGGACAATATTCGTGAAGCTATTGGTGAAATACAGCTGCACAAAATCGATAATGTGCTTAAAAATTGGGCCGATCGTTTAGGCTACTGCATGGCCAGCCGAGGCAGCCATATGAATGAAATTATTTTCCATTATTAACCGGAAGGATTGTACTTTCAAATAAAAAAAGAAATTTGAGAAAATATTTAGTAGTTTTTTTTATAGCATTTTCAAAAAAAAAAAAAGTTATTTGGCGGACCCTGTAAATACATAAGCCATATAAAATTAACCAATATATATGAAGTGACCGATATGGTTATATATGGTTCCATGCCAAGTTACATGAAAATGTATGTATAAAAATATTATCTTGTACTTTTTTATAACTTTATATATTATCCCATACAAATTAATATACAGTTCAACATCAAATTTAGTTATGTAGCTGCAAATGAAGAATTAATTAACTTCAAACATTTTTTATATATAATTTCATATTAAAAAAAATTGTTCTTACGTTTAACAAGAATGCTTTTCAAATGCATTTTTATAAAACACAACCAATTTTGTAAGAAAATTTTTAGACATTTTTTATGTTTTATTTTATAAAATTAGGCCCTTTCAAAATAGTTTAAACTGCAGAAATTTCAATTGTCAACTTAATAAATGTTAAGCATAACTTCTATGTAGTCGTAAAAAGTATACCTCTAAGAGATTTAGTGAGAGATAAAACCGTTGGTGAAAATCTGATTTATGTCCTGGATATAGACATATCTCGGATGAAATTGTATCAATTATATCTAATTTGATATAATTAGACATATGTAGACATTTTTCGGATCAAAATATTTGTTTATAGAATTTATTTTTTTCTAAATCTATTTTTAGAATCTAAATCTATTTTTAACGGCATATTTTTTTTTAATTTTTCGTATGCTGGTGTGTAACCATAATTAATTATTTTGCACGACATCGCCATGCAAAAGCAATAAGAAATGTAATAAGAAAAGTAACTAGTTACCATTGCTAGGTATGCAGTAACATAACCACGTATCTAGTAATGATTTTCTACACTGGGATTATTTGTTTTTAAGTATCAATCAAAATGATTGAAAATACAAATATTTTTGTAAGATTTTCATACTCAAAATTAAAAAAAAACCGCATGCTTGAAAATGAAGTCGACTTTAAATTTAAAATACTCTTTTACTATAAAAGAAGCCTATGATTTGTGAAGTTTATTTCTGAAAAATTAAGTACTGTTGGGGTCAAAAATAGAAAAAGTACGTTCTATCGAAAACATTCTTTTAAACAATTTTTGTTTTAATAGATTCGGCATACCAAATTTTATTAGAAATGCTATATTGCAAGAAGAATTTTGTAAGTAGGGTGTCTGAACTTTTTGTTCTTGCGAATCTTGCAAAGGAATAGTACTCAAATGACGCGTATTGAAAAAAAGGTTAATAACGGAAAAATAACGAAAACTATTTTTCAAGAGTACCTATTTTGCCAAAAATTCCTTAAATTGTAAACATTTATTTAACAGAAAATTCTTGAAGTACTAAACTATTTTAAAGACAGAAATATTCGGAACATTTTTATTAAAAACTTTAACACAATGTTTTACACTTTATAGCACAAATTATACCAGATATGAATCAGCTGATTTGGGCAACATGGCCGACAGAAAATGAACAAAACAAAATGCAAAAATTTAAGGAAAACACAAAAGATAGAGCACAATAATATAAAAAGCGACAGATAAATACAAAAAATGCGTAATACAAAATGTATGGAGATTTTATATTGTTATCTCGCTCTTGCCTTGACTCCATACGTTTCGAGAAAACTTTTTTGACACCTGTCATTAGTTTCACATCTGGTATTAATCTGTGCTTTATAGTCTGAGCCAAGATAGATTTTTTTCTTAAATATTTAATAATGTGCCAGTTTTATAGTTCTGATAATAAAACAGGCCCACTGATACTAAATTCAGTTTCTGAGATCATTTTGTAAAATATAATTTCAGTAAATTAAACTTCAGTTCGTATTTTTTTTATCAATAATTTTAATTATAATTTAAATTTGTTTTATTTATATTTTGTCTACATATAAATAACATATAATAAATCCTTCCATTTTTATTTACAAATAATTAAATCATCATATTTTCATCACTTTTATTTATACTCATGCACATACACACACACACACACATGCATATAACTTTATACCATACAATATTTACATACATTGTACATACATACATCCATCCGTGCGTATACATAATATTGATGTACCACAGTAAAAGTAAACATTCGTACTCATACGTTACAGTGGCCTGACCATTATAGCAAATTGACCTTAGGCCTCTTTCATTACAACCTTAAACATGATTAACAATGTATTATGATGCTGCATTGCAACAACAATAACAAAAAAAAACAGCAGCAGAAACAGAGTGTTAACATTTATATTTCATCAGGAAAAATAAAGTTTTTCTACTCATGCTATCAACTGATTCATTCATTCATTCATTCGTTTCTTTTTACTACAACATTTTTGACTCTATGCGAAATTAATTTTCAATTTGTTTTAAATAAATAATGAGTTACAAATTGCAAAATTTAATTTTAATTTTCTCATATTGTTGTTGATATTATGGAAAAATATTTTACTTGTAAAAATAAAAATAAAAACACACACACACAAACACATAAAAAAGGAAGTCAACCATAAACTTTGGTATGGCAGGCTGGTCTGATCTGGTTGTTTGGCTGTCTGGTTAGCTGGTTGGCAGGAAGGCACTTGTTACCAAAGAACTTTTAAACTCAACAGCAGCATCAGCAGTAACTTCTGATGATGTTGCTCCTCTTCCTACTTCTTCTATTGCCGAGGTTGATTATGAAGCTAATGTTGTTTGTGTACTTTTGTAATTTTCTGTTAAATATAATCGGATTAAAGCTTTTATACATTTACAAACACAAAATATATTTGCTTTTGTATAAGTAAGTGTTTTCGTATGTATTTGTGTTCTAACCTACTTACAAAACAAACGGCCATTGCTTGTTTCTGTATATTGTGGGCTTCCATTAAAGCTTCCATACTTTTAACTCCTTTTTTTTTGTATGTAACAGCCCCTACCACTTACAATTTACAACTTCATACCCATACATTACACAAAAACGAAGAAAAAAAGAAACACTAAACTAAATACGAGTTACATTGGTGTATCTCTAGGGATTCCTTAATGCGCAGTAATACTGTTAGCTGCCAACAGCTTGTTGTTGTATTCTTATTCTAGCATATTTTGAATCTAAACTGTTGCCTGTTTTTGTTGCTGTCGTTGTTGTATGAATGTGTTTTTGTTGTGTATACTCGTATTTAGAGAATCCTTTTCCCTTTCAGATAAAAAACGCCTAAATCGTTACTAGTTTTAGGCATATACATATTTTTCATAACTTTAGCTTCGTTCTTCTTCTTGTAATATTTTATATTACCCTTTTGGCTTTTATTTAAATTGCTTTAAGCTATTTCTTTTGCAATATTTATAAATATTTAATATAACAATTAATATTTTAGTTTCTAAATAATTTAACATTCACAGTGCGTATTGTGTAATATCAAAGTTACCTTTTTCAAGAGTCTCTTTTATGATATTTGAAATTAATTTATGAAATTAACTAACTCAATTTGGAATTTCTTTTGTTAAATAATTTTATTATAGCCCAGTAAACTTGGCATATCATACGACTTGGAACAAAATATCTATTGCGGGAAATTATAACTTTTGTACACTCAGAAATCAGTCAATAAAGTCAGCAAAAAAGTTTGCTGACTCAGCAAATTTTCAGCCAGCAAAGTGCTTGCAGAAAAATTGCTAATGTTAGCAAAATCGTTTGCTGAAAATCTGCGAGCTGATTTTTGGCAAAAGTAGTGCTAACACTTTGCCGACTGCAAATGAAAAATGTCCTTGCTAAAATCAATAAAACTTTTTACCGAATATTAGTAGACTGAAAAGGACTCAAAAAATTTGTAGAAAAATTATAGTTTATTTAAATTATTCGCTGAAAATGTAAATACAGAAATTGTGCACCTACAAAACCACACAACCCTATTTCGGTTGCCACAACCCTATTTCAGTTGGAACAACAGAAATAGGGTTTATCAGTTGCAGCAACCGAACGATTCGGTTGGAACCAAATTCGGTTGAGACAACAAAATTTTTTTGTAGGTGTGTTTTTGAGAATTGTTTAGAAAACTTTTTATACGGCGCTATTCTAAGTTCCGACTCCACATAAAAATATTCTAAAGTGAAATCTTCCGATTTTTTTTTGCTTTTTTTATTTCGTGTAGAAAAAGCTTGGTGAAAGTAAAAGGAATATACACATTTTTGCAACAATTAAAATATATAAATTTGTTTAAAAATTCTAAAATTTGTTCGAAACAGCAAATTTCCGAAATTTTTAATTCCGTGTGATTTTACAAATCCACTCTAATTAAAAAGTTTCGGAACTCAGAATAGGGGTATAATATATAAAAATGTCCAGACGAGCACTTTCTCGGCATGATTTAATTAAAATTCTAGAAATATATAAAATTAATTGTAAATAAAATCAGTTTTTGGTGGTATAATTTCCTTTGTCTGCACTATATCTAGACAAACTGCGACATCAGTCAGAAAAATACAAACGGGAAAGCGATGGCAAATCACTTTAACAGGTGGCACAAGTACTGGCAAAAAGTGCTTTCCCATTGCCAAAATGATAACATCATTAGATAAAAGGACCGGATGTTCAAAAAGCGCCGGAAAAGCACTGGAGAAACAAAATTTTTTAACGTTGGCAAAACGCTGGCAAAACCAGGAAATATATATTCCAAAACAAAATTTAAAAGAAGTTCATATGTGACGCGCAAAATAGAAAGGGACCTAAGGATAGAAAGGGACCTAAGGTCAGGAGAGCATGGGATCGGTCTCATTCGATGCTCAGATGTTGTCCACAAAAAAAAAAAAAAATTGATTTTTTTACCCTTAGGTCCCTTTCTCTATGCGCTGTCACATATGTATTTTTTTTGTTCCTGCAGTGATTTGAACCCAGGCCGTCAGATTGGCAGACGATTGCTCTACCCACTGAGCTAACGAGACATATAATACTTGGTGGATTGATAACAGCTGGACAACTACTGGCTGTGCTAAAATGCTAGCACTGGCAAACAGTTTTTTGGAACAAATATGCTAGCGTTGGTAAAACAACAAAAAAATGTTTGTCCTAAAGGAGCTTTTCCGCAAACAAAAAAAAAAAAATTATTTTATAAAACAAAAAAATTTCTAAATTTAAAAAAAACCAAAAAAAAATTTTTTTTTGCTTGCAATCGGATTTGAACTCGGAACATTCTGACTACAAACGGTTTTTAACGAAGCGTCAGCATTTTTATAAAATCATTGCTCTACCAGTGAATTGACTTTTGTACTGCTGGCAATTTCTGACTAGGTACCACTGGATAACGACTAGTTGCATACCTTGGCATAGCACTCTAAGCCAATCCTTGCTAGTGGTTTTCTTTATAAACCATCGAAATTTTTTAAAACAAATACTGGGAAAATGCTTTTTGCAAACGCTGGCAAAGCGTCCTAAATGAGTGTTCTGCCAGTCATTTATTTTTAACACCGTGGTTACCCAGTGGTATGCCAGTGCCTGATTTTTTCTACCACTGGCGAGTTTTGACTGGGTAGTATACTCGTACTTGATATACAAGGCGATTTACAAACATTTTACTAACTAATATTTTTAAGTGTATGTTGGAAGTATCTTCCGTTGGGAGGAACTATTATCCGAAAATAATTATTAATCGATTGAATTGCCAAACTTTTAACTCATTTTTCGCCGCAACCAGTTCCCGTCGACAGATTTTGATAAAAATTTATATCGAAGCTATTGTGGGCCTAATTAAGAAAATTCTAAATTTTGAAGTCAGTTGATTTTTCAATTTTCCAGAAAATTAGTGGTGATTATAATCACCATTGGCAGAATATTTATACACGATTGATATTTTTGAAGTGTAAATAAAAAGCGTTTTTATACTGAGCATATCATAAAAGAAACAGGACCTATAATAATTGATACGAAAAATAAATTAAATAAAAAAATATTTTATAGTATAGTGTTGTTTTTTCAAACGCGTCGTATAGACCAAATACAATTAATATTGTCATTAATATGTATTTTTATTAATTATAATTTAGTAGGTTTGAGGTTAAGAAGAAGAATAAACCTTCCTCAAAAGTTATAAACACATTAAATTTGCAAATCAGACTAGATCTAGTTTCTGCCTTTTTATGGACAGGCTTCATCAGTGATCTTCCATTAAATTGTATTATTGTTTATATTTTTATTGTCAGATTGTCTCTATATGAATAATTTCAGAAGTGATCAAACAGACATATACAAACATTCTACTTCAGATTCTCTCTGTTTATCTTCTTATTTCCTCCGTGTCACCTTTTCACAAATATTGCCACATTGACGTATGGTTTGTACGTACAAGTGCAGGCAATTTGTGTATATTGGAGACGGACAGCCAACAGGGCATTGTTTATTTTTTATAGTATAGTGTTGTTTTTTCAAACGCGTCGTATAGACCAAATACAATTAATATTGTCATTAATATGTATTTTTATTAATTCTAATTTAGTAGGTTTGAGGTTAAGAAAAATTTAATGTGTTTATAACTTTTGAGGAAGGTTTATTCTTCTTCTTAACCTCAAACCTACTAAATTAGAATTAATAAAAATACATATTAATGACAATATTAATTGTATTTGGTCTATACGACGCGTTTGAAAAAACAACACTATACTATAAAAAATAAACAATGCCCTGTTGGCTGTCCGTCTCCAATATACACAAATTGCCTGCACTTGTACGTACAAAAACCATACGTCAATGTGGCAATATTTGTGAAAAGGTGACACGGAGGAAATAAGAAGATAAACAGAGAGAATCTGAAGTAGAATGTTTGTATATGTCTGTTTGATCACTTCTGAAATTATTCATATAGAGACAATCTGACAATAAAAATATAAACAATAATACAATTTAATGGAAGATCACTGATGAAGCCTGTCCATAAAAAGGCAGAAACTAGATCTAGTCTGATTTGCAAATTTAATGTGTTTATAACTTTTGAGGAAGGTTTATTCTTCTTCTTAACCTCAAACCTACTAAATTAGAATTAATAAAAATACATATTAATGACAATATTAATTGTATTTGGTCTATACGACGCGTTTGAAAAAACAACACTATACTATAAAAAATAAACAATGCCCTGTTGGCTGTCCGTCTCCAATATACACAAATTGCCTGCACTTGTACGTACAAACCATACGTCAATGTGGCAATATTTGTGAAAAGGTGACACGGAGGAAATAAGAAGATAAACAGAGAGAATCTGAAGTAGAATGTTTGTATATGTCTGTTTGATCACTTCTGAAATTATTCATATAGAGACAATCTGACAATAAAAATATAAACAATAATACAATTTAATGGAAGATCACTGATGAAGCCTGTCCATAAAAAGGCAGAAACTAGATCTAGTCTGATTTGCAAATTTAATGTGTTTATAACTTTTGAGGAAGGTTTATTCTTCTTCTTAACCTCAAACCTACTAAAAAAATATTTTATTGGCAAGTTATGAATAGTAAAAGTGCTGGTGATTAAAATCACCAGTCGGCGAAAAATGGGTTAAAACGATTGAGCAAAAATCGATTGAATTCCTGACGATAGACTTCATTGATTGAACAAATCGAATGGTGGAAAATGATGGAGGTCTTTAGAATTAATTCGAATGAGAATACTTAAGACTTCATTCGATGTGTAAAATTGCAGTTTGAGAATTCAATCATTCCACAGCAAAGGTTTAAAAGAATTAATTCTTTAATTCACTTTTAAAAAATTAATGAAATTTAGCTTACATTTTTTATCAATGTATTTCGAAAGTGTCGCACTTTCCCTTAATTCAACTGCGCTAAATATAGTTGGTCCTTTAGTCCCGGAACATTTTTGACTCACTTCGAATATTGAATAAATTTTCAGCATACAAAGTTCTTATTTTATCTACAATACATAAACTAAATTGATGATAAGCATCTGATGGACGAATTTATATAAAAAGTATAAAAATGTTAATGAATATTTTTACAGCAAAATATAAGAAAAAAAAAAATACTGGCATAAAAATAATTTGATATTGTTAAAAATCAAATTAAGTTCATTACAATTTCCTTTCAATAGCTTGTCTAGCACAATTCAGTAATTCACGTAAAATTCCTTAAAAATCATTGAACTTAAAAATCAATACAAGAAATCTTTTAAAATTATATTTCAAACACATTTATAATCATCTTCGTCCTCATCTTGTGATTATCATCACAATCAATCAATAACAGGCGACTTACTTACGTTCTCAAGTTAAAACTCTTGATAATAAAGTTATCGTTTATAAAGATGATGTTTTTGATAATGATGCCAATGATGATTTCTGTGATTACCAATGATAGTCATATGGAAAAGGATACAAAAGTGTTGAGTAAAGAAGGTAAGTGAAGAAGAAAACAGAGGAAAGAAATCAGCAAACATTTTTCTCTTCTGGATAAAAGTAAAATCCTTTAATGATGGTTTTACCGTTAAACCAACTGTCTGAAAATTGAATTATCTTTTATTATGTTCATCTAACGAGGCAAAAGGATGTCAAGTCTGTGTTTTACTGAAGAGAGTCGAGTACTCAAAACATGACTGAAGTAAAACAAAAGGAACGACTACTTGACTATTGACTTTTTAAGGGTTGTTCATCATTTTTCACATCATCATCATCATCCTTAGCATTTCATCATTGTGATACACTATTTGGCTGTATTTGTGTTCGTTTAACACCCTTTTTCGAAGGGGAGTTTGTATATATTTTTGAATTCTACTACACTTGTGTAGATATGTGTGTGTGTGTGTGTACAAGAACTTTGTCGGTTTGATTCAATTTGCAAATATGGATTTGTTAATCCTTGTCTTCTTGACAAGTGCGGTTTGTTTGAAATCATAAGTTTTGTGTGTGTGTGTGTGTGTGTGTGTGTGTGTGTGTGTGTGTGTGTGGCGGTGTGTGTTGTATGTTGTTTGATTTCTGGTATGAAATTTGTTTGTATGGGAAGTTGCAGTAGGTAAATCCATTGTTAAATTATTGAACAAATAAGTGAGTGGTGTTTCTTACTTGTTCATACAATTTCTATTTGTTTAAGGGTTGTATTTTGACCTGTAGCATACAGATTATGGAAACATGTGTACTTTGGGATTTACATGTTATAAAACTTAATTTGTGATAATTACCCGGTTGACAGTAGACTGTAATAACACTTGACAAGACAAATTATTCAAGATGATACAGCAATACCAACAACAACAACAATACGAAATACGAGTATAAATAAATTAACATAAATTAATATTGATATACTCAATACATTAATTAATGAACTTACATATATGTACGTTCATGTGAAATAATTCATCATTATGAATACACAAGGTAAATTTATTTCTCTGATTGCAAATGGAGTTCAATGCCAGAGATAGGTCAAAATCATTACTGTTACATTTCATTACCATTACTTTAGTGATGGTAATAAAATTTGATATTCATTACTTTTTTTGTAATTTAGTATAAAAATTGCATTTAAGTTTATTTAAAATTGTCATGAAATGAAAAAAAAAAAACAATCATTAGTTTACTAAAAGGGAAATATGTTTCACTTTTTCTTTAGTCGCTCCTTAATTGGGAAAGTTATTAATTAATCTGCTAAAATCAGCAGAAATATTTGCTAAAAAAATTGTAAAGTGCTGTTTTTAAAAGGCTCGATTTTTATTTGCATAAAAAAAAAAAATTGAAAAAAAATTGAAAAAAATTGAAAAAAAATTCGAAAACTTGAAAAAAAAATTTTATTAGATTTCAAGGCTAATAGTTATTTAGCAAAAATTTTCCCTGATTTTATCAGTTTAATTTGTTATTTTATACTTATTAACAAAGATTGAAATCAAATAAAACTAAAATTCTGTTTATTTAACAGTTTTATTTTTGCTGTTCCTGTCTTACTAATATCCCAGCAAAACCACACATTACCAAATAATGTGTAAAGTAATGTGTTGCCATAGGGGCCGATGCATTACTTTATACCTTACTTCACTGATGAATTTTACAGGAGATGAGCCCCAAAGTAATGTATGAGGAGGAAGTGATAAAGTAAGTGCTTACTTATGTGGTTACAAGGATGCGAAAAGTAATGGGTCTAAAAATAGATTTTCGTAAAAAAAATTTTATTTAAACAAAATTTATTACAAATATTTTTTTATCAAATATATAAACGTGGTTACGCTGGGATTCGAACCTGGGATCCCTGCATGTTAGCCAAGAACTCTACCACCTGAGCTATCGACACATATAGCATTTGATTGCTTAAAAAGTAAATGAATTGTTGTGATTCGTATTTGCATTTGTAATGTCGAAAAATATATACCTTACACCCATGCTTACAAAAAAACACAAAGTAATGTGTCTAAAAATAGATTTTCAAAAATATTCTAATCATTACTTTCCGTTTATAAATCATGCATTACGTAATCAGTGATTGGTAAGTTATTACTTTTTGGTCTGAAATAATGCAGAAGGTAACGAGGTATCATTACAAGGTAATGCGTGAGTATATCGCACCCATTACCAAAGTTTTGCTGGGATATAGCAAAAAAAATCTGATAATTTTAGCAGGTTTTTCTGCAACATCATTTTTAACTAATTTTTAGTAGTTTTAACTAAATTTTTTACAGACTTTTTTTTTAATTAGAAATTTATTAATTTAGTTCGGGGCCAATTTCCTTATTATGAATTAACATAAAAAGTACTTTTTTCCAAAAACTGTTATTTTTCTTCATCAGGATATTCTCCTGACAAATACTTCACAGAGTTTTTGCTTTCAGAAAACCTCTACACTTTCAGGAATGAAAAGATGATCGTTTCGGGGATTTTCCAGGTCCCCTTCATCAGTTTTCTTTAGAAAGTGGTGGCGTTAGTGCAATGCGAATTGAAGCATCAAAATCTCATATTAACAAAATGCTACATCAACAAAATGCTACATCAACAAAATGGGAATGAAGCAAACAATAAAATATGTTTTCGAATTCTTTTTTCTATTAGTGTACTTATTCAATAGAAACAACTTTACTGATTTACTTTTTAAACAACTATTGAACTTTTACGGTAAAGTTATTGTGAGTGTATGTATGTATGTACCTTGATTTTTTTTCTGGGTAGCAAAACTTTTACTTATTTTTAAAATAATTTTATTCTTATAGCTTTTATGCAACCTAATCGAAATAAATTCTTTTTTTATTTTCAACACACCACTTTCAGTGTTGACAAGAATATAAAAAATAGACATTTATTGAATCACAGAAAAAAAATTGGTTAAGAGGATTAACTTTAGCGTCTGGTCACTTAGGTAAAAAATAAAAAAAACAGCTTTGGCAAAATAAGTTCAGAATCGTGGTTTGATGTCAAGAAGGAAAATTTTGATTCAGTTGTTTATGCTCATATACGGCAGTATTGGAGATTTACAAAAATATATTAAAGCACTAAGTGCAAACATTTAAAATCAATATTTTAAATAAATACAAACCCTAACGGGTCGGCCACAAAAAATTGTTTTTAGATAATTATCCTTTTAATTTCGGGATAATTTTATTTGCTATAATGTTCATAAATGGTTCAAATTGTATACCCGTAGTTTTAACAGTTGGATTTTGATATTCATTATTATTTTTTTTATCTTAACTATAGTGGCACACACACATTCTTTTTCCACATTTTGGCAGGTTCATATCCCTTTTAGCAATATTAAATTGCGTCTTATACTCGTAGAAGTAATAAATCTCATTAATAGTAAGAATGATTATTTGACTTTATTTTTAGAATTCATAAATAATTTATTTCGATGTCTGTCTCTTAAGAGGAGTATTATCCTGGTGTATGTGTGTGTTTATATAAGTGTGTGTGTGTGAAGTGTATGATTTACTAACTAAAACACCTTGAATGTAATTTAATCTTAACGAATAGTTTTACTGAAATACATATACGTAAACACATACCAATACAAACAATAACAGCATATATCTTAGGGTGTCCCGAAATTGCAAAATAATAACACTAAAAAAAAAATACCAAAACAATTTTCAAGCGTACTTGTAGTTCTGTAATCACATTTAAAGTTGGCCCCCCTAGTGAATTTTTTTACATATTTTTTTTTTTAATTTTAACATAAAAAGGTTTATTATTCTTCATAACCTCAAACCTACTAATTTAAAATTTAAAATGCATATTAATTACAATATAATATTAATTGCAGCTGTCTCTATGACGTTAAAACAACACTGAACTGTAAGTAGTATTGGAAAATTTTCTTTTAATTTTTTTTTTACATAACAAGCTCAATATTTAATATGTATCATTTGAGTGCTATTACGACGCGAAATTCGAAAATTTTCCAATTACGGGACAATCTAATATGGATTTATTTTGAGAAAACAACATTTTCGTATGTGTACCTATGTATTAAGTTTAATAAACGGTTGGGTAGAGTCCATTAAAAGGAACTTGAGACATGGCCGTAATGTGCTAAAATACTTATAAATATTACAAATACATGTATAATGCAATAATACATAAGTGTAGGTATAAAACATACATACATACATATATTTTATATAACACTACTCAACTAAATTCATACACTCCCAGTGTAGAAAATCATTACCAGATATGTGGTTATGTAACTACATACTTGGTAATGGTAACTAGTTACTTTGGTTATTACATTTCTTATTACCTTTATATGGAGATGTCGCGAAAAATAATGAGTTATGCTTACACACCAGCTTACGAAAAATTTAAAAATATGTCATTACCTATATGCTTACCAGTACTGACAAAAATAATGAGTCTAAAAATAGATTTTCAAAAAAATAAATTATATAAAAAAAAAATATTTTTTATTGTATTTTTTTTTTTTTTTAATAAAATTTGCTGGTGCGGGAATCGAACCATCTGAGCTATATCGACATGTAATATTTAATAGATAAAAACATAATTGACCTGCTGCACACAAGTAAGCTTACTCGCCAACATACAAAAAGTATGTGGTTACATATATCCTTACCAGTATTTAAAAAATATTGAGTCTAGAAATTGATTTGAAAAAATTTTCAAAAAAATCTAGAAAATTATTTTCTATTTGAAATAATGATTAAAATAAGTCATTATCAGTAACTCATTTATTATATGTTTTAAAATAATGCAGAAGGTAAGTGGGTGTCATTACTGGTAGTCCAAAAAATAATGATATGTCATTACCGTTTCTACACTGGGCTATGTAACTAGCAAAGAAGGTTTCTTTGCCAGTACCCTCAGACCTTGATGAAACATTGATCTGTGAAACTTGGCAAATTACCCGATTCCCACTGTTCCATATACAGTGCACAAAGAAAAAAGTTAGACACATTATATATTAAATAATCAATATAAAAGACAAAAAACGAAAGAAGATATTGAAAAGCATAAAATTACTGTTAAAATTACCAAAAAATAAGTTATAAAAACGTCGTTATCACTAGATGGCACTTTATTAAAAAAACTAACAATTTTCTTTTTTATTTAAATTTAAATAAAAACAAACAACAAAGCAAAGAAGCAAACGGATATCTCAAATTTTATTATTTGAATGTTTTCCGCCTTGTTTTTTTCCTTATTTTGAATAGTTTTCAGCAGTTTTTGAGTTTTTAAATATAGGCTCAACTCATACTAATTTCAGCGCCATCTACCAGTGAGTAGTGTAAGTTTTGATTTTCTATCTCTATAATTAATAGTCTCTGATTTTACGTACAATGTGCTTATGTTGTTTTAAAAAGAAATTCACATAACATGGTTGTTCATTTTATTTTATATAGTGTCCAACTTTTTGCTTTGTCCACTGTATATAACGGGTAACCGAAGTTAAAACTTAGTTTTGAAATTTCCAAAGTATATTAAATTTTCTAGTATATCACTTGAATTATATTTAAAACCTGCAAACACTAGTTTATTTAAGGCCAGTTTTATGGTCAGAACTAAAAATAATTTTTACCTTAAATATTATTTAAAAAAAATTTTTTGAAAATTTCTTAACTAAGTTAAATTTTAGAAAAAATTCTTTCATAGTTCCGACCATATATACCTTAAACTTATGTGTGTAGTTTGATTACATAAACAGACGTGCGGACATCACTAAATCTAATCAGTAAATAATTCTGAATCGGTGGATATGCTATCAGGTGGGTCTACGTTCATTATTTTTGCCATTTACAAACATCAGCACAAGCTCAATATACCCTGCACCACAGAGTAGTGTAGCGAAAAATGGGATAATTTTCTATCCCACATTTTAATCCTTAGCTGTAAAATTGCGAAGCTTAAAAAATACATGCTCTTTAGATTTTTCTCCTCTACAGCATATTTAAGTTTCATTAAATCTGATGGCCCGCGCAAGGAGACCTTCCTTGTAAGCCATACACTAACAAATATATAATCGCATTATTATCTACAAGTATGTGAAACTATAAAATATTCTTACGTTAAGGTAGAAGTTTGAGTCAGTCTTACGGTCGTTAGTTGACAACACATCGCAACAGGCAGTTAAATTTAAAATTTTATTAAGCACACCCAATGATACAGCCAACATATAAGAAAGTCATTTGGGATCCTTATATCAAGTGGTATTGTAATTCGATCGTCAGTTACGAGTTGTCAACTTATGACCATGCGAATGCATGTGTTTTTGTCTAATGAGATGAAAATCTAAATTTAGTAAAGCTAATATCATAGTAAACGTGTTAATAATTAAGACTTTATAGATTAAATCAAAACAAGCACATTTTCGACAACATTTTGTATACACAGAGAAAATAGATTCGTGCTGACAATCGAATTTGTTGCCTATCGAATTATTTGTTTGGGGAAATCGAAATTTTCAGTGGTAGAGCGTAAATCATTAAAGGTGGCATACATTACTGATCAGGAATATCAAAGCTAGTTTAGAATCTCTACTTGTAAAATGAGTCAATTTTGTTTCAGGGCTCAGAATGTTCCAAACACGTTTAAGAAATAT
The DNA here is from genome assembly GCA_949987735.1 of Leucophora obtusa. Lineage (NCBI taxonomy): Eukaryota > Metazoa > Arthropoda > Insecta > Diptera > Anthomyiidae > Leucophora > Leucophora obtusa. The sequence continues at coordinate 211,320,111 of OX465298.1, forward strand.
CTCTTAAACTCAAAAACTAGCAACGCAATAAATTCTAAATTAAAAACACTAGATCAACAATTTTCGGTATTGTTTATTACTTGTATGGCTTTGCAGCACCCCCCTAGTGGAGATATTTGGAATTAAAGTTCAAACATTAACACGCTTCCGACCCCGAGTGGGTTAAATTTTTTTTTAAAATTTTAATTTTATGTTTTTTCTATTACTAATCTCTACATAAAAGCTTTTGAGTTTTTGAATTTTATTCTTCACACAATTTTTGAGACTAAACTTTAGCCTTTTTTTAACTTTAACACATTCTTAGCAGCATTGATGATCACAAGACAAAATGCACTCTACTGATCTCACGTTGTTTTGAAATTTCACAGCCTGCATAAAATTTTAATAAGAACAAATTGGTTAAAATTCAAATCAGTGACGAGTTGATGAAGTCGACGTACATTGTAAAGTACGCCACTCGCCAAAGGGTTAAATAGTTTAGCTATCAGAAGAAAGGCATTAGAGGGTTAAAACCCTATATGTTCCTACTAACTTTTTGTGATTCATTTTCTGCACTAAAAAAAGTCTGTACAAATTTTTGCTCAAGGTGCTAAAAATTTGTTCAAATTTTTTTTATTGTAAAATTCTTCTCTAATAAAATTTGCTCGTGCCGGGAATCGAACCTGGGACTCCAGATGCCCAGTCGATAACTATACCATTTGAGCTATCTCGACATGTTGTGTTTGATAGATAAAAATATAATTGAGCTACTGCGCACAATTCAGCTTACTCGCCAACATACAAAAAATCAGGAAATATGTGGTTACATATATTATTACCAGTGTTGAAAAACTATTGTGTCTAAAAATTGATTTTAAAAAATTTTACAAAAAATTTAGACGATTACTTTATATATGAAATAATGATAAAAATAAGTCATTATTGGCAGCGCATTAGTTTTTGTTTTGGAAATAATGGACAAAGTAACTAATTAGAAGTGGCTCATTATTATTTGTTTTCAAAATTTTGATATGTCATTACCGTTTCTCGCTGTTGTTTGTCTACTAATATTCAGTAAATTTTTTTTTGCCGATTTTAGCAGGTTAAATAGTCAAAATAACTGAAATGAAACTTAAATTTGTAAATTTAACATATTTTTTTCTTATTTTACTAATAATTAGAAAAATTGAAATTATTAAATTCACGAACAAGCGTTAAATTAGATAAATCATTAAAATGGGATTTTTTTTTTTTTTTTTTTTTTTTTTTTAACTACAAACTCACAATTACTTTACCTTAAGAGTTCAGTAGTTATTTAAATAGTAAATCAGTAAACTTGTTTAAACCAAATAAGTCGAAGTTTTGTCTTATATTCTATTTCGCATAATTTTGAAGATGCACAGTGGGGCAGAATAAAAGAATATTTTGGTAATAATTTAGCCATTTACCATTTGAATTCACGCATTTGTATTTAACCAATAATAATAATTCTCTCCCAGACCCAATTTCAACATAAAGTTGTAGAATTTTATGTTGAAATTTCAACTTTAATCTATTTTTCTCTAACTTCAAAGCTGAAATTCAAAAATTAAAAGGTGGATCAGATATTCCAAGGTACTTTCAAAGTAATAACATAGGTGCCGTTTCATTCATTATTTGGGCAAGATAGCAAAAATAGTAAAAAAAATCCCCTCTTTAGAAAGAGTAGACACATAATCAAACACTGAGAGAATTATCATCACTTCAGCAATGAATTTCTTAGTTTCATTGAAAATTTTCGCTGGAACTTGTCCGTTGAAACTTTTCATAGAATATATGAAACAGCTTTCATTAAAGTCAATGTTTATGAAAAGTTCATAAAATTAATTAAACTCTTCATAAAATGAATAGCCCACTCCTCCAATGAATAAATCATTCAGCCAATGAAGAGCTTCATAAAATCTATGAAGCAATTTCATTTATTATTATTTATTATTGTTGGTTGTTATCGTTGCTAAGCTGGAGTGGATAAATAAAAAGTATTTAGCAAATCCAAAAAGCGTAATAAAATTGTAGCATATTTTACGGATGTACCAAATATATCTAATGAAAGAATTCATTAAATTAAAAAGATTGATAACATTTCAAAATTCAATTAATGAAATGTTTCGGAAAAATTAATATGATTTATAAAAAATTTTCATAGTACAACATAAATAATAAAAAATTAAATAAAAAAAAAAAATAATAAAATTATAAAAAATAATTCTCTCAGTATGGAAATTAAAGCACATCACTAAAACTCGGCGTTATGGCTACATAAAACTATTGTATTTGAGAATTAAATGTTTAATATAAAATTCTAAATGTATGAACATTTTTTAAAATTAATAATATGACGATATATTATAACAAAATTTAAAAAAAGTAAATAACTATTGAACAATTTCATATATATAAAGAACATTTTTATTAATTTTATGAAGATCTAATTTATGAAATTCAATGAATTTTTTTTACGAAATTATGAAATTTTATGAAGGAAAAGTTATGAAAAATTTTATAATTTTAATTAAATATTATATACAGAATGAAATTCTTCATTGATTGTACGAAAAACAATATATGAAATTATATCATTAATATCATGAAGGTTAACTCTTTCAGTGCAGGTACCACCTTGGTTTAACATTTTCGACAGTATCTTTTAGCTTAATTATGATTAATTGCCAGTATCATTTAGTCTGTGTCTAAAGAGTGCTCCATTAAAAAAATGTAACACAGAGAAGTTTTGCTCGATTCTTAGCATTTCTGTCGCGAACTTTATGAACTTAAAATGTTTTAAGACCAACAGCTTGAACTCTGCATACAAAAGTTTCAGAATATTGCACGCGCCGTGCCACTTCGCGTCCAGGAAAGTTTTGAATCGCCGCCCGGTGCACTCTTTATTCAAATTTTCCAAATCCGTAGAATCCATCATAATTTTTTTGTACATGTATGAAATCATTCGGCGGCTTATAAATCATTCAAAAACACCATTAATAAATAGATTTTTCAACTTAAATTAAAATTTAGTTTAAACTTTTTTAATTTTGAGAGAAATTGAAAACTATTTCGATGTTATTTTAAATCAAAATATTGTAGTGTAAATTCTTAACGAAATAATTCGGTAATTAAGTTAAACAATTTTCATAGTAGAATGACAACTTAACTACCAAATTTCGTCGTTAAAAAGCTAGAGAATTTGCCCTCTGAAAACTGAAAAAACTTTCTTCAATTTTTTTTAAATTTGTATATGTGACAGCGCATAGAGAAAGGGACCTAAGGGTAAAAAAATTAATTTTTTTTTTGATGTGGACAACATCTGAGCATCGAATGAGACCGATCCCATGTTCCCTCCCAGAGATATGCGCGTTTTATGAAAGTGAGGTCGACGATTCTAAAAAAATTTTCGTACTAACAGAGTGATATTCACGATTTAAAAGAATTATAAATGAGTATTTATTATAATTCACAATTAATAATTTCAGAAAATAAAGCTGGATTCGAAAACCCGCGATCAAAATTGATATCAAACTCATGGAAACAGCGCGCTAGGTAGAAAACATTAAAAACCAACTACACAAAACAAGAGGTAGGGACGACCTACGCGCGTTTTCAAGGTTGACCAACACGTTCCTGACGTCATGAGATGTGTCGCTTTCAAATGAGACCAATACCAACACGCTCAGTGATGGTACACCAAAGATACACGTATTTAAATCTTTAAAATGGCTCTCCTGAACAAAACCGGTTTTTACCCTTAGGTCCCTTTCTATTTTGCGCGTCACATATATTACTGTTTTGACATTTGTGAAAAAAGTAGTAATGTCAACACTTTGCGAATATCACTCCTTAGTAATTTCTCCATGGTCTGTCTATGAAATAAAATTATCAATTCCTCTAAAATTTAATTTGAAACTAAAAAAAAAAACAAAATATTGTGGCTGTAATAAAATTGTCATTTCAATTTTGTAAATCCCAAACACCAAAGTAAAATAAACCAAAGTAGAAAAAAAATAAAATTAAAAAAAAAACAAAAAAAAATGTACAGAGTGAATGCAATTTGCCAACAATTTGATTGAATGGGATTCGATTTGATTCGATTTACAAATTTTATGTAAAGCCAAAGACATAGTCAGAATAACCGTCATCAGCAACAACAACCACACATAACAACAACATATCGTCATGATTGTCTATACTAAAAACACAGGAGTGCCGTAGCGTTTCATTTGTGTTTTTTTCTTTCCTTTTATTAAAGCTTTTTTTATGCAATTATTCAGAGAGTGAATATTGACAAAAAAAACAAAAACAAAAAATAAAAATAATAAAATTGTTATTTCCAATGGAATGTAAATTACCAGGTAGAGTATTGTAAATTTATTGTCATACATTTTAAATCGATGTTGTTTGTAAATTTGTATCCTATGCTGCATGTGGATACAGATGATGTTGCTGTAGTTGCTGATAATTTTCAGGTGTCTCTGACTGTTTGATAGTGATTATTAAATTTCCATTAATGTGTTAACTTAGCACAATCTACATCGACATCGACACACATACTCATATACGGCCACTCACACACACACACATATGAATATGTTAAATTAAAAGGTATAAAAATATTTTTATAATGGATTTTTGTTTTTTTTTTTTTAGTTTTGTGTTTAACAAAATTTTCCAAAATTTAAAAATACTATTTAAAGTCTTTCAATAAAACCGCATTTGATATTTTCTTTTTGGTACTATGATTTTCCGTAATGACTGAGGCGGCTTTTTCAAGCTTTAATTAAAGTTTTAAGTTGTCAATTTTCTGTTTGTGCAATTTGATTTTTTGAATTAGTTTATGAACTATGCTTTAAAGAATAAATTATTATAGGTTTTTATTTTTTAATATTGGTGGAATTCACAGTTTCTACCATTTTAATCGATAAATTAGCAATAATAATAAATTTGACAATTCTCTATGGGTGGACAAAGTAAGGATTGATTTTTATAGCATAAACCAGAACAATACCAACATTTTCAATATCAAAGCAAGTCGGCAAAAACGACTTAAATTATCTGTACATGTTTTAAGTCATTCAGAGACGTCTAAAGCTTTTTAAAACACTACGCTCATAGAAAAAGTCCATAAAAAATTTAGTTAAAACTACTAACAATTATTTAAAAATTTTACTGCAGAAAAAACTTATAAAATTAGCCGATTATTTTTGTTATATATTAGTAATATAGGAACAGCAAAAATAAAACTATTAAATATATAGAATTTTAGTTATATTTGAGCTAAATTTTTGTTAATAGACAATAGCAAATTAACCTGCTAAAATGAGGAAAAAAATTTTTTTTTAATTTTTTTTAAGTACAAATAAAAATCGAGCCTTTTGAAAACAGCAATTTACAATTTTTTTAGCAAATATTTCTGCTGATTTTAGCAGAATAGACTACTATTTGCATTCAACTAAATTTAGCTTAAAAATAGCAAAAATTTTGTAGATATAACAGTTTATTTTTGCTATTTTTAGTCTACTAATATTTAGCAAAATTTCCTGCTGAGTTTACAGTACAATTTGTTATTTTCAATTATTGTAATTAAAAGTTAGCTTAAATATAACTAAAATTCTGTAAATTTAACAGTTTTAATTTTGCTGTTCTTATTTTATTAGTATTTAGAAAAAAAAATCAGCATAATTTTTAACTAACTTTTAGTAACTTTTTCTGCTACTTTAACAGATTTATTTCTATGAGTGTACGATTGATAGAAAACTCATACATATTATTTTCCCAAATTTATGTTGCCGTCGCTGGGGATCAAACCTGCAACGTTATGTGTAACAGTCCAAAGCGCTAACTATTGCACCACATCTCCCACCTCAAACCCAACCATGAGCTTCCTTCCCTACACCAAAGTACAATTGGCAGCGATGCCAACTTAGCACTTTTCGAGCTATCTATTTCGTTTTTGTGCTACCAAGAACTCACATTGTTTTCGCGCATATCAAAAAAGGCGCTATTTTGGCGCTTTTCTGTTTTATATTATCGGTTTTAGTGCCTTTTCGGAAAAACGTTTATTTCACTGCAATTTTATTTAGTTTTAACGTTTTTAGGCAAATTAAATACTTCTCATACATTTTTTCCAATTCTATTCTATGTATTTCTAAAATCTTAAACATTTTCAAATCAATAAGGGCCAATTTTATAGTCAGAACTAAGAACGATTTTTTTCTAAAATTTTTCATAAGTCAGCAATTTTCAAACAAACATTAAAATTGTTCTTAGTGCTGACTATAAAACTGGCCCTAAGAATGTGATATTTCTATTTTCTATTTTCCCAAAATAGTGCCTTTTCCAAGAAGGGAACTGATTATTATTACATAGGCGGAAAAATAAACAGTAAAAAAATATAGTAAAAATCTGAATGAACTTGTTGAAAAAGTTCATTTAAGGAAATACCGAAGGTTAGTTTTTGTTGGGACTAGGTCCAAAAGTCATTTGATGATCTTTAAATTTGGAGGTTTAATTTTAATTTATTTTATAGTAGTAAGTATATAACATTGACTACTACTGTATTTCCAAATCCAAACCGGTTAACCGAAAAAGCGGGGTTTTTTTTTTGATGGACCAACACTCAGGGGATGCCCCCTATTAACACAGTGCATTGTATTGGTATAAGGAAAATAGGTTATGAGGAGGAGGAAAGAGGGAGTAGTGTTTGTGAATATTTGATTTAAATTTCTCAACATTGTAAGTAACAGGGAAGACTTCTGCGGGCAGTTTATTTCACATACGGCTAGTGCGACTGATAAACGAATTCTATCTGTAATGCGTCGTGCGATCCACTGGACAATCGACTACAAACGGATGTGCTCTACTTGATAAGCGAGTATTACGAATAAAAACTTGGGCTTTGGGGACTATTTCACTTATCTCAGCAGAGTACTTCCCATGGTAATATCGATAGAACAGGGTCACACATCCCACATTCCGACGATGTTCCAATGAGTCAACAGAGCTGCATACCCTACTATCATTGTTAAAAAATATGGGTTCATACAAATTCGAGCCACACGAACTAAAATACAATAACAAACGGGTAAAAAAGTTAAAGTCGGGCATGCCGACTATACGGTACCCTACATCAGTCTGGTTGAAAGCCAACTAATGTTTGGATCCGAAATTCGAATGGCTTGAAATTGACTTGTGTCAAATAGTAAAAAATTATAAAAACATTAGAAAAACTGTAAGAAATTTTGATTTTACCTAGCGTTAGTTGTCTTTAAGAGAAAATCAATACTATATAAAATCAACAGGCTTTGTCTTTGGTCAGTGAGTCAATGTACCAAATTTCTTCAAAATATCTTCGTATTTGCGACCTGTAGCGTGCGAAAGTGAGTGGGTCTAGGTCCAGTACTTTTGATAGTTACAAATATCAGCACAAACTCAATATACCCTGAGCCACACAGTCGTGTGGGGTACAAAAAGCTCGGTAAAACAAATTTTAACAACACTCTGCCAAAGCCTTTCAAAAGTCCGCTTCAATTCGTATCACTTTTTATTAACATACTCGTACTGTTACTGTTTTTTTTTTTAATACAAATTCTTTATAATTTAATATTGAATTTAATCAAATTATAATAAAATATTAGATCACAATCTAACAAATTCATAAAAAAAATTATGATTGTCAAAAAAAAACTAATGTTTTAATAAAAACAAACAACCCTTAAACAATTAACCCCTCGATAATATTTCCCAAAGAAAAATAGCAAAAAAAAGAAATTCTAGCACCATAAATTATTATCTTAAAATGGTAATCGGATATTTTATGCATACAACGTAAAAGTTTGTATTTGTACTTTACTACACAGTCACACACATACACACACACACAGCAACAATATACAGTAAGTAGCATAATGCTAATAGAATAATACATTAATGCATCTGTTAAGAACACTTGAACACAATGAAATTGAATTGATGAAAGGACTGGCAAGGAAGGAAGAAAGGAAGAGGCATCAATAAATGTTTTATTTTTCTATGTCGAGCACTTTGGCACATTAAACTTATCTTTAGCTTTTTATCTATCTGGGTATGGGTAAATAACAGATTTATAATGATGATTTTATAATAAAGATTGTTCTTTTTTTCTGTCTGTTTTTGGTTGTTTGTCGCTGAAACATACAGACCGACATTAAGATAGACATATGTTGGGAACCAGAAAACAAGTTACTGATTTTACTGATAATAATGAATAAAGTAATCTGCCGATGATAAAATATACTACTTACATGGATGTGTGGCTGCAAAAGGATATTCCAGTGTAGGCAAACGGGGCGGGTGTGGACCACAGGGATGTAAGGCAGGCGGACATTGATAACAAAACATGCCTCTTCCCGCTGCAGCAGGACCCAACTGAAAACAAAAATAATATTAATTGTATTTTCTATTTTTATTCTATGCACAATTTTCATCCACTTCTTTAAATTTTCAATCACGCTTTTTAAGTTGAATCAATAATAATTTGTTTTTCAAATTCAATTGATATTCAATTATTATGCGGCATAATATTAAAGTAATTTAAACAATTACATCAATAAAGCGAACGGTGCAGCAAGCGATCACTGCAAGAGCAGGCATAGAAAAGGGGTGTGAAGAGTATACGGGTCCCATACATTAAGAATTGTATATCAAGTCATTTGTACATACAGATGTGTACAAAATTATAGCACATTTTCATACACAGTATATTTTTAAGATTTATTTGTAAATTAGCCAATATTTATTTGACTATATCTAATAATTTTTGATTTAAATTTACTACCACAATGATAAGTAACTGAATTCCTACCTTGTAAACCTTAGAAATACTAAAGTGTGTAAAATTCAAATACACTCACAATATTATTTCGTTTAAAACAACACTCACAAAAGTTTGTCGGTAGCATCTACTGAAAATGACAGTTAAAAGAAAGGTATATGCAGTTAAAAGGCGACAAGGGTATTTACCTTTAAAATAACTAACACTTTTGTTATTTTTAACTGTTGGAATATAACTAACAAATGAATTAAAAATAACTAATAATTCGTAAAATTAACTGACAAATTTTTACTACAAAAATGTTTAAACAATTTACAAAATAAGTAAAATCTACTACTTTTTACAGTAATTTCTTTTGATATTAATTACAAAACTATATTTTAATAAAAAAAATATTTTCTTTTCTTTCGATTACAAAAATATGTGTAATTACTTCAACCTATATAGAATTTGAAGTATAAATTCCAAACGGTTCTCCAGTTATTACGTTTTAATGCATTGGAGACACAATATAAGTTTCTGATTATTGTTTGCAAACTAGGAATATATCAATAATAACAAATATAAACTAAACAAGAATTTTAAAAATTCAAAGAAATTCCGAAATTTTTTATATTTTAAATAACTAAAAAAAACTACTGTATACTGTAAAAATACTGTTTTGGTAGTTGTTTATTGTGACATTCAAAATAACAGATTTAAACAACTGCTACGAAAGTACAGTACTTTTCGTTAGTTGTTTTCTTAAATAACCGTCTACTAATGTAATTACTGTTAAAAACAAACACTACTGATTACTACACAAACAACTGTCGTAACTGTAAAATTTTTTTTGAGTATTTTTTAGACTATGAATTATTTAGCAACATTTTTTTGCTGACTTTAGCAGGTGAAGTTGTTATTTTCTATTAATTTCAAATTAACTCAAATATAACTAAATTTCTGTATATTTAACAGTTTTAATTTTGCTGTTCCTATCTTAATAATATTCAGCAAAAATAATATGCTAATTTCAGCAACACAAATGCTTATAAGTTTTTATGGGTTGTAAACATTCTTTCTACAGAAATTCTAAGAAAAATTTCAAAATCTGAGACATTTTAGCATATAAAAGTTCTGAGATTTTATGACATTTTCCTAGAATTTCTGGAAAAATTCTTACATTCCTCAAGGACTTTTTAATAAACTTACCGAAATTTTTGTAATGGACATTTGATTATGGCTCTGGCTACAATCGGAAACGAACTCACAACCCCCGCACTGATAAGCTAGCTTGCTGACAACTAACCTACAGAATGCACAAACTTTTTATAAAAAAAAAAACTTCATTGCTTACTTCCCCGATCATAAGAGACTTTTTTTTGAAGAAAGGAGCTTCAATCTTAAACGTAATTTGCTTATTAATTTATATGTGACGTTCTCCGAGAAAAGGGACCTAGTGTGTCAAAAAACGGGTTTGGACTTAAGAGTGGATTCTGGTACCTAAAAGGGTGTAGAATAAGATGAAATGAGTTAGATTTCTGAGTTAGATGGTGATAACACACGCGGTTGCCAAATCGCATCTCCCAGCTGAAGGTGTGTTCAAAGTGATAATACGTTATGAAACTTTAAATGCGTTCTTCTCAAAACTTCATTTTTACACACTAGGTCCCTTTTCTCGGAGAAGGTCACATATACAGAAGTTAAAATTATTCCATTCTAAAACGTGCTATAATTTTAAGCAAAAATGCTGTATGTAGTATATACAGTATTTATTATTGTTTAATAGTATTGACGGCGGCAAAATGCATTCTTCATTTTCATCTTTTGTCAGTGAGTTAATATTGTCAATTGCACCTTTAATTCGATTCAATTAGAATCAATTATTGTGGTTATTTTTTGTTTCGGTTCAGTTTTGCTGGGTTTAAAAAAATAAAATTGTTTTTCTTTATGTTTGGATGCATCATTCAGCAAGAGTTACTCGGTTAGCTCCCTGAAAATATTATTGTTATTAAGATAAATGTAATTGAAGCATGCTTCCATAGGGAAATACATTCATATGAGGCAAAAATAGTTCAGTCATCCCACTCCAAAAAAATGTCTTCAAAGTTGCCATAAATATAGTTCTACCTGATTTTCAAGAAATACTTTTTACAATTTTGTAAACTATCGGCATGGTGAGCGGTGTAAAACATAGAGAATGAGAAAAATTAAGTGGTATCTAACTTCTAAGCCTATTTTCTCGAAAACAAAAAATAGCTGCTGTCTCAAATTTTCTGTATCGATTGAAAAATATATTCTTTCGATTAAAAATATAAACAAAAATTGATTTTTTTTTATTTAAATTTGAGATTTTTAAAATTTTGAAAAACAATCCCAAGTCGACCTTACCACAAAAATAAGTCCGCCGTACACTGTCGAATCTAAATTATTTTTGCAAGGATGTTTCAAAACAAAACTTTTTTTTTTTTTGAAACTACGGAAAAATGTAAAAAGATTTTTCCTTATATCTTTGGCAATTACAGTCGGGTCTTAAAGTGTGATATATGGATGTTTTTATCCCGAGGGGACCAATGTTTTGTTCTAAGGGCCATTGACCCCAAGTATCCCTTTCTAGTAGTTACCCACCATATCTCAGTTCCTACGACCCTAATGTACCACTCTACACTGAGTGAATTATCATCACTTCAGTAATGAATTTCTTCATAGTTTCAATGAAAATTGTCACTGAAACTCATCCATTGAAACTTTTCATAGAATCTATAAAAGAGGTTTCATTAAAGTCAATGTTTATGAAAAGTTTATAAAATTAATAAAACTCTTCATAAAATTAATAGGCCAGTCGTCCAATGAATAAATCATTCAGCCAATGAAGAGCTTCATAAAATCTTTGAAGCAATTTCATTTACTATTATTTATTATAGTTGGTTGTTGGCGTTGCTTAGCTGGAGTGGATAAATAGAAAGTACTTAGCAAATGCAAAAGGCGTAATAAAATCGTAGCATATTTTACGGATGTACAAAATATATCTAAAGAAAAAATAATTCATTACATTAAAAAGTTTCATAAAAAATTAACATGATTTATAAAAAATTTCATAGTCCAAAATTAATAATAAAAAATTAATTACCAAAAAATAAAATTTATAAAAGATTATTCTCTCAGGAAATGACGATATTTTATAAAAAAATTTAAAAAATGTAAATACTATTCAACAATTTCATGTATACATATAAAGAATATTTTCATTAAATTTATGGAGATCTAATTTATGAAATTATGAAATTTTATGAAAGAAAAGTTATGAAAAATTTCATAATATTAATTAAATATTATATACATAATGAAATTCTTCATTAGTTCTATGAAATTATATCATTAATATCATGAAGGATAATTCTCTCAGTGTAATGTCAGAAAATTAAAGCATACAAAAAATCAAGGTTGGTTACCGAAACGAATAACGGTAAGGGTAACGGTAACGGTATCAGATTTCGTTTGTTTAGGTAACGGTATTTAAGGCTGTTTCGGTAACGGTATACCGTTATCGAAACAGCAATACCGGTACGTACCGGTATTAAAAATTATGTTAAAAACATATAAAAACAAGTAAAAACATGGCATATTTTTAATTTTAAGTACTGAAAATACAGATTTTAAGCTATAAATTCAATACTGGTAGTTTTAATAAGTAAAATTATTATCTATAATTTTTTTGTAAAAAAAAAACACTCAAGATTATAAAATAAAAAATTGTAATTTTTATATAAAATAATAAATACCGGTAAAATACCGGTAACTACCCATAAAAATAACGGTATCGGTAACGATAACGGTATTTATAAATTTTTTTAGAGGTATCGATAACGGTAACGGTATTCAATTTGAAACGGTATTTTAGCGATAACGGTATTATAACGATAACGGTAACCAACCTTACAAAAAATCTAATTTTTGCTAAGGAAGTTTTTCGATATTCCAGCAGAACATTTTTTTTTTTGTTGCCAAAAGTAGGGGTCGCCCTTCATTTTTTTTTTTTTTTCATTGGATTTTTCCTTTATAGCAAAACGTTGGTCTGCTCGAGGCAACAAAATCGATATATTGCACTTTAAGATCCGACTGTAAATGCCTAAGTTATAACAAAAAATTAAAAAAAGGTGAACCCTACGTCCGGCAGAAAGAAAGATTGTCTGCAAAAATACTTTATATTCGAAGGTGTACAGCGCACTTTTTTTTTGCCTCTAAGGTGGTACGGTCTAATGTGCATTTGTAGCAAAAATGGAAAATGTACTATTAAAAATTTGTATCAGTTAGGAAAATATTTATGCTAATTTTGAAGATTGTTTTTTTTTTTGGAGTGGGACGGTTGCACTAATTTTACCCCATACATTGATTTAATTTATACTCTTTACACATTTCTTTTTGTTGCGTACAGTTTTGTAGAGTTATTGTGTACGAGTATTGTCATTTTCTTTATTCATCAGTTTGTATATATAAATTGATTAAATTGTCCTCAAACAAAGCAATTGCTTTAAATTAATTTCATTTTACAATTTTTTTTCACCGCACATGCATTCAATTCATTTATTGCAGTTTTTGCATACAGAAAAAACTCAACTCTTTTAACCCTTAAAGGCATGGTGTAGCCATGTGGCAACACACCAGTTTTTTAATAAAAAAACCCCACTTGACGCACAAAACTGCATTTTTGGGCATTGGGGCCCCTTCTGTACAAAGTGTTCTTATATGTAGTTTAGCGCAGATTTTTTAAACAGTTATAGGAAAAATCTTGGTTTTGCTTCGTATGTTTGTGAAAAATCTAAAAGACGCGTTTTTTTACAAAAAGTGTAATATTGCAAAATGTTTGATTAAATTTTTAAAGTGGTATTCTCGCAATAAAATTTATTTTGGCGACAATAAATTTTTAATTCATAGTTTATATATATTTTTTATTTTTTCATTTACGTTAAACTAATCACAATTTGGCAAAAAACTATATTTTTCAATAACAATCACCTTTTTTTTTAAATAAATTTTATTTATTTTTCTTGAAATAAATAAAATTTATTTAGAAATCATATATAAAAAATGGTTAAAATTGAAGAGATCATGTATTTAAGGGTTAATGGAATGAAACAATATTGCCAGCGACAAATTTCCAGTGGATGACACAAAAGAAAAAAACCATAAAGTATGAATTTTTCTCAATTTCTAATACAATTGTTTTTTGTTTAAATTTACTTCAAATGTTTCCTCGGAATAGACTACGATAAAACTATGATATGTAACACTTTTTTACAGCTATTTTGCGTAGTGTATGCTAAAATGAGTTCTAGTAGAGTTTCCAATACCGAAATTCTCGAATTTCGAGCCATTATTTAAATTCACAATACCGATTTTAGGAGGATACCGATTTTGGTATTGCATTCCTTTTCTCTTTACGTATATTTTAATATTAAATCTCTTTTATTTGAGCAATGCAAGAGAATTTGGCAAAACAAAATTATTTTTATGTTAACAATTATTTCAAATTTTATATTTTAAAAAAATCGAATTTTTACTGAGGTAGAACTGTGAAGAATGAAAAATTAAAATTAACCCAGCCGAAAAATGTCTGATCTATAAAAAATAATATTTAAAAAATACTCACATATACACTCACAATATTTTATCGTTAAAAACAACCTAAAATACATATTAAATTAATTGAAAACACAATTAAAAAAAAGGACTGCTGATTTTTCATTATATTCAAACCATTTTGCTATTTATTTTCAAACATTATTTAAACAATCCATAAAAGAAATAAAAACAATTGAAAAGTCTGTTAAAACAATCATCTATTTTTAGCTGACAAAACGTAAAAAAAAACGATTTTGTGGTTTGTTTTTTGATATTTGAAAGTTTTCTTTTTGTGTGAATTTTCAAAACACACACAACACACACGTTCATATTTTTATTGGCTATGTTTGTGTGTATGAGTAAAGAATTTCTTGTAATTTGAATTGAAATAATTTTCTATATAAACAAACTATTTTAACAAAAAAGAAAACCGAAAATATTTGAATTTTTTGTTTTAAAACAGAAAACAACGAAATTATTTAAATTATTTTTTCTAAAAATAGAAATCTAAAAATAGAATATTTGAGTGAAAATAACAACTCCTACAGACGATACATATTTTTTTCTAGTTTGTTTTTTATTGGTTGACAAAAAAAATTTAACAATATGTTTCAATGTATTTTAATTGATTCTTCAATTGAAAACAAACTTTACCTATTACTTTTTAAATAAACCTCAATCGGTTTTGGAATATATATTGTGAGTGTAGTAAAACTTATATTTCCGATTCTTAATTTAGTAAACCATTTATTTTTTATTTATTTATTTTATTTAAGTCTATGGATTTTTCCTTACAGACTAGTTACAGAGAATTATACCCAGATGTAGAATAATAATAAAATACAACATATAAAATATTAAAATTAAAGATTTTATCTTAAATTGTTCAAATGTAGTATAATATCCCTTTTTATGATGTGCAAGCTTTTGTTAAAATCAATGTAGGGGTATAGCATGTTGAATTCATCACAAATACGACGAAATGGATCAAAATTGGAGTAGTTTGTAACATAATATTTTATACTGAGGAAATCAATATATCTTGATGAACGAAATGGAATAAATATGTTTATTTTGCTGAGCAGGAATTCAGAGTTGACATCACCATTGATCAAATTAAACAAAAAAGTAACATTCAGCATGCGTCTGCGACTTTTTAGAGTAGGTAATTTTATAAGAGCAAGGCGATTTTCATAAGCGGGAAGTTCTGCATTAGCAGCCCACCCAAGACCACGAAGGCAGAAAAATAAAAATTGTTTTTGTACGGATTCAATAGAGTTTGAATGAACAACATACTGCGGATCCCAAACAACTGACCCATATTCAAGGATTGGCCTAACTAAAGTAGTATAAAGCTGTTTTGTAGTATAAGGATCAGAAAATTCTTTGGCCCAACGTTTAATAAATCCTAAGACACCTTTTGCCTTATTAACTGTTAATGAAATGTGAGATTTGAAGTTTAACTGCTTATCCAATAGAATACCAAGATCATTAAACGAGTCCACTCGTTCCAGGTCAGCATTGTTCATTGTATAAGAGCCATTAATGGGAATTGATCTTGTAAAAATCATGTATTTACATTTGTTAACATTGAGATCCATCAAATTTGTATTGCACCAGGAAGTAAAATAATTAATATCATTTTGCAAAAGTACTTGATCAGTGGTATTATTAAATGAAATAAATAGTTTAACATCGTCTGCATACATTAAAATGTTAGAGTGTTGAATAGCAGAAGGGAGATCATTTATAAAGAGAGTGAATAACAGAGGTCCTAGATGACTACCTTGTGGAACTCCAGATGTTACGTTTATCATACTGGAAAAAGTATTTCGAAATTTGACACATTGTTGACGATCATTAAGGTACGAGCTAATCCAGCTCAAAAGCGTAGCACTAAAGCCTATTCGGCCAAGTTTGAACAAAAGAAGATCATGGTTTACTTTATCAAACGCCTTACTGAAGTCCGTATATATAACATCAGTTTGTTTTCTGTTGAGAAAACCTTCATTAACAATGGTTGTAAGCTCTAATAAATTTGTTACAGTAGAACGGGATTTGCAGAATCCATGTTGTTTTGAAGATAAAATAGAAGAGGCTTGGTGTGACATCACATCATATACAAGTTTTTCAAATAATTTTGGAATAGTACTTAATTTAGCGATACCTCTATAATTCGAAATATCCGATTTAGAGCCAGATTTAAACAGTGGAGTAATAAATGAATGTTTCCAAACAGCCGGAAAATACCCCAATTTAAGGGATTTGTTAAAAAGATAAGTCAGAGGGATACATAACAGATGTGAACATCGCTTCAAAATACAGCTCGGAACTCCATCTAGACCCGCAGTAAAAGCCATTTTCAATTTGGTTAATTGGCTTCGGACTGTTATTTCATTGATGGGTGGAATAATAATCATTGATGATTCAGGAATTGAATATGGATATTGATTAGGATTAGTAAACGTTGAAGAGGAATAAGTGGATGCAAAAAAGTCAGCAAACATATTACTTATGGACAAATCATCTGTAGACTCAGAATCACCAAACTTCATATTAGACGGAAAGTCAACTGAACGTCTTTTGGAGTTCACAAATTTATAAAATGATTTTGGATCACTTTTTAGATTGTTCTTAATTTTAATTAGATAGTTTTTATAGGCATTTTGATTTGCCATATTAAATTTGGATCTTGATACTGAGTATTTCATGTAATCTGTAGACGTTCCATTTTTCTTATAATTTTTAAACATTTTATTTTTCTTATTTTTTAGACGTGTAAGATATTTCGTATTCCAAGGAGGACCAATAGATTTAGAAGGCATCATTTTAGGTACAGACGTTTCAAAACATTCATATAAAATTTGATAAAATTTATTCAGACACAGGTCAAAATCATTATTATAACGAGACAGCACGTCGATCCAGTCAATTCGAGACAGCTGACGATAAAGTTCTTCATAATTTGTTCTATTAAAACTAAAAACTTTTTTCTTTTGCGTGTTATTACCAAGCGTAGGATAGGAGGAAGAGCAGGTTATTTCAACTGTGGGATGATATCTGTCTTCAGGAATTGAAATTGGAGAATGGCGCGTGACACAAAACTCTGATGGCTCATTTACAAAAATAAGATCCAGTAGTTTACGATTAGAGTTAGTAACAGGATTAATTTGGAAAAGGCAGTTACTAGATAAGCCATCAATAAAATCAGCTGATGAGCTAGATGAACGAGACGAAATCAAATAGTTGGAATCTGGGATCTCTTCCCAAAATATTGAAGGCATATTAAAATCACCAACATACATAACCAAGTCCGAAGATTTAATTTTTTTTTAAATGAAATCAACTGCTTTTTTGTGATCATCGTAGACATAATCGGGAGAACGAGGCGGAATGTAGGAGCAGATTATATAAAGACATTTTTTGTTTATTTTTGCCAATACACATATAATCTCAATATGCAAAAAATCATTTAATATAATTTGTTCAGATGAAAAATCATTTGTTACGGCAATTAGCACACCACCACCACCTTTGTTTTCTCTTTCTTGTCTAAAGATTTGATATTTGGAACAAAAAATTTCGGAATTATTAACTTTTTTATTGAGCCAAGTTTCGGTAAATATTATTATATGGTTGTTGAAATCATAGCTGTTGGAAAATAGCGACGGTAATTTAGTATTTAAACCATTAACATTTTGATAAATTATAGATATTAGTTTTTTGGAGTCTGATTAGCAGATTTGGGTAAACGAGCTGCATTTTCATCTCTATATACAAATTCTCGTACCACAGCATTTTCCGGCCAAAAGGAGGGGTTTACCATTTGTTCAAACAGCTCTTCAGGAACGATTATTTTAAAAGAAGCTCTATTTCTTGAATTAATTCTATAAACAGCTATATTATCAGGAAGTGCATTATTGAACTGAGACTGCAAGTAGTATTTCATTTCTTCGACAGTTGTATCATGGAGAAAACGTGTAGCGAAGATGGTTTTTCTGGGTGGTAAACGTGGTATAGTTCGGAGTTCCCTCGGTGCAGAGGTAAGTTGAGATGATGATGCTATTTTAGCAATTACGTTGGCATAAGGAGTATTTATAGTGTTGGGATTATCGCCAATAGATGAAGCAGGCGGCCTTGGAGATGACGCATCGAAATTAATCAATCTAGTAGAATTTTGAGTATCTACTATCAAATTATGAGCATTAGTAAAGGATGGTATATTAGCAGTTGTAGGCATCGTAGACTCATTGTGGATTATTGATGAAGCATTATTAAAAGATGGTGGGACAGCAGTTTGGGGCATCAAAAGAGTAGTAGTTGTAGTATGCATATTCGCAGAATTTAAAGCCGTATTATTAGCAGTTGAAGGCAATGTAAGAGCTGTATTTGCGTTATTATTAGCATTTGTATGGGTCAAAGAAACAGTAGTATAATCAGGGTTTTCTCTATTCATGATTCTGGGTGATTTACGGCGATTTGGAGAAGGTAATTGAGGTGGTTGGAGTCCCTCTAATGATTTAAAATCATCGAAAAGCTTTCCATAAGAGTTTATTTGCTCGGATAAATTAACTAAATTGTTTTGAATTTGCAAAAAATTGTTTTTAGTGCTTTGGAAGAAACGGTAAAAATCAGCGCCAATTTTTTGGCAGCCATTACAGCGCCAATGCAAGTTTTTATGCTTCGATACAGATTCAGCCACTAAACCAGTTAAGCCACTGCATTTAAAGTGACATAAACCATGACAAAGCCAGCACATTATCATTCTCTCATCATGACCTTCTAAAGAACAGCCTTTTTTTAAACATGACATTTTCGAGCGATTTAATATTGTTTTTCTGGGAATTTAAATTTTTTTAATTAACTGGCAACACTTATTTGTTTAACACAAATGTTTGTTGTTGTTGTTTTTTTTTTTTTTTTTTGAAAACAAAAAAGAGTACGGCACTTGTTCTAAGTTACTTGAATTATTGTTATTGTTTTCTTTTTTGTATTTTCTTTTTATGCTAGGTTCTATTGAGTTAGATGTAATTTCTATTTGGTATATTTTATTGTTGTAAAAATGTTTTGAGTTTGATAATTTAGTTTATTGTTGGTAATTTTATGTATTGTAAAAAATTATAAAACAGATATCTAAAAAAAGCGACCTTTCGAGTAACTTTTTAAATTGATTTTTTGTAGATAAACTGGAAATATTTAAACGGATTTTTTAGTATTAAACACAAATTTATAAGTACTTTAATAAATTAATTTTTCAGGAAAACATTTTGAAAGAAACTATTATCCAACTAAAAACAATCCAAATATATGTATATAATAAATAACACGTTGAGCTCAATTTTGGTTAGAAGGAGCCTGCCTCGCTTTCACAAAATTTTGTTCTTAAATCAACTTTGTACAAAGAGAGAAATGAAATTCTTTTAAATGACATTTTTCAGTAAACTAATGAAGTTTTCTTCACAAAGGAAATGAAGATTTTCTTATGAAGTTTTAAAAAAGCTTCATATATTTTATGAATCTTGTTTTAATGCTACTTTTTCATTAGCGTATGAAACTTTTAATAAATAAAGTGAAATTTAGTACAACATTTTATGAAAAATTCTATTAATTCAATGAAAATTTTCTATGGATGAGTTCCAGTGAAACTTCATTGGTTTTACAAAAATGCATTAATATCTCAGTGTAGTATTTAGAGTATTCGAGTATCATGAATAAATCTTACAAGGAAGGTATGTGAGCGTAGTTTCCTCAGATTGGGATTAAGTTTAGATATGTGACAGCGAAGAGAGAAAAAATCACGTGGGCCTTTTTAGCGGCCAATCTTATATTTCAAGGTTAAAAAGTGGGGCCAAAAATGACCCCGTTTTTAGTTTTTTTGATTTTTTCATGTTCGTTCCAATGAAATATATAAAAATTAGATGTCAAATGAAAGGTTTTTTGAAGGTCTATCAAACGGTGTAATAAAAATATTTTATTTTAAAATTTTTTAAACAAAAAAAAGTTTTGAACAACTTTGAAACTTATTTTTACACCCTAAATATCAATTTGGGCCGATTTGTTTAGAACAGAAAGTTATTTAATTTTGTCCCCTGCATCACATATCCAAATATTATAGAATAGAGAAACATAGAAATAGAGAAACAAAAACTATACGGATAGATGAAATAAGTTGAATATATTTTTCAAATTTTATATCGAATGAATAAGAAATAGATATAATTCCCAAATTAAAAAATCGAATGAATTAATTTTTTATGATTAAATTCAGTGACTGAGTAAACCAAGGAACATGTAAACCAGGAAGTACAAACTTAATGTTCACTGAGAGAATTATCTGAATATTAATGATTTTTTGCATAAAACCAATGAAGTTGCAGTGGAACTCGTCCATTGAAAATTTTCATTGAATTAATGGAATTTTTCATAAAATTTTGTGAAAAACTTCATTTTATTTACTAAAAGATTCATACATTTAATGAAAGAGTTTCATTAAAACTGGATTCATGAAATATATGAAGCTTTTTCATCAAATTGAAGAAATTTTTAATTTACATTGTGAAGAAAACTTGATTAGTTTATTGAAAAATTTCATTAAAACTCGTCCAGTAAAATTCCCTCTATGTTGTGCGGCTTGTTCGCCGGGTTGAATTATTTTTTAAGCGATCGCATTCAACCCGCAGCCAGCAAGTAATGGCACTAAAAACTATTTCGTGAATAATATGGTTAAATTGTAAAAATATGGAACAGGTGTTTTTGTTGCATTTTTTTTTTTTTTGTTAATTTTTGTATTTTTTCGAAAATATATTTCCAAATATAGTTCCTTGATTTAATGGGAGGATTCACGAAATAGTTTTTACTGCCATTACTTGCTGGCTACGGGTTGAATGCGGGCTAACGCTAAACGAATGCTTGGCGAATACTTAAAAAATAATTCAACCCGGCGAACAAGCCGCAACACATTCAGTTTGTAATTCCTGGTTTACATGTTTCTTGGAGTAAACCGTCTGATTAAGGTATGCATTTATTCGATACAACAATTGAATGGATTATTTTAAAGCACTGGTGTCATTATATATGAGTATCTGTTACTAATTCATAATAAATTGACATTATATTAGCGCTCAATATTCCATCATTCACAATACTCATGTACACATTAATGTACTCGTAAATATTCAAAAATGAATTTAAAATAAACTAAAACTAATTGCTTAACACCTCTTCAGTTCAACAAATACAATAAATACGCAGTGCGCAGTATTTATTGTAGCACACCCAATACAACACCTGAGTCCGCCGACAACAAAAATGGGTGGCTACTTCATCATTTTCCTGGCTGTACAAAACCAAAAATGCCAAGTTTTGCGGTCACACGACTAAAAAAAAGCCATAAAATGTAATGTAAAGATAGACGACACACGTATTAAATGTATCCATGTTGCATGCAACACACAAACAAGTGTAGCATGGAGAACATTTATTTTGGTTTCATATTACCACCAAAGCACCTGGGGTCCCAGCTTATTACGATTTATTAACTACTACTACTACTGCATGTTGGTTGCTGGCACTTGTAACTGTGTATGTGTATGTGCATATGTATGTATGTATGTGTTTGTGTAAAGGATATAAAATTCCATTAGAGATTGAAGTGTCATGTGTAAATTTTACATAATTTTTATAGTGAACAACAACACAACTATCAACATTTTTGGTGAGGTGTTTTTTTTTTGTTGTTTATGGAAAATTTGACCATTAAAAAAAGTTATAATAAACGAAAAATTCATTAAACAAATGAATGAACATGAAAATTCTTAATTTGCTACAAATGGAATTTTCGTACTTATTTAGAAGGACCATTTTTCGCATCCATGTTGGTGTTGGTTATGTAGACTGTTGACTATTGATGATCTGAGGATGAGGACGATATTTTAATGATGACATTTATTTAGTGTATATGTATTAATTCTATATACATAATTTATTATTATGCATAAATATTTTTAATGATGAAACAGAGTTTTTACTTTGTAGTATGAAAAACGTAGTTGCTGGGTGCTTATTAATGTAAAATTTAATAAATATTTGCTTAACAACATATGAGGTTAACTACTGCATTCTCACTCGTCTGTATTTATGAGGGCAATAATTTTTTGAATTCAATACAAAAGTGTTGAAGCAATTTTAGATATAACCTTTTGTTGTCAGAGCCAAATTTTCTTCTGTCAATTAAATTTCTGTTGTCGCAACGGAAAAATTTTGATGATGCTACTCTCATCAGAGTGTTTTTGTGGGGGTTCTCTCTAGGTTATAATGTAGATTTTAGTTTTTTTGTATTTACGTTAACTCAAAGTGAAGAATTTTATGAGAACTAAAGTAAAAATTAGTTATTTGTATTACAACGAAAATCACATGTTTTTACCAAGCTATTATTTTTCCCTATGTTTTAGTTGTTGCTATAAACTAAAGTTCCTTTAGTAGTAAAGCAAATATTTGTATGTTGTGTTTTTAACATTCAAGTTTTAAATTATATTTGTAGTGATTAGAACGGAAGCTAAGAATACCTCAACTATAACATAGAGAAAAATAATAGCTTTGTAAAAAATATGTGATTTTCGTTGTAATACAAATAACTAAGTAAGAGTATTTGAGTTTAGTTCTCATAAAATTCTTAACTTTGAGATAACGTAAATACATAAAACTAAAATCTAGATTACATATAACCTAGAGGGAACCCCTATAAAAATAATCTGATGAGAGTGCTTGGTGGCACTTGAAAATGCATTAATTGTCAACCATTGGTTCTAGGAAAGTTTCTTCTTTGTTTCTTTAAAAAACAAAAATTAATTTTTCGATTTCGAGATGACCTTGTACTGCTCTGAGACCACCTGGCTACAAGTTATTGATATACTTACAAAGCCACATCTCTCTATTGTCAACCAAAATAGTTTAGTTAAAATCGTCCTAAAATAGCAAAAAGTAAAAATGGGACATATAAAAAGTTAATGTTAACTATAAAATCGCGCCCTTATTCGTTTCGGTTGCTAACCATGAATTAAACACTTCAGTTTAACTTGAAATTACTCCCATAATCGGAAAGATACCTTAAATATAAGGCGTCATATATAATTGTATGTAGTTGTCCCGAATAAATTTGTGAATCCCCAGAGTCAGAAAAATACAAACGGGAAAGCGATGGCAAAGCTTTTTAACAGATGGAATAAATACTGGTAAAAAGTGCTTTTCCATTTCCAAAATGATAACATCATTGGACAAAAGGACCGGAAAAGCATTGGAGAAACAAAATTTTTGAACGTTGGCAAAGCGCTGGTAAAACCGATAAATAGGTGGTCTAGAAATTTATTTTCCAAAATAAAATAAATATTATTTTTGACGGCCAAGAACTCCAGGGGTATGGCATCACCAAAAAAATAAGTTATAAAAATATTGTTGTCACTAGATGGCACTTTGTTAAAAAAATTGATAATTTTCTTTTCTTATTTAAGTTTAAGTAATAACAAACTACAAAGCAAAAAAATAAACGGATATCTCAAATTTTATTTATTTGAATATATTCCGCGCTCGTTTTTTCCTTATTTTGGGCAGTTTTCAGCAGTTTTCAGCAGTTTTGGAGTTTTAAGATATAGGCTCAGCTGATACTAAACTGATACTAAACTGATACTAAATAGGTACTCAGGTAATACTAAATTTCAGCGCCCTCTACCGGTGAGTAGTGTAAGTTTTGATTTCCTATATCTATAATTAATAGTCTCTAATGAACCCAGGCCGTCAGATTGGCAGACGATAGCTTTACCCACTGAGCTAACGAGGCATATAATCTTTGGCGGCTAAAAACATAAATGAATAATAACAGCTGGACAACTACTGGCTGTGCTAAAATGCTAGCACTGGCAAAAAGGTTTTTGGAAATACTATGCCAGAGTTGGGGGGGGGGGGGGGGAGTTAGTCTTAAAAGAGCTTTTCCAAAAACTAGAAAATGGATTTTATAAAAAAAAAATCAAAAAAAATTAAAAAAAATCAAAAAAAATTTTTCCTCGCAACCGGATTTGAACTCGGAACCTTCTGACTACAAACCTTTTTTAACGAAGCGTCGTCATTTTGATAAAAACATTGTTCTACCAGTGAATTGATCTTTGTACAGCCGCAATTTCTGATTTGGTAGCGCTCCAAAACCACTGTTTACAAACGCTGGCATAGCAATCTAAGCCCATTCTTTGGCGTCGTTTTTTATAAACCACTGAGAATGCTGTAAAACAAATACAAAAGCGAACGTTTGCGAACGCTGGCAATGCGTCCCAAATGAATGTTCTGCCAGTCATTTATTTTTAACACCGCGGTTACCCAGTGGTATGCCAGTGCTTGAGTTTTTGTTCTACTGGCAATTTCTGAATTGATAGTGTTGTTATTATTTGATGAAAGTATATTATTTGTTGCAGTTGACATTTTCCCCAAAAAAAAAAAAAAAAAATTCGACTGGCATACTCAAATTTTAAAATCGAATGAATAGAATATTGGTTGCATTATAACATTTCAAAATCGAATGAGTTCGTCATTACATAGAAAAAATTATTAACCTTAAATATCTAATTAAATACCCAATAAACCATAAAACGATACAGTATCGTTAACGAATTCATATTAAGTATCATATTCGCTATCGTTTATGATACAAAAATATGAACTCGTAATGATATCATAATTTTTAAAAATAACGATAAATTTTATGAAAAAGTCATAGGTGCTTGTTCTAATTTAATCGTTAAAGATATCATATATACTTCTTTATTTCGATATCGTTAATGATATCATATTTGCATCGAATAGTGATAAAATAACGACAAACATTTTGCAGTATGACGAAAATATTATCGCATTGCCTGATATTTTCGATATCATAACGATATCGTTATTTCATGAAAAAAAGATATCGTTAACAAATGTGCATTTTTCTTCACAGTACCTATTACTTATAAATCGTTAATGATATCGTTCTCGGACAAACGTATCATCGAAATTATATCGTTACGAATTCGAAACGATATCGTTTGGTTTGTTGGGTATATATTAAAAATAAAAATTGTTTCTAACCAAGTATTTAATTGAATCAATTAATATTTTAATTGACTTTTAACTATTTTTGCAAATATTTCTTACATAATTATGTGTTGTATAATTCCCAAAATTTTTTCTTTCTTAAACTGTATGCATATGTGACGCGCAAAATAGAAAGGGACCTAAGGGTAAAAAAGGGTTTTGTTCAGGAGAGCCAATTTAAAGATTTAAATACGTGTATCTTTGGTGTACCATAAAAAAAAAATGATTTTTTTACCCTTAGGTCCCTTTCTCTATGAGCTGTCACATATATAGAAAATTTTTAGTATAAGAACCAAAACCTTTACAGTTCACAAACAAAACAAACACATATGCAGTACTCCAAATACAAAAACATGACATACACACACTTTTTTACAATTTCATATTATTTTTTTTTTATTTTCAATTAATGTTTTAATTAATATTATTACTACTTTAATCGAAATTTGTTTCAATTAATCGCATACAATTTTTAGTAATTAATAGTATCACTTGAGTGATAGGTGCAAAATCAATTAAAATGTCAATTGATATAATCAATTTCGTTGTTAAAATTCGTTTTTAGTTTTTTCTGTGTAGTGAATTCTATGTGAATGATTTTAGTGATTAAATAAATACATTAATAAAAAAAATTAAAGAACTCATTTTAAAGGAAATCGAATGAGATTTTAAACTTATTTGTTGCTATTTTGAAATTCGTTCAAATTTAGAAATCCAATGAAGAATTGAGATCTTTCCAAGCTCTGGGTATGGCAGAAATTACAACAATTCAATTAAATTATTAACTGGTTAATGACTGACTCCATTGCAGATAAAATAAAACCTTAGTCTGATGATTTCTTTATACTGGACATTTTTTAACTTCCCCTTTATTTGGGGATGTCAATACAACACGCGTTTAAATGCAGTCGTTCTGTGTTTTTTCGTTGTTGTTGTTGTTGTTGCTTTCAACTTTGTCCATTAACAAAATAAATGTAATTATCCAATTGTAATGCATTTCCGAGACTTACAACAAGACAATAAATGAAAACTGCGCACACGCGAAATTCAATTAACTTTTCAACACAAACGAAACAATAAACCAAACAAAAATCATTACACTCGTCATTTATCCATCCATTCAACGATTAAGTCATCCTCACCATCATCATAATGTTAAACAAAGCTAATTGTCAAACAATACTGTTGTAAACAGACAATAACGTAGAAAATCAGCGAAAAATACTATGACAGCTGAAGGGCCTCTAACAGTGATGATTATGGACAAATTTGCACATTCCATACGTTTAAGTTGTAGTAAGCTTACGGCCTAAATCGGAAGATTGTCTAACAAATGGTTACAATTTTCTACACTGCCTGTTTTCATTGCGGAGTGCGCTTAACAAAATTATTTTTGGTTAAATTTAGCTGTTGGTTTTCAAAACTTTATTTTTTTTATTGTCCCTGATTCCCTAAATGTGATGTAACATGTTTTTAGAAGATTAAATTTTTGTGGCACACTTTGTCCATTTTGCATAACATCATCAGCCTCGGTATCATCCATCATATCACTGGTATGTTACATATTGCCTGCCAACCAACCAACCAACCAACCAACACCACCATTTATAATCATCATTTGCATCATCTAATTCAAATGCAAATTCAATCAAAACATGTCCATCATATTCATCATACGACACCTACCTGCCTACTATCATCATCATGATCATCATCATCAACAACAACAACAACAAAACACTTAAAATTCGTGAATGTATCATAACACCAACCAACACAATCATCACACATTAGCTTTAGTTCTACTCGAATATTGATGTAAATTTTATCTGAAAGTGTGTATATGTGTGTGTGTGACTGTGTGTGTGCATCATGAAATGCGCGTACAAATGTGTGTGTACTGTGTGTATTTAAGTACGAGTACTATTGGCATCCTGTGCTGAATGTACTAATATTTAGTTTAACAAAATTCAAATTGAAATTACATTTATAGTTAGTTTAGCTAACATCTCCCCACTTCCTCTAACTGGTGTGAACATACAATTAAATGCGGTCACATTTAAGGCCTAAAACTACTACACACAGATACATCAATTATACATCCATACATAACGGGTGATTACAATTTGAAATTGATATTAACAGAAGAAAAAAAACAAGATAATTGAGAACTAAATATATTAACTGTGTGTGCAGTTCGGGAATAAAAAGTTTTAGAAATTTTGAAATGTGTATTTGTGAATGAATTTTATAATTCAATTATATCTATCTAAAATTGTTTTTAAACCCTACATTCCTGCAGGCTATACTGAGTTGGTGCTGATGTTTGTAACACTAAAAAATATTGGACCTAGATCTGTATTTTGGTATACAGTTCGACTCAGAATCACTTCATAACGGTTAAACCTAGTTTTAGTAAGTACAAATAACGATAATGGAACGAAAGAATAATAAAGAAGTTTCTTAGATAACTGTAGTGTTTAGAATATTTGATAATTAAAGTAATAAAAGTAATAAATAAAACAATGGATGAAAACATAAATAAATATAAATAAGAACTAAAGAGGAATGGGACCATTATTAGGAACGTTCACAATAATACACAGCTAAAGGGGGGAAACTTTAAGCCCCACCCCCCTAAAAAAAATTCCGATGTGATCTTTCAAATCGCCGACTCACTAATATTTTTTTGGGTCTCCTCTACCAGAACCCATTGTCAGATCCCATAATTGTTGTACAGTGTAATTAGTAGCCTAAAAAGTCATAAAAAAATTTAAAAAGTTATTTTCGTCTTTTGAAAACAGCAGTTTAAAATGTTTTAAGCAAATATTTCTCATGATTATAGCAGGATAGACTGAAATTTGCATTCAACTAAATTTAGCTTAAAAATAGCAAAAGTTTTGTTTTTTGATTATTAGTCTGCTAATATTTAGCAAAAAATTACTATAATTTTTTACAGTATAATTTGTAATTTGCAGTTAACTAAAATATAATTATAATTCTGTAAATTTAATAATTCTATTTTTGCTGTTTTTATTTTTCTAGAATTTAGCAAAAAAAATCTGCTAATTTCAACAGTTTTTTCTGCAAGGTCCAACTAATTTTTAGTTGCTTTTCTGCTAATTTTACAGCTTTATTTCTATGTGTTAATTCTGGAAATAATTGGTACATATTTGTACAAAACGCCCACATGGACTATATTTCCGATTTTCTCTCCTCAAAAAGGTATCTTCACTCCTAAAAAAACATATTCTGGATTTATAATTTTTTGAGTATTTAATAATTAAAAATATAAATCGCCACAGAAGGATCAAGTGCGTTATACCATGAATACTCGTGAATCCCTTTATTGAACACACTAGATCCCAGAAATCACAAAGTAACAGAAATCCGATAATACAGGTGATGGTGTCCAGAAGTTAAAAAAATAAAAAGAGTAGAATAAAAATTACTTTAAAATAATCAGTGTGTTCGATTACTCGAAATTCTTACTACTTTTACTACAATTGGAAAGTTTTGTTTACTTTGTGTATTGAAATTTTCCAGCTGTAGTAAAAGTAGTAACTTGTAGTAGGTAAACGAACAGGCATAATATTATGTACAATACTTTCTGAGATAGTAGGGGGCACAAGTCTTTCAAGGGTGTCACATTTCCCCTTTATTTCAGTGCGGCTTATACTTGAACATTTTCGAACAATTTTTGTGCAATATTGTTGTCTAATAAAACAATTTTATTTAATTTGCTTAATTTATATAAAACATATCTACATGGCAAACCAATTTAATTAATTGAAGGTCTTCTCATCATCAACTAAATAGTTTCCCATATAACTAGAGCATATAAATGACACAAGATTCTTTTTAATAAAAGAAAAATTCTTTAAAACCAAAATCAGTAACCCTGGTAAATATATGAACCAGTAAGTTTTAAAACTGATTTTAGAGAAACCTATGCTGCATTATGTATTTATTGATTCAAATTTAAATTTTTTACAGACTTTGAAAATTTTTTCTATAGAAAGCCCTCAGTTATCGAAGGCAATTCTCAAATATATTTTGATACATAAAACTGCAAGTGCTTAAAATATTTAAATCATATTAATTTTTATCGATGGTCATAAGTTCACTACTTGTAACTGACGATTAAATTACTTTGAGAGATAAGAATGCTAAGACTGAGAAACCTATGAAGTTTCGTTGGAACTCGTGCATTTTCATTAAAATAATGGAATTTTTCATAAAAAGTTGTGAAAAATTTCATTTTATTTATTAAAAGTTTCATACAGCAAATGAAAAAGTTTCAATAAAACTAGATTTATATAATATATGAAGCTTTTTCATCAAAGCTAAGAAATTTTTCATTTACTTTGTGAAGAAAGCTTCATTAGTTTACTGAAAAATTTCATTAAAACTCGTCCAGCTAAATTCTCTCTGTGAAATGACTAGGTTGTGCTGAGGTGACCGTCCTTGGTCGGTGTCCTGTGGGCTCCGAGTTGCTACACTCAAAAAAAAAAAGTCATCAAAGTCAGCAAAAAATGTTGCTGTGTCAGCAAATTTTTAGTCAGCGAGCTGATTTTTACTACAAAAATAGTAATCTCAGCAAAAGTTTTGCTAACACTTAGTCGATTGCAAATGAAAAAACTCCTTGCTAAAATCACTAAACTTTTTGCTGAATATTTGAAGACTGAAAAAAACTCAAACAATTTGTAGAGAAATTTTACTTTAGTTAATTTAATTGCTGAAAATTTAAATATAGAAATTGTGTAGAGTTGTTTTTTTAATTATCATTTCCGTTGTCTGTACTACATCCAGACAAGCTGCGACATCTACATCCTGTCTATCTGGTTTTCGTCCACTCTATAATTGCTGTTATCAGCACAATATTTGTAGCAAAATAAATTAGTAAAACATTAGTTCAAAATTAGTTTGGTGCTAAAAAAATACAACTAAAAATTTTGCTGAAAACGGAATTTCAGCAAAAAAAAAATTGCTAGAATCTAGTACACTTGATATACAAGACGTTTTACTAATTTTTCTACTAACTTATTTTTTTGAGTGTACATTACATAGAACCGAGCGGTTGTTTGACATGCTTAACTTAATTTGAAATTTAACTGTCAGTTTTCTTTTAGTACATACTGTAGTTATGTTTCTTCTCAATTATAAAAACGAGACTTTATAGATGTCGTTTTTATTTCATATCCTCATAATTAAATGCAATTTCATTTGATCAATTTGAATTAACTGAATTAATAGTGTATACAACATATTTATGAAATGCAACGCTATTGACATACACGCTAGGGTGGATCCAGAGACTATTAATTATAGAGATAGGAAATCAAAACTTACACTACTCACCGGTAGGGGGCGCTGAAATTTAGTATCACCTGAGCAACTATTTAGTATCACTTTAGTATCAGCTGAGCCTATATTTAAAAACTCAAAAGTTGCTGAAAACTGAGCAAAATAAGAAAAAATCAAGCGCAAAATATGTTCAAATAATAAAATTTGAGAATTCCTTTTTTTTATTTGCTTTTTTGTTTGTTATTATTTCAATTTAAATAAAAAAAGAAAATTGTCAATTTTTTGAATAAAGTGCCATCTAGTGAAAACGATGTCGTTATAACTTTTGTTGTTGGTGATGCCATACCCCTGGGTGGATCGAAATTCAATAAAATCTTTAAAACAACTGCTAATAAGTAGTACAGAAAAGTTGCTATCGACTTATACCAGAATTTTATAAAAAAAAAATGTTTAATCCTCGTTTATATTTCGTTTCTAATCGAGGTCGAAGTTTCCTTATTGTGAAAAGTTTTAGAATTTATCATGCTGCTTAACTTACATTACACAGTACAACAGCCAATCTGGGGGGTGAGAAATTCCAAGTCAGGGTGATGGTACTAGGTCAGTATAGTAAAACCCTCAAAGGGTTTGGCGTTCGTATGTGTTTAAATTCATAAAAAATTTTAATTTTTAGGCAAAAAAATATTTTTTTTCCTCCACAAATTTATTTTTACCGGCAAAACTGTTGATTATAAAGAAAAATGTTATATGAACGGATTAAAGAAATTGTAATTCTAAATTTTTCTAAATTTGTTTCATCAAAATCGGACAAGTGGTTCTCGAGTTACAACTAAGCGAAAAAACATCAAGATAAGGAAAAAATTTAAAAGGTCATAAAAAAAATGACACATACGAACGCCAAACCCTTTGAGGGTTTTACTATACTGACCTAGTACCATCACCCTGACTTGGAATTTCTCACCCCCCAGACAATAATCCCAAAAATGTTCCATAGTGTTATAGAATACATATTTTCTAACAAACTTTGGTTAGGTGAATATAAATATTTACCCCTCAATTCATAAACGCTTTGTAAAGTTATAGGAGGTTTACAAAACGAAATTTTCATACAAAATTTGTTCAATAAACATCCTATCTATAATTTTACAAAGCGTTTATGAATTTAGGGGTAAAATTAGTTAAAATTTTTGTATGAGACCATATGTTCAAAATTTTTTGTGTCTACCCAGACATAAATTGACGATGGTAAAAAATAAAGCACTGATTTCAATGGTACAACAATACTTGATTCAAAAACGGACAACGGCAAAAATCAGATCTGGGGGATTTCAATAACATTTCAGTTACAATTACTTGTAATTGATAAAATTTTAAACTACAATTACAAATAAATGTATTTGAAATTAAAAAAAATTCAATTACATTTACAGGCATAAGAAGAATACGTTATGTTGGATTGATCCCAAAGTCGCGCTTTTTGTCACTATTTCTTTTCCCAATAAAATGTAATTGTAATTGACATTTTTTCAATTACAATTACATGTAGGTATTAATATGTCAGCAGGTGTTTCTAGGTATTTGCATAAGAATGGGTCAGCAAGTCGGAAAGGGCGGTGATATGTCGCTATGCTGTTCTTGCATATTTTAACAAAAAAGTTAATTATGTTGTTTAGTTTATTCGACCGTTTTATTATTAATTTTAAAAAATAAAATGTTTAGGCTCGAGGTCAAGGTTGTTTTAATATAAATATTATTTATTTATTATTCTTTCAATATTTCGCTTTTCATTGAAAAGCATCATCAGGAATAGTACTGAAATACACAATACAAATATATAAGTACAAAACATCAAAAAAGAAAATATGCAAAATAACCAAACAGTAAAAAAACAACAATTAATTCTTACATTTAATATTTAACACAAAACCTCGAGCCTGAACATTTTATTTATTTTTTAAAATTATATTTTTTAAAATTAAAAAATTTAATTTTTAGTTTTTTTTTTTAAACACCACAAAATTTAGGTGTATCTCTGAGAATTCAACATTAATCGTCATTATGTGTATTCTACAAGTGGAAATTATCCTTGGATTTCCGTCAATCAGAACAAACGCCCATTAACCCTTTGTTGTTCTTTGTACGAGTATGTATGTTGGTTAATTTCTATTATATTTGTGTAATTAAATAGAAAATTAAGCCAACTTACAGTTCAAAATATCATAAAACTCAAGTCAATTTGTTAGACAATATGTACGAGCATTTATGTATAAAAGAATGAAAAACAGGATTCCTAAAAATAAGAACAAAAGGTTATGATTAGGGCAAGGAATTTCATGCACTTAAAAATGGAAAATATGCGCCTAAAATATGTTGCTAAAAAAGAAAAATATGCATTAAAAATATAAGAAATATAAATTATTGTTTTTGCAAAAATAAGGCACTTTAAAACTTAAAAATATATTTAAGTCAGTTATTTTGCAAATAGACACAGAACTCGAAGATTTCCCATAGGTCGATAAGGTTTTTAAGAATGTTTATTTTGATTGAATCAAAATATGAAAACAGTTCGCCGTGCGTCGCCGAAGAAGAAGGTTATCTCGTGACCTGTATTAAATTTTAATAAGGAATATCGGTTAATTGTTTTTGTTTTGCGATACTCTAAAGCGTGTCTCAGCATGCCGTTAGACTGTTGAGTCTAACCATATGCAAACATTTTCTGGCGTATTGGAGCTTCATCACGATTAGCCTCCATTGTGAAGGCAATGGTTGTATATGTGTTGCTGTGGTTCCTGTGCGTCTGATTTGTAAATCACGTGGACGGAACTTTCTCCAAAGTTCGCCACATTGTTTTTTTATCTATTGCGTATTAAAACGCATTGTGGAATACCCTGGCAATATCCGTTTTTATAACGGGGCCATATAACTGTACTTAAAGTTCGAAAAAAAAATAAAAAATATGAAAGCGTATAAATTTTTTATATTTCTTTACAAAATAAAAAAATGCTCCTAAAAATGAAAAATATGCACAAATATGAATTAAAAAGCACCAAATATGTATTTAAAGTCAAAATATGCAGAAACATGCATTTATGACAAAAATATGCAAAAACATGCAACTACAAATCGATGCCATTTTGTTCTAAATTTGATGATTCGGATTAATATTTAGTCCATATTAGATTTGGACTATCGAGAAAAATCATGCATTTGCATGGAATTCCTTGCCCTAGTTATGATGTTGTTCCTTAAAAACCAACCCCATTTGGATTTTCAATAGCAACAGCACATTCAAATACTCAAAAACAAAACAACAATGTTCTGCCTGATTTAGTTTGTTGTCGTTGTTGTTTTTTCCACATCTTGTTGCAAGTGTCATTGTCAACGTGTGCTTTGAATGTAGAATTAGTTTGCTGTGACTGAGTGTGAGTGGGTATCGGTGTCTGTATACGAGATTTTTTTAAAGTGATGCCAACGATAATTGAATTTACAAAACAATTGTTTTAAACTGAAATCGTGATCTTTGTTGGATTTTTGTTTTCAGATTTATTTCTAAATCACAGTGAGTGAATTGATGATGATGATGATGAGAGGAGGGGGATGATGGTGAGACAATTGCAGCACACTTATCAATATAACCGTGGACAATCAAATTTAGTAGTTTAGAATACAAAAAATAAATAAATATAAACTGCATGATAAAATTTAATGAACTTAAACCAAACAAGACAACCGGCGGAAAAGTTTCATGAACAAAAAACTGTGTTTACACAGTGAGTGCAAAAATGTAATCTGCAAAAAAGTGTTTTCATATTATACTTGAGAGAGTAATCAAGTTTAAACTGTAAAATGTATGTCATGTCATAAGCATTGAGGTGGGTGGGTGTTATTGCATCCGTTCAATTTGTTACACTCTCTCTTTCCAGTATTTAGGTAGATGTGAGTATGAGTGATATCATCCATTATCAGTTGCAGCAACACGACAACAATAGACAACAACATTATGTATTCGCGGTGTTGTGTTAGTTTAGTTAGATACAAGTGATAATTGGGTCTAAAATTGCATTTACTCTGTACTACAGTCAGTCAAACAGACGGACGGACGGATGGATGGATGGACAGCCAGAAATCTACTGCAATCTAAATACACCAGACAGACATTTGCAATCATATCGTTATTTTTAAATTAAGTATAGCGTTGATTTCATTACGTCCATCTAAATTCAAATAAAAAAAAGTACTTACATCCGCAATGCCTGGCTAAATAGATTTAGCACGTGTTAAATGTACTTCTCAACAAGAAACAACAAATGAAAAATTTATATGAAAATATTAATTGTATTTATTACAATGAAAATTCAGGGTTGCTTTAATTAGTGCCGAGATCGGTGGTCCTTAATTGTTACAGTGAAGTTAAAACTGTTACAGAAATGGTGAATTTTTAGAGTCATAATTAACTTTAGTTCACACTCACGGTTAAGAGATTTTAGTTGTATCCAATATTATATTATCATTTTCCAAACTAATTTTCTATTAATAAGCACTTTGATTTGAAGAGATAGTTTAAAAAAATTATATCTGTGAAGCTCTCTTGATGCATCTGCTCAGGCTCCCATGATCGGTTGGTCTACATGATCATATCAAGTACCACAACGTCAAAAAACTTGACGAAAATCTGTTCCGAAAGCATCCTAAACTCATAAAAAACGTTAGTATAAAAGTCTGTTAAATGCGCTCTGATTCTATTGAACTAATTTTTTTGTTATTTTGTCTAAAAACTTAGACTTGAACAAATATTTCTTGTAAATCTTATTCAGCATTACAATTACTTTCATCCGTATTTGAACTAACTTTGCATGCTAATTTTTAATAATTTGCGTTCCTTAACTTTAGAAATTTTTTAGCTAATTTAAACCGCAATTATTTCCTAGTTACACTAAAAGTTCTATAATTGTCATATGATTTAAGTGTAATAGTTCTATGTGTCACCCTCCAAAAATGCCGGAAAATTAAATGCAAAGTTTTGATTATTTTTTTTTTTGTTAATCTTTACAAAAATCTAAGTTAAATGACATAGAAATATAATACACCGAAAATTCTATAAATGTCACCTACACACCCAGAAAACAGATTCAGTTCTGATAACTCCATTTGTAGCCAATCGCATGGTTCGGTTGTGGTAGCCGAATTTTTTAGTTGTGGCAATTGAGACAAGACTATTTTGACTGTGCTAACGGAATTTCAGTTGTATCAAGAACAATTCGGTAGCCGCAAACTAAAAATTCATTTGATGCATCTGAACAATTCGATTGGCAACAAATGGGTTTGTCAGCACCGAATCTGTTTTCTGGGTGTGTAGGTAACATTTATAGATTTTTCAGTGTATTATATTTCTATATCTCTGCTGTCACATAGAGATAGCGCTGTATTTAAATTTTTTTTATTATATAATCGCAGCAAAATGCAAAAAAAAATCGTCACTCTGTACCTACACTCAAAAAAAGTCAGTAAAGTCAGCAAAAAATGTTGCTGTGTCAGCAAATTTTTAGTCAGGAGCGTGCTTGCAAAAAAGTTGGTAATTTCAGCAAAAGGTTTGCTGAAAATCAGAGAGCTGGTTTTTACCAAAAAAATAGTAATCTTCAGCAAAAGTTTTGCTAGCACTTAGTCGAAAAGTCAAATGAAAAAAATCCTTGCTAAAATCACTAAACTTTTTGCTGAATATTAGTAGACTGAAAAAAACTCAAAAAACTTGTAGCGAAATTTTACTTTAGTTAATTTATTTGCTGAAAATTTAAATATAGAATATGTGTAGAGTTGTTTTTCTTTTTTTGTCATTTCCGTTTCCAGACAAGCTGCAACATCTACATCTTGTCTAACTGGTTGTCGTTCACGCTATGCATGCGGTTCTCAGCACAATTTTTGCAGCAAAATAAATTAATAAAACATTAGTTCAAAATTAGTTTAGTGCTAAAAAAATATAACTAAAATTTTTGCTGAAAACGGAATTTCAGCAAAAAAATTGCTGAAAACTAGTACACTTGATATACAAGACGTTTTACTAATTTTTCTACTAACTTATTTCTTTAAGTATAGAAGTTGATCCTTATGAAACACATATAATCCCAAAAATAGATATGGGCCTGTCTGGGTCCATTAGACCGTACCTCAAAAAAAAAGTTCGCCGTACACCCTCCAATATGAAGTATTTTTGCAAGGCAATTTCAAAAAAAAACACTTCTTATTTTTGCCGAACGTAGGGGTCGCCTTTTTCAATTTTTCGTTATAGCTTTGGCATTTAAAGTTGGATTTTAAAGTGTGATATATCGATTTTTTTGCCAATGAATCCAATGAAAAAAAATTTAAATTTTCGTCAACCAATATATAAAAAAAAAAAAACTTCATTAGCAAAAGCTTAATGATTTTTTGCGGGCTTTAATTTTCTGACATTAGGGTGGTAGCAACTGAGATCTGGTGGCTAACTACTAGAACGGTATACTTGAGGTCAATGGCCCTCGGGAGAAAAACACTGGTATCCTCGAGAGAAAAACATCGATGTATCATGCTTTAAGATCGGACTGTAAATGCCAAAGATATAACGAGAAATGTAAAATGGCGACCCCTACGTTCGGAAAAAAAATTATAAAATTTTTTTTCAAACCTCCTTGCAAAAATACTTCATATTGAGGGGTGTACGGCGAACTTTTTTTTTTGCCTGTAAGGTGGTACGCTCTAGGGTCCATATTTAGTCAGTATGTAAAATTTAGCTTACCTTAATTCAGCAGACCATAATTTTTAACTTCATTTAAAATTCTGCTGGCTCAAAAATATGTACGATTTCCTGTTATTTTAGCAGAATTTTAAACTATTTGTACGGGCTTTTTTTATGAGTGTATCGGTGACCATACTGGTAGCCTCCATTATGGAAATATACAATGGTGGAATGCCTAGCATGGTCCCCATGCTAACCGTCCTGTACGTTCTGCCAGCCTCGTATGGATAGCGGTATTTATAAATTTTTCGGTACCTGTTTTTTTCCGAATAACGATAGCATTTACAAGCTTAGAATCGGTAACAGTACTTAAGGGCGGATTATGGTACCGTAAACATAAATGTGATGTAACTGTACCGTGCCGTATCTAAAAAGTACACTTATAGATTACCGTAAACGACATTACTATTTAGCATCTATTTCATGTGGTTTTATATTTTATTCTAAATTTTCCCATTTATTTGTTAATTTTTATTCCTTATTTGTTGTTTAAATCAATTTTCTTTATTCATTTTATATTTTTTTCCGACTAAAATCATTCAGCTGTTTCGATGCCGGATAGGAAATTCTGATTTCAACAGAATGATCCGGCAAGTACGTTTACATTTACGTGTTAGTAACCATTCGTATACATTTCTTCTTGTGGTTTCGAAACAGCTGATTCGTTACAGATACGTTTACGGTTGGGTAACTCAGCCTTTAAGGTGTTTGCACTGCCAACCTTGCTTTTATCTTATTCCTAAAATCGAGAAATTAATTTGGGTATACCTTCCTAAATTATCCACTTTTTAAAAATTTGTTCAGGTATCAAGATGTTTAATAACATTTGGTTTTCATTCATACTCAAAATGAAGTGTTTGAATTCATACCTTGCCTGTGAAATTAAACACGATTAAATAAATTGAATAAACGTTTTGCACAAGAACTCTTCAAAACTGCTCAATGAGTTTCAAGGACTTCCTCTTCACTATAACAAAAAACTATGCAGCTTCAAAAAGGATTTCAAAGGGGAAATTATAAAAACAAATCCTGCTAAAACGAAAAGAAATGTTCACCACAACAAACCGCATATTTCAAAACTATTAATTAATTTGCAAATTGTTTAATTAATAATAATTAAAAATCAACCCCCCGTTATGACATAAATAAAAAAAATCGACCAACATGTTTGTATGTACATTAGGGTTATGATTTTTTGATTTTTTTTGCAATTTTAAAATTTTACATGCCCTAGCCAAAAAGGCCATAAAAAATATTAAGAAACGCAATCTTACTTTTTCGCTGCTGTCAAAAAAGTTCCCGCACCAAAAGGGTTGAAATTTGGTCTATATGGTTTTAGTTTAATAAAAATATTTCTCCGAAGTTTTAAACAAATGAGACTCAGACGTGGCTTATTAAAGCTATTTACAGTAAAAATTAGAAAACCTTTTTGGAGGGACTTTTGGATACATTTTTTGTCGTTTACAATAA
This sequence comes from Leucophora obtusa, assembly GCA_949987735.1. NCBI lineage: Eukaryota > Metazoa > Arthropoda > Insecta > Diptera > Anthomyiidae > Leucophora > Leucophora obtusa. The sequence continues at coordinate 211,359,191 of OX465298.1, forward strand.
TTTTTGTAAAAATTCGTTATGTAAATTAAACAAAATCCCCGAGCAAAAATTATTTTTCGAAATTGCATTTGGTGCGGAAGGTTTTTTTGCCAAAATGACCCGCAAACACGATTTTTATTATTAATTTATTATTGCCTATCACGTGGTGATAGGTAAAATTTTTGTTAAAAATGAGGACTAACCCTAATGTACATATATCTTTTCAAATTTATCGTTTTATTTTATTTAAATAATTGTAATTGGCAACCGCCGCCATTAATTATTGGACTCATCCATTGGCTGAAATCAATATTGAATTATTTGCAATCAAACATTATTCCCCATTTCATAAAATATTTTTTTTTATTATTTATTTTTGTCGTCACCAAAAACACACACAGATGAAATTGTTGCAAATGTGTATTTGTATGTAGCACATTCATTTAACGTTTGCTGTACGCTGTACAACAAATGTAAATTAAATTGATAAACCACAAATTAATTGAGAGAGGAGCTCTAATGGAGTGTATTCAATTTATTGTATATTGAGTCAAGTCTAGTTGTTTTTTGTTTGTTCGTTCGTTGCTTCATCATTGATGCAACATGTGTGGCTAGAATTTTACAATTATGCCAATACGTTAAAAGAGGGTCGGTTGATGAAAAATTTTAAGAATAAAAAAATGTCATATTTGAAACTGTTTATAAAAAAACCAAAGAATAATCACACCTAAAATAATATGTCAGTAAAAAAATTTAAATTTTAATATTAGAAGTTTTTAGTTAATCTATATAACTGGAATATAAAAAATTAGCTTCTCATAAATAAATTGAATATGAACAAAAATAATTTTAAAACTTTTCAGGAAATAAAATCTTTGTGTAGTTACAAAATAATCTCTGATTTAAATCTAGGTAATCATCTCAATCAAATTTTGGGGACTTTTGAGACTCCGGCGACGTTTTTCATAAAATTTAATAAACATTCTTGTTTTGATTGCTCCTGTAGGAAAAAGGTCTCCGTGAGTGATGTTCTATATATTTAAAACCAACCAAATTAATCCAAATTTTGACTTACCCGAATTGTCTATATCTTTTGAAAGGCTATAGAGAGAAACTGTGATATAATTTTAAAAGATGTGAAACCGTTATTAAAGTACTCCCAAGTAAAAAAGTGTTGATATAGTCATATATTATCATATAAAATTTTGTATAATTATATATTGGGACATATATACCAAGATATAAATAATTATATAAAATTTTACGAAATTATATCCTAAATATATAACTATATCTTGTTATATATTGCACAATATATAGTGCAACATATTACAATATCCAATTATATATAGACATATATTTAGTTACATATGCCTCATATAATTATGTATCGAATTATATACCATTACATCTAGTTCGATATGATTATATTATATTTTATATATTTGGATGAGGAGAAAATCCGGATAAAATTGTATCAAACAATATATTATTCAATCAAATTAGATCTAATTTGACACAATCTAATATGCTCATAATACGAGCTAATTTGATACAACTAGATGTTCTCATTTTTCGGATATAATTATATATAATATCAAAAGTCATATAATTTTTTTTAGTAGGGTAAGCAACTTTTTTCCTAGAAATCATAGGTCTAAAATGGATTTCGAGCTAGCGGAAATTCCAAAATATGTTGTGAGTAGTGCTTTATAAGTTTGAATAATAAGTTTTATTAATTATTCCGAGCACCAGTACTTGCACAGGGTATAATAAGTTTGTGCTAATGTTTGTAATTCCAAAAAATATTGGAACTGGACCCACCTTTAAGTATACCGATCGACTCAGAATAACATTTTGTTTCGATTAGCGATATCCATCTGTCCGTCTGTCTGTCCATATATTTTTCCCAGAAGTGTTCGGAGAATTATAAAAACCAACCCCCAGAAGCGGATAATTCTCTCACACATCGGCTCAAACAAGTGACTTTTTGAGCACTTAAAAGATCGAACTAATGGGTGATCCGCCGTGCAACTGTGACTTAGCATCCCACTGACTTTTTCCTTTTCCTGCACATCAAAGTTAAACTATGTGGATAACAATTTTCGCCAGCAGAAGGAGCCGTAAATGCATTCAAAAAGCATGTGTTGGCGGAATGGAAAAAATGCTATAACAAGTGGTTCCAACGCCTTCAAAAGTGTATAGATCATAAAGGAGAATATTTTGAAAAACAATAAAGACATTTTCAACAACAAATTTCTGTTTTTACATTGTTAGGCTTAAAATATAAATAGTTACCCTTAATATGCAAAAACATGTCTGAAAATAGCGATTTCCTACATTAACACACAAAATATTCAAAACTAGTTTCAATTACGAAATTGGTAATATGAATTAATATTTTAATTGACTACGCAACTATTTTTTTGCTTGACCTATTAAAAATTTTATTTCTGATAATATTCTAATAATTGTGCCCTATATATTAAACTTTCTCAATAATTAACATTGTAAAAATCCTTTACTATAATTATAAGATTTAATATCTTTTGTATTGGAAACAAATAAATACAAATACGCAAATGACAGTATTAATTACAAAAAATTATATACGATAACCCTAGTAAAAATGATTTTTATATAATCATTTATAAATTTTATGCAATTATGTTTCGTGTACACTCTCAGAACAATTCCGTTGTGGCAACGGAACTTTTTGCCAACCGAATTCAGTTATGGCAACCGAATTCGATTTCAATTCAGCTGCGACAACCGAATTATCTGTAGCCACAACTGAATTCGGTTGGGGCAACCGAATTACGAGGTTGCAGCAACCGAGCCAATTCGGTTGGAAAAAATTCGGTTGTCACAACGGAATTGTTTTGAGAGTGTAATATTGTGAAATATATACATATATTTTTATATGACTACATCCCCTGTGGGAAAAGGAACCGGTAATCGGACACGTCACGTGACCGGTCCTTGGGGACGAGGACCGGTTCTTTTATATGAAAAGGACTAGTAACTTTTACATGGGCTTGTCGTAGGGGGGGGGGTCAATTGCCCCTTGTGACGTGTCACAGGACCGTCGCAAAAGATCCTGTCACATTTTTGTTAAAATATGCAACTACGAAACGATGTATTGTAATTTTGTTCTAAATTTGATGATTCTATGGTATTCCATGGAATTCCTTGCCCTATTAAGTACCAATTTAGATTTAAATTTTTATTATTCGCAATATATTTTTACCAGGAATTAAATTCAACAAATCTTATTTGTTTTAGTTCAGTCAAATGCCTGATTTTTATGGAGTTAATTATCTTTGGTTATTTATTGCAGACAGAAAATTAAAGCAGAAAAAAATGATTTTAACTGAAACAAATGGCTTTCAAAGAAGTTTAATTCATTGCAATTTTTAAAGCACTTGCATTTTTAGTTTTTCCATGTTTATTGGATAGTTTAAAAATAAAATTGAAAAAAATTCTTAATACGATTTTAACGGACGATATTTCAAGTATAAAAAAGGTTTCTAAAAAAATTCAAAAAGGATTTTAAAGGAAAAATCAATTTGGAATATTTTGATAAAAAAAGCTATTTTTTTCACAGGCGCCAGATTTGGGTTTAGCTCACAGTTTGTCTTTAGAAAAATATAGTTTAGTCCCCGTGTCCGATATTTTTCGGTACTTAACTTTCCTGAAATACTAACATGTTCTCACCAGTGCGCCCACTGTACATACAAGAGTTCCACAACAGTTGTACAACAATCTGGTGAATGACTTGATTACTAAGCGCCTACTCAACACGTTAAGTATTAATCCAATAACTTAATATTTAATTAATCATATAATCGTTCGGTCAAAATTGTTTTGATCGTTTAATCGATCAAAATAAATACCGAAGTAACTGACAACTCTAATATTTGTACCACTGGAATGCCCTGGTTCAGTCCCATTTTCACCTGTCACGGGACAGGTACTTTAAGACGGGTGCTCTTTTCACCAGTCACATGACTGGTACTTTGAGACCAAACTTATTTTCACCGGTTACGGGACAGGTCACAGGTACTTTCAGACCGGTCCTGTTTCCACTAGTCATGGGACCGTTGGCGGACTTAGGTCGGTCTGGTGTGGGCAAAGCCTGCTCTTACCCACCCCAGAATTTAAAAAAATCTATTTATAATTCTTTTTCTATGATTATTTTTTTTAATATCAGTTAATCCTGTGTTTTTGATTGGGAAAATATCTACTGGTTTCCTAGGAAGATAATTTGTTTGAATCTAGCGGTCAGTTTTAGAGTCAGAACTAAGATAAATTTTGTCTCGAATGTTTCTTAAATAAGAAATGTTTTCAAAAATTCTTACTTAAGAAATATTCAAGAAACAGATCGATCTTAGTTCTGGCTATAAGAAAAAAATTTCTTAGGTTTAATAGTTTTTTAAAGGAATAACTATTTAATATCACACTCATAAAAATTAGTTAAAAATGATGCTGCAGAAAAACTTGTTATATTAGCATATTTTTTTGCTAAATGGTAGTAAAATAAGAACAGCAAAAATAAAGCTGTTAAATTTGCAGAAATTTAGTTATATTTAAGTTAACTTTTAGTTAATTGAAAATGACAAATTGTACTGTAAAATCCGCAGAGAAATTTGCTAAATATTAATGGACTAAAAATAAACTGTTATATCTACAAAATTTTTGTTATTTTTAAGCTAAATTCAGTTGAATGTAAATAGCAGTCTATCCTGTTAAATTAATAGAAATATTTGCAAAAAACTGCAAACTGCTGTTTTTAAAAAGCTCGATTTTTATTATCATTTAAAAAAAATCGAAAAAAGCATTCCAAAATTTTAAGTTTTATTATGATTTTTAGGCTACTAATTATTTAGCAAAATTTTTTGCTGGTTTTAGCAGGTTAATTTGTTATTTTCTATTAGCAGAAATTTAACTCAACTATATCTAAAACTCTGTATATTTAAAAGTTTTAAATTTGCTGCTCCTTACAAGAATATAGCAAGAATAATCTGCTAATTTAGCAGTTTTCTTCTGCAGCATAATTTTTAACTAATTTTTAGTAGTTTTAACTAAATTTTTTACAGACTTTTTCCTATTAATGTAGGATTTCTCTAAAAAAAAATATCATAGATTTCATATTTTTTAATGGAATAATTAGTTAATGTCAGCGCACATATGGCGAAGGCAAATTGATAGCGAGACGAGGAGAATGAGTAAAGGCTGGGGTGAAGTGGAAAATATTGCGATGGACAGATCTGAATGGAAGAAGTTTGTTAAGGCCCTATGCTCCTTATAGGAACGATGGGAATATATATATATATATATCACAAGGAAGTTACTTCTACTACAATATTTTGCGGAAATTTCAATATGTTTCAGAAACAAAAATTCTACGACGAACATCTCAGTTTTTGATCACTTCGGTAATTTAAGTGGTCAGAATATGGGGTTAGAATGGGTGCGTCAGAGGTGGAAGAAAATATGAGACAGGTTGATCTTAGATTTCTTTTCTTCATCAAATATCCAAATTTTATACTATTCTGAGCGTATAGCATTCCCTGCACGAGGTTTTCTTCAGAAAATGGATGAATTTTTCAGTGTTTTCTATAAAAAACATAGAGATTCTCATAGGATAAGCTACCGGAATTATTGAATTTTGAAAATTATGAAAATTTTATCAAAAGGGAGGGAGTTATTTTTAAGTCTTTTAAGATTAAGGGTCTGTGAATAGGCAAATAAACAGCCGAACATAAATGGGGCCCTGGCCCACCCCAGAAAAATGGTCTAGGTACGCCTATGCATGGGACAGGTCCTGTTTTCACCGGTCATGAGACAGATCGCAGGATAGGTTCTTTCAGACCGGTCCTATTTTCACCGGTCATGGAACAGGTGCTCGCGCCATAACTGCCCCCTATTTTTCCACAGGGTCAAAACACATTTAATTATATAAAATAATATTAACTAGATCCACCATTTTCCGGATCATTTATTGGATCCGAAAAATAGTGGATCTAGTTAATATAATTATATATAAATAAATATGTATACAGTGATATAATTATATAAAGTTATACGATTTTATGTTATATATTACACATGACAATACTCACTAATGTATAATTCTAAAAAATTATAAATGGTTATATAAAGAAATTTTGTTCTTTAGTTCGATTTTAGATCACAAATTAATATCACTTTCTGTTTTAAATTATTTTTCAAATTAAAGAAAGATATAATTTTCACAACTAAATTACAAAGAATAAATAAATTTGAAAGAATTCGATAAGGCCGGCAAGACAGAATTCATATTTGCGCGTAATTTGGGAAGAGTTGTCAAACTCCATATAAAATAATTATTTTTCACTTGCGTGGAATTGTTGAGAAATTGCGGCGGAATTTTTTTCCCCATCAATTTAATAGACAGAACCATTTGTTGTGATTGTAACTTTCTAATGATTGTAAAAACTTTGTGAATTTTTAAGTTTGTGTTACAGTTTTTGGAATTTGAACATAAAACGAAATTTTTTCTCTCTTGTGAACAAAACAATGGGCTTTAATAAGAAATTTTTAAAGAAAAAACTTGCTTCCTGATAAAAGTTAAATTTGCTAATACATATTTGAAAAAGTGTAGCTTTAAAAATAATTATCAATTTTGATAGATTTTTAGATCGCATTTTCAAGTGTTAAACTGTGTAATTAAAAGGACATATGAAATATCTTTTAACGAAGTTAAATTTTTACCTTATTTCCGTCTGTGAAAATTTTGGCAGTAATTATTTGGCGAGTTTCCTTAAGAAACTCGACCTTTCGTCCAATAAGAGTTTAAAGTTTTTGTTGAACAAAACTGCAAAGGAGAGAAACTCCTTTTTTGTATTTTATTTACGTATTTCAAAAAACACTTTATACACGAAGGAGCTTAAGTTACCGAAAAATCTTTATAAAAGTTTTATTTTGTTTTAAAACACAATTTACGATTTAATTATCCTTAAAATTGTAGATGTTGTAGATAACAATTGTTGTTGTTGCAGGTGCGGCAGGGAATTGTAAGGTGAATTTGTTATAGTTTTTTTTTATTTCTTCGAAAACTTTCTTAAAAACTTTGCAAACTAAATGTGTAACGCACGTTTTCTTTTCAAACAATTTAAAATACACATTGGGAAATACATACATATGTGATTTCATATGGTAGAGTATTTTTTTTTTATACACTGGGTTGTTTTATTATTAATTTAAGTTTTAATTAGTTTATAAACAATTTTCGTTCATTTAATTTGTTTCTCTCATTTAATCTGTCACTGATTTGACGTTTTATTTATAACAGGATTTATCGTTACACATTCTTTTCTTGTTTGTTTCTTTTTTTTTATTGAACTGAACGATGCAATAAACACACGACCGCTTTGTTGTAAAGCTAAATAGCGAATGATCTAACGGTTTATTTAACATCCACAATTTGAATGCTTTGAAAGTGATAAAAATTGAAAACAAGCGTCAGCTGCTGGTTTTATCACAAACACTACAACAACACAACATCACTGCATCCCCAAGATGCAAGAAGACGGGACTCGACTCATTCAATCATTTATTCGATACAATGGCGTCTGTGAGGTTTATCGCCGTATCACTGAAATGTGAGGGGTGCAATTCAAAAGCACGCCCTCCTTTACCATAAGAATACACACGAATGAGAGAAATTTCCCCGTATTTCTATAGTTAAGCGCAAAATCTTGTATTTATTGAGTTGAATGTATGAGTGTTTGTTAACTCTCTTTCTCTATTTCTTTCTCATTCTCTCCTAGTTTTATTCTATTAAGTGAACGATTTAATTTAGTTCTTGTTGTTTTGTGCCCCCACCCCCCCTCTCTGGACAGACCCCTTCAATATTTTAACTCTGTTATGGGTCTTTATTAAAAGACAATTTTCTCATTTTGTGTGAATTTTCTTCACGTTTCGTTGGAAAATTCAATTTCTTCTGTGTATTTTTTTCATCCTAATGATGTTGAAGGTGAAGTTGGTTGTAGTTAATATAGCGATGTGTATGTGTGTTGCTGACGACAATGGCCTCTTTTATCTTCTACACCCTTCCTCTTCCCTGTTGGTCCCTAAGGTCTTCCCTCTTCGGGATGTTTGTTTGGCAAAATGCTTAATACTTTATTTTATTACAGTTATTCTAGGGTTTTTCCAAGCTTCCGTTATAAAAACTAAAATAAAAGGAATTTAAAGATTTTTTTCTCCATGTACCCCGCGTTAAGTGTAAGTGAGATGGCATGAATAGATGGATGGTATAAAACAAAAAATTGGATTTTCATCGTCAGGCATTTACATTTAGCAGTATTAAGGATATAATATGAGTACTGTTGTGTGTGTTGGCATGAATGTTGTTTGTTGAGCTCTGCTCGGTTCTGGTCTAAATGAATGGATGGTTGGTTTTTTTTTGGGTGGTCATGTTTTTTTTTTTGTTTGTTTTGTTTTTGTTAAAGCTTACCGCTCAAAACGATTACTCACCGAGGAATTTATTTCGAATATCATTTTTGACAACTCAATTTATTTTTATTAATTTTCCTCTCCTCGCCAGACCAAACATGCTACACCATGGTATTACATACATAAAAAATGGGTATATTTACAGTAAAGGCAATCAAACTAGCATTTTATAAACTCATATTCAGCAAAATGTTTTGCTGATTTTAGCAAGGTAAACTCTTATTTTCAGTTAAATAAAAGTTATTTTCTATTTTTATCTTTTACACAAAATATCTGCTAATTTCGGAAATTTTTTTTTGCAAAGTCAATTTTAATTAATTTTTAGTACTCTTTTTTGCTATTTTTACAGGTTTATTTCTATGAGTGGAGAAGGAATACACGCCAAGATGATTGCGTATGCAAATGACGTTATTGATCAGAGAAATATTGCAGGGGCAGTCCAAATTTTTGTACGAGCATACGAACTCTAACAAAAAGTAAGTAAGCAATTCCTTAGTTAAAATATATCAAAAAAGGTTTTATCGAAAAACAATCTGGAACTTTCACATTAATAACAATTTGCGTAAGCAAATCTGAAACCAAATTTATAATAATCATTATTAGATGTATTTTTGCTTACACCTATACTTAAAATAATACGTCAGTAAAAAAAAATCTGTCAAACGTTTTAGTTGAGACATTTAAGCAAAGATTTTTAGTTATTTTCGTTTAACATAATGCTAAAAATTTTCAAAACTATTTATAACTAATTTTTCAGAACCCTTTCGTTAAATTTTACACAATTTATTGATAACATATAATATTTTCATGTTTTTTTTTTATTGCTCGGCAAATGACGCCAACAGTGTATCCCAAGTTTTAAAGATGGCGCTATTTTTACTCTCCCGTTTTTTTTAGAGAGAAAACTTAGAGAGATAGAACAAAATTGAAGAAAATTTAGAATATCCCTAACCACACCATAGCCCCGTAAAAAGGCTATCCTAAAATAGACCTTGGTGGGGCGTTGGACCCTCGGAAATTTGCCTTGCTGGTCTTATCGAATTTTTTCAATAACTTTTATTCTTTGTAATTTACTTGTAAAAATTGTATCATCTTTCTTTGATTTGAAAATAATTTAAACAGAAAGTGATATTAATTTATGATCTTGAGTCAAACTAAAATAACATTCAAAAATTTTCGACTTCATAAAATGGCCCATATCTCGAAATCTAAGGGAGATAGGGCACAACGGACAAAATATTTGCTCCTAATTGTCCTTAGATGATATGGACTAGGTTCGAGGAGGCTCCCGACACCCTAAATTTGAAAAAATTTTACAACTCAGTATAATTACAAATTAAACTGTAGTTTTACTAATTATCTACACGCAAAAAATAAAAAGTGTATAATTGCCGAAGTACTTCGGTAAAATACAACTTCAAAAGTTTTCTGCTAAGTTAGACAAGTCTTTAAATAAAATACAATAATTTCTAAGATAAGTTACAAAAGAAAAAACTTAGGTAACTTAACATATTTTGAAGTGCGTGAAAATAGAATGGATAAAAAACTAAGGCAAGTTGAAAAAACTAAAAATTGGTGAATAGGATTGTATTTTTTTATTATCTTACACGTAATACTTTTGAAGTTGTATTTTACCTAAGTACTTCGATAATTATACACTTTTTATTTTTTCCGTGTACTTGACTCTTAAATTCTTGATCTCTTCGACTTTGACCATTTTTTTATATATGATTTCTAAAGGCGTGTACATTTCAAAAAAAAATACAAAAAAAAATTTATTTTTTAAAAAAAGGTGATTTTTATTGAAAAATATGGTTTTTTGCCAAATAGCTAAATTATGAATATTTTAACGAGTATGAAAAAAAAAAAAAAATCTATAAACTATAATTTATACATTTATTGTCGCCAAAATGAATTTTATTGCGAAAATACCACTTTAAATATTTAAACAAATATTTTTGAGAATTACACTTTTTGTAAAAAAAACGCGTGATTTTTCACAAATATACATAGCAAAACCAAGATTTTTACTCTAACTGTTTAAAAATTTTGCGCTAAACTATAGGAACACTATGTACAGGGGCACCTAATGCCCAAATATGCAGTTCTGTGCATCAAGTGAGTTTTTTTTATTAAAAAACCGGTATGTTGCCAAATGGCTACACCGTGCATTTAAGGGTTAAATACTCAAAATAGCAAAATAACCAAAAATAGCCGTGAAATCAACTAAAATCCTTGTTAAATTGATGAATGGGTGATCATGGGAGTCGTAAAACAACCAACAAAACCTATCCGTAAGTTTAACATATTCTTTAGTAAATTTACATTTTGAAGTTTGACTATTTGATGTGGTGTTATTTTGACAATATATCATCAAATGTATTAACAAAAATTAGTTACGCCAACAGTTATATTTCATCAAATAGAATAATTATTTTGTTGTTTTACCTATACATTTTATTCCATTCAACAATGCATTTTGTTCAATTAATTCATATTTTATCGATTCATTAATATTTTTTAGATTTACATTTTATTTTATTATAATATTTTATCAGTGTAAAATCTAAACAAAATTAATTAATTTGATAAAATATTAAAATAATAAAATATAAAATTGAAATAATAATACTTATGTACACACTCAAAACACAATTCTTAAAGCACATGTCCAAAGACATATAAATTTATTTAATATATTTAATAATTAAAATACATTTGATATTGAAATAAATAGTTTACTTCACAATAAAAGAAAATAATTTAAAGACAGAGAATATAAAATATAATTGCAGTATTTAGATTTTACAATTTACATAATATTCGTAACTTTAAAATTACATAAATTTATATTAATTAATAAATATTCACTGAACAATTTACAACAAGTCACTAATTTTAATTTGTTAATTTATTAATATTTCCAAACATTTTACACGCTTACAAGAGGAATTACGCGACAAAACTAACTAACCACACTAAATTTTTTTCTACAGATTTATAATACGTTTTTTCAAATTGAAGAACAATTTTACTAAATTAACTTTACTGACCTTTCAACAAAATTTTGTTAACTACTTGAACAAAAATTTGCCAAAACAGCAGTTGCTTCGTGAAGTATTTTTGCTGACAATAAGAATGTGCATTTAAAAAAAAAAACAGTTGATTTGAAAAAACATACATACATTAATTTGAATAAAAAAGATAATTGTTTTAACAATTTGTTTCATCAAAAAGTAACAAAATATTTGTGTTGACTTCACTTACCACTTTTGGTTCAGTGTAGGGAATTCAAACGGGTAACGATATTTCATTTATTTGGGTAACGGTATTTTAAGGATAACAACATTTCCGTTATGTGTAGGTATTGCCTGCCAACCCTATTTTTAAAATCTTGCTATTTTTGCATAATTTATTTAAAAGAACTTGGTTGATAACATTTCAATTACAATTTTTTGAAAGTGGCAAACAAAAATCAACTTAAACAAAGTGTGATATCGAAAATGGGGTTAAAATATGCAGGTGCAGTAAAAGTGTTTCTATTTTTATTGGCACAACTGTACACTTTTGTATATGTATATAAAAATCGTTTCAAATTTATATTCATTTAAACGAGTGTATGTGTTTGTGTGTATATTAAGGTGGGTGGGGTTTTTGTGTTGCTGCTGTCGTTTGTTGTTGTTGTTGGGGTTTTTAATGCCACTCTTCGTAAGTGAATTCAGTTAATTTATTATCGGGAATTATTGCCTTTATTGTTATTGTTTTCATTTTTTTTTTTTTTTTTTGGTACACATAATAATTTATTTTACTCATATTATCCTTTATATTCACCTCCTACACTTCTGTTACTGCTGCTGTTTCTTTACGTCTTCTCTACCTTGCAAGGATAATATCACAATGAGTTATCTCTGATCTTAATGAAATTCGAATATGTGATAGAGACACGGATTTTTTTAGGGTTAAAGAGTGGAGTCAAAAATTAATCCACTTTTTAAATCTATTTCTTATGATTTTAGAAAATCATAGACCAAAGTGAGTTCCAAATGGCAATGGTTTTTTTGAAGATATGTACATATAAAGTTATTTTTGTCAAGATTTTTTGTTAATACCTATTTAATCGAGGGTTGTCTGGACTTTTTTCGATATTCGTAATTATTCGGCTTTTAGGCAATTTTTCCCAAAGAGCTTTTTATTACTCATATTTCAAAATCTGATTACCCGGCGGCAAAAATATAGGCAACATGGGTATCAAAATGTAAAATTTCGTGACTTTCAGACATATTTCTGTACAAAAACAGGGTAAATTTTATCCTGACTTCTCATCCGCAAACATGTGTTTTTTTTTTACTTCTCTAATACAAATCTGATTTTCATTACACAACAAAATATTTTGCCAACTGAATGCTTTGGTTGCTGTGACCGAATTATTTGGATGTCACAATCCAGTGTGTTGATAGGACAATTGGAATTTACTATTGCAAACTAACTTCTATTGTATTAATCGAATTTCTTTCGCCACAAACAATAAAAAATTTTTCTGTGCAAGATAGGAGGGAGACCATCGGGATAGCTTCCTTTTTAGTTGGTTTCTATCTCAGTATGTGTGTATATTTTTGAAAACGTCGAGAATGTTTTTTTTTTTTTTTTTTTTGTAGAAGTTCTAACATTTACATTATTTTATAGAGCAATTAGGAAATGAATTCTCGTTATTGTAAAACAATGTAGTGGGTGTGTATATGTTTGCGTATGTGTGCGATAGTGTTTGGCTTTCCTTTGCATTATACCATTTTGTTAGGATTTTATAAGTTCATCAACACGTTTAAGCTTATTTTACCAAGGATATCCCATCTTCATCATCATCACTGAGTACATTCAGTAAATTAATGTTTCGTAATTTCTTTTATTTTGATTTGTTTGTTGTTGTTATTGCTGCTGCTGTGTATTTGTTGGGATAAATTCCATTTCGTAAATAGGGATTTTGTTTTAGATAAATAGATAGGATCATGGAAAATTAAATGCATTTAACTTATTTTATGTATATATGCACATTTGTATATATTTAGAAAAGTATAGTTGTATTTGTGAATGTAAACTCGTTCAACAATTCAATCAAAATTTATTTTTGTATTATGTATCTACATATTTACAGATTTTTGTTAAAGAAAAAAGTACTTCAAGGCATGTGACCCGTAAAGCGTCTTGCTTCAAAAAAATTTCAATAACACTTTATTATTAATTTAAATCTTTATCATATTACTGCAATTTTCGAATTATTAAAATTGAGATTAATGTAATAATTTCAAAAGTGGTTTTGATTATATTTTGTTTCAGTTTTGATAAATTCAACCTTTGGAGTAGTGTTTTATTATTTTTGTCTTACTTATGTAATTATTTTTATTACTTTGTTTGGTTTTAAACCTAACAGATTGTTGATTTATTACAACAAATTCCTACAACCCATACATTTGTACAAAATTAGTACACTCACAATATTTTATCGTTAAAAACAACCTAAAATACATATTAAATTAATTGAAAACACAATTAAAAAAAGGACTACTGATTTTTCATTATATTCAAACCATTTTGCTATTTATTTTCAACATACATGGGATTTTTTAATGAAATTTCATTACCATTAGTTCATACCAATGACAATGAAAAAAAGTTCATTTAATGGTAATGAAATATTTTTCATTAGAAAAATCATTACTAATGGTAATGAAATTACACTAATGTATAAAAAAACCAATTACAATTGATTAAAAACCATTTGTTTACAAAAAAATTCAGACAAATGATAACGAACAACGGGTTTGGCCGGGGAAGTTATAAAACATAATTTTATAATGCCTGGATACAAATAACAATGGAATGGAAAGTTATATTTAATTTCAAATGAGCATGAGCCTGAATGAGCATATTCCATCTTCGATTTCAACGAGTTTTACTCCGTTTTTACGTTTTTCTGTCAATGGCAATTATTTTTTTTAATTTATTTATTATCAATGGTAATGAAATTTAAAATCATTGTCATTAATCAATGAAATTAAATTTTAGAATCATTACCATTAATTAAAAAAATTGTAATGAAAATAATTTCATTACAATTGATATCAATGCAATGGTAATGAAATCATCAATTAATTAGTCCACCTAATTAATTAGTCCCATGTATGATTTTCAAACATTGTTTAAACAATCCATAAAAGAAATAAAAATAATTGAAAAGTCTATTTAAACAATCATCAATTTTTAACTGATAATTTTCAAAACACTACACCATACACAAACACACACGTTCATATTTTTATTGGCTATGTTTGCGTGTATGAGTAAAGACCCTACCGGAAATTTTAATAAACTGTCACCGGACTGGCCCCTCTATATGAAATAGAGTGGTCACTTTTACATGGCGTTGTCATAGGACGGGGAAGTTGACCCCTTGTGACATGTCACAAGACAAATCCTAGGACAGGTTACTGAACTCTCATAAAAAACAAAGTTCAGGGAATATTTGACTGAAAATAACAACTCGTACAGAAGATACATATTTTTTACTAGTTTGTTTTTTATTGATTAATAAAAAAGTTAAACAATATATTTCAATGTATTTTAATTGAAAACAAACTTTACCTATTACTTTTTATATATAAACCTCAATCGGTTATGGACAATATGTTGTGAGTGTATGTATGGTATATATTGTATTAATGTTTCCCTTAAATAACGAATTGTCGATTTTAACATTAATTAACAATTCTGGATCTTTCAAAATAAAAGAAACTATGGAGGTGTCATTCAAAATTCATACATTTGAGACCAAATGGAACAAAAATTCTTCTGGTTTTGTTAAGTAGTTCTGTTCCGAATCATACGCCGATAGATTAGGAAAAAATAAGAAATTTATCTGCCAACACTAAAGAGCCAAAGAACATAAATACAGTAGCCAACCTACTAAATGGTTATACTTGTTATGACTTCCTGCTCAGCATTATAAGAATGTTCCCTCACGATAAACTCACAACTATACTCCTTTTATCTTCGGGCTGTTCCAAAAAGTGGTGTACCTAGATTTTATTTTTATTTTTATCTTCATAAATATTGTAGTCTCGATGGATCTAATTCCATAAGATTGTGTTAACAAATAAATACTACTAAAGGGTGCCAGCATTGAATATCGATAATTCCCAATTTAGGGGACATATATAATACACTCATACAAATAAGTCCGTAAAAATAGCAGAAAAAGTTACTAAAAATTAGTTAAAAATGATGCTGCAGAAAAAACTGCTAATATTAGCAGAATCAGTTTGCTAAATATTAATAAAATGAAAACAGCAAAAAAACTGTTAAATTAACAGAATTTTAGTAATATTTGAGCTAAATTGTTGTTAATTGCAAATAACAATTTAACCTGCTAAAATTAGCAAAAAAATTTGCTGAATAGTAGTTTAATAAAAATAGCAAAAAAAAACTGTTAAATTTACAGAATTTTAGTAATATTTGAGCTAAATTTTTGTTAATTGCAAATAACAATTTAACTAGAATGAAAATAGCAAAAAAAAACTGTTAAATCTACAAAATTTTTCGTAAAATATTCTGAAATCAACAAAACTTTTGCAGATTACTAGTGGACTGGAAAAAGGTTAAAAGGAGCAAATGAAATGAAAATTAAGAAATAAAAAATAAATGTGTGTTTAAAAACGTACTTGGGACCAGTTTATTGAATGTGTCAATTAATTGAAATTTTTTCCATTGGCATTGTTCAATGCCTAAATGCCCATTTATAATTGATGAAAGAAGTATTTGTTTTCATGTTTTAATAAAAGAATAAATTAAGAAAACGAGTAAAAAGGTTAAAGTCGGGCATGCCGACTATACAATACCCTACACCAGTCTGGTGTATTGTTTGGATCCGAAATTCGAATGGGTTAAAATGGGGCTTATGTCAAAATTTTCTATAATGTGAGTCAGCGCACCAAATTTCATTAAAATATCTTAATATTTGCGACCTGCAGTTTGTAACCAAGCCAATTTTGGGTGGACCCTTATATGGGCACTTGTTCTAAACATGGACCGATGTTCACCAAAATCAATAGGCTTCGTCCTTGGGCCAACATAGGTCTATGTACCAAATTTTATCCAAATATCTTAATATTTGCGACCTGCAGCGTATAAACAGTATAATTTTGGTAGGACCCTTATATGGGCACTAGGTCTAAACATAGACCGATGTTCACCAAAATCAATAGGCTGCGTTATTGGGCCAATATAGGTCTGTGTATCAAATTTCATCAAAATATCTTAATATTTGCGACCTGCAGCGTATAAACAGTATAATTTTGATAGGACCCTTATATGGGCACTAGGTCTAAACATGGACCGATGTTCACCAAAATCAATAGGCTGCGTTATTGGGCCAATATAGGTCTATGTAATAAAATCTCGTCAAAATATCTTAATATTTACGACCTGCAGCGTATAAACAGTATAATTTTGGTAGGACCCTTATATGGGCACTAGGTCTAAACATGGACCGATGTTCACCAAAATCAATAGGCTGCGTTAATGGGCCAATATAGGTCTGTGTACCAAATTTCATCAAAATATCTTAATATTTACGACCTGCAGCATATAAACAGTATAATTTTGGTAGGACCCTTATATGGGCACTAGGTCTAAACATGGACCGATGTTCAAAAAAATCAAACTTGTTCGTCCTTGGGCCAACATAGGTCTGCGTACCAAATTTCATCAAAATATCTTAATAGTTGCGACCTGTAGAGTGCGCACAAGATTGCATGGACAGACAGACAGACGGACGGACGGACAGACGGACATCGTTAAATCGAAATAAAAAAAAATTCTGAACCGATCGGTATACTATAGGGTGGGTCTACGACCAATATTTTTTGGTGTTACAAACATCAGCACAAACTTATAATACCCTGACCACATAGTGGTGTAGGGTATAAAAAATTAAAAATTCGCGTATTTCTTATATTTTTTTATATTACAATTCATTTTCTTCAATTATATGTACCATTACCATTGTTTTCATCAATGCAAATTGATAAAATTTCATTGGCATTGAATGGTGATGAAATTTGTTGGCATTGACATTGAGATAAAGTAATGCCAATTATATTTCCATGCCAATGAAAATTTCCCAAGAATGATTTTTTGTAAAAGTGGTAATATTTATAGCAGGCACCCGATATTAATACTTTTAAAACGTTTTATTTTGTTTTTTCCTCAATAAAAAAAAATCACTTGTGTACAAATGAATTTATTTTTCTTGATGGATATTTTGTTTTCATCAATTTTTTTATTTTTTGTTTTCTTTTCGAAAACAAAATTTAAAAAATATTCGTACTGATATTTTCAGGAAAGTTGAGAATTATTTTTATTTTGTACTGAGGAAAAAACAAAAAAAAACGTTTTTTTTGTATTGAGGAAAAAACAAAATAAAACGTTTTAAAACGTTTTTTTTTAGTTTTTTCTGATTTTGTAAAAATTCATAAAACAACATTCATATAGACACATTTCTGCATCCAATAGTTATTAAAAAGTAATAAAAATTTCAGCCGAAAAGACTTCTACAAAGCATGATAGGCTGAATAATTTTGTGCAAAAGACAAACTGTGGTCATTAAAACAATAGGATTTGTGAGCAACTAACCACAAAAACTTCACTTAAAAAATTGAAAAATAATGGCGGAATGCGAAAAAAGGCTTTATGGTACAAAATTTTAATTTTGATATTTAATCAGCGATTAACATTCTGCAAGCAAATATATTGATGCAAAACTATTCCTTTTTGCAAAAATTTTTGTCGTGATTTTTTGTTTTTGCAATCTAACTAGCTAATTTGGGTATAGGATATATGTCTTATAGTCCCTAGATTATGGATTTTAAAGAACCCCACTTAAAAAATTGCAAACTAATATCGGAACGCGAAAAAAAACTTTATGGTACAACAAATGAATTAAAAATTCTTATCAGAAATTTACATTCTGCAAACAAATACACTGATGCAAAAAATTTTCTTTTCGCAAAATTTTTTTCGCGAATTTTTTTTGCAAACTAACCACCAAACTTTTATATGAGAATATTGGTATTATAGTCCCAAGATTATGAATTTTAAAAATCCGCACTTAAAAAATGGCAAAAAAAATCGCGGAACGCGAAAAAAAGCTTTTTGGTACAAAAAATAAATTAAAAAACTCAGTCAGCGATTTACATTCTGCAAACGAATATGTTGATGCAGAAATTTTCCTTTTTGCAAAATTTATTTTTCGCGAAATTTTTTGAGTAAGAACTACCAAACTTTGGCATAAGATATGGGTATCATAGTCCCAAATTAATGAATTTTAAAAAACCGCACCCAAAATTTTTTAAACTTAATCAGCGATTAACATTCTGCTATACATATGTTACATACATATACATATGTATATTGATGCAAAACTATTCCTTTTTGTAAAATTTTTTTTCCCAATTTTTTTTGTTTTTGCAATCTACCCAGATAATTTTGGTATAGGATATAGGATATCCCTAGGTTGTGAGTTAAAAAAAAAACTGCGCTTAAAAATTTGTAAAATAATGGCGGAACTCGAAAAAAAGCTTTATGGTACAAAAAATAAATTAAAAAACTCAGTCAGCGATTTACATTCTTCAAATGAATATGTTGATGGAAAAATTTTCCTTTTTGCTAAATTTTTTTTCGCGAAACTTTTTGCATACTAACCACTAGGGATACCGATCCCGAAATCCCGATCCCGAAAATCCCGGGATTTTCGGGATTTAGGAATCCCGAAATCCCGGGATTGGTCTTGAAAAAATCCCGGGATTTCCGATTTCATTATTTGCCATATTGTATCTCTTTTTGTATTTTTTTTTTATTGTTATATTCGACCTAAATCACATAAATGTAATAGGCCTATTTTTTAATCACTGGATTTATTTTTAGATTTATCTTATTTTGTTAAAAAATTAATGCTTTGTTTTTTAATTTGAAAAATTTATAATTTTTATTAAATTCTTATACTTATTCGCCAATATAATCTGCAGGAAAATCATTAAATTTTGTAAAAATGTGAACACAGGAATTGAAATAAGCTAAATCCAAAATGGATTTAAAAAATAAATAAATCCGTTTTGGATTTAACTTAATTTTATTCCAGAAATTCCATTTTCGCAAAATTTAACTTTTTCTTTCACATTATATAAGGGAATAAGTGTTATATCTGGATAAAAATATAAAATTTTAAAAATTGAAAAACAAAGCATTAATGTGGATTTTTTAACAAAATAAAATAAATCCAAAAATAAATCCAGTGATTAAAAAAACGCCAAATATCTTATTAAATGTTATTAAAGACTAATTTTTCCCATTCATAAATGAATGCTTCACTTGCCAAATGGATTAACTCCATTTTCTGAACTTTATAAAATTTTAATTTCAAACCCCTTTATTGACTAACTGTGAAATATTCAAAACAAATTTCTCTGATAAGAAATATTAACACTACTAAATTACAAAATCTATAATTTAACGGGAATTTTAAAAAACAGTATATATTTTCTCACTAATACTCATTTATTTTTCTATATGGAGTTAATCGATTTGGCAATTGAATAAATTACAGATTAAATAAATCTGAATAAAATTATTAATAATTTAAAAACTTTTATTCAGCTGTGAAACTTTTGAAAATCATAATTCAGGTTTATTTAATCTCTTAACGGACATGTTTTTATTTATTTTATTGATGATTTGCTAAAATCATAACTTCATCCAAAATAATATTGCCGACTAAAACAGCAAAGTCTTGTTAAATTAGAAAAATTTAACAATCTGTCTTTCTGAAATCAGCGGAGGTATGTTCTTAATATTTTATGTTAGTTGATTTAAAAAAACTAATAGTCACTAAATATTTCTGATGATATCAACAGAGTAGTTTGTATTTGCATTCAATTAATTTTAGCCAAATATAACTAAAAATTTGCAGTGTTTTAGTAAAAACTTTTAGTTAAAAAGTTTCTTCAGAGGTAAATTGTAATTTGTAATTTGCTTAAATTTAACTCATAAGTATAGTTTTAATCGCGGAACTTTTTTGCTTATTTTTAGTAGCTTTTTCTGCTATTTTTACATACTTATTTCTATGAGTGTAGTTTCTGTTTAAAGCCAGATTCACAATGCTGTAGTACTCCACTCTGAGTGGATTTTGTTCCTTTCTTTTTTGCATTTACATATTTTTTATCTCTATTTTACACACTGCACTCTGCAGCGTAGAGTACTCCAGCATTGTGAATCCGGCTTAATTTGTTTATTTCTTCATACTTCAAGAAATAATAAGTACATTTTAAATGAATTATTTTAATTTGTAGGATTTATTTCAGCTATTTATTTTTAAACTTAAAAATATGATGAAATAAAAAAAATCCCGAAACCCCGAAAAATCCCGAAATCCCGAAAAATCCCGGGATCCCGAAAAATCCCGGGATCCCGGGATTTCAATTTTCAAAATCCCGAATCCCGGGATTTGTAAAAACCAGTCCCGTTCGGCATCCCTACTAACCACCAACCTTCGGCATAAGATATGGGAATTATTGTCCTAAGGTTAAAAATTTTAAAAAACCGCAATTAAAAAAATTCAAAATATTGGCGGAATGCGATAAAAGCCTTTATGATACAAAAAAATAGTTAAGAAACCTAATCAGCAATTTATATTCTGCAAAAGAATACATTAATGGAAAAAAAATTTTTTTTGCAAATTTTTTTTGGCAATTTTTTTTTTTTGCGAACTAATTACCAAACTTTGGTATGAGATATGGGTATTATGGTCCCTAGGTTATAAATTTTAAAAATCTGCACTTAAAAAATTGCGAATTAATGGCGGAATGCGAAAAAAGTTTCATGGAGCAAAAATTTAATTAGAAAACTTTTACAGCGATTTCATTCCGAAAATGAATAATAGCAAAATGTTGGTCAATTGGCAAACATTTTAGCAAAAAAAAATATTTGCAATATATGTTTGTATGTATATACCGCTCAACAGTTCACTCTAGGATATTATATGATTTTCTACAGATTTGAAACCAAAAACCATAATAGTATCTCCACCATAAAAATAAAACAAACATTTTAAAATTCTATTCATATTTTTGTACTTAGTACAAAGATGAAAAACAAAAAAAACGTTTTTTAAAACGTTTTAAAAAGTTTTATTTTTTTATCAATTTTTTTATCTTTGATATTTATACCTAAAGATATTTTTCGAATTTCAACTTGAGGGATATTTTTGTTTTAAAGTACATTTGAAATTTTTTGTTTTCGATTGAGAAATAAAAACATTTTGAACTTTAGTGATATTTATTTTTGATAAAAACAAAAAAAAAAACGTTTTCTGGTGCCTGATTTATAGACAATAACATATTAACCATAACAACCCAGTCAGAAATCGCCAGTGGTACAAAAAATCAAGCACTGGCATACCACTGGGTAACCACGGTGTTAAAAATAAATGACTGGCAGAACACTCATTTGGGACGCTTTGCCAGCGTTTGCAAAAAGCGTTTTTCCAGTATTTGTTTTACAAAAATTTCGGGGGTTTATAAAAAAAACCACTGGCATAGAATTGGCTTAGAGTGATATGCCAGGGTTTGCAACCAGTGGTTATCCAGTGCTACCTAGCCAATGCTACCAGTGGTATAAAAATCAATTCACTGGTAGACCAATGATTTTATACAAATGCTTTGTTAAAAAAGGTTTGTAGTCAGAAGGTTCCGAGTTCAAATCTGGTTGCATGGAAAAAAAAAATTTTTTTGATTTTTTTTTAATTTAAATTTTTTTTGTTTTATAAAATCAATTTTTTGTTTGTAGGAAAGCTCGTTCAAGACCAACTTTTCTTTTATTTATTTGAGTTTCCATTTTCACCTCTAAAGCTCCACCCACAGGAAAGAAGGTGTGGCCGATTAAAAATATCGTATTCTTTAAATAAGCTTAAAAAGTACAATATTGGGGGAAAAAATTAGGGGCATCCCCGTAAACTCCACTTGCTCCCCAGAGATACTTTTAATCACAATTTTCATATTAAAATGGTTCGTCCAAAATAAACCTTGATCTTTGAAAATAATGTATTACGATAAATAGAAACTTTTCTCATAAATTTTAATAATTTAGATATTTTATGAGTAGGACAAATTTTCAACCATTTCAATTTAGCTTTATTTAAAAACTCGCATTATTTTTGGCGAGTTAAAAATATGCAGTAATTTTTATGAGTCATTTAACATTCTGTTTATAAGCGCTCCAAAATTGTTTAGTTTACAAAAAATTTTTAAAATTAGCAAATCTTCTGTTAAAAATTAGTAACTAAAATTCAGCAAAATACTGTAAAGTTAGCAAATTTATTGTTAAAAATTAGTAAGTAAATTCAGCAAAAAAAAATTTGTAAGTTAGTAATGTAGAGGTAGCAAAAAAATTAACTAAAATTTAAATTTTAACTAAAAATTAGTTAAAAGTTTGTTATGTTGAAGTACTAACAGTTTTACTAAATTTTCTACAAACTTTTTTCTATGAGTGTACTCGTATTGTAAAAATATTTGGTTATTGTCACATGTCAAATCAAACAAAATTAAACAATCTTAACATCGTCCTTTCCGAATTTGATAAAGTTATTTGTAGAAAATAGGTGTGTTTGGGTACTTTTCCAGTAAAATCCGGTAAAAATTACTCAGTAACAAATTTACAGAGAGTAAGGCAAAACTTACTCTCAAAAAGAAAAATATCTGAAAATGTACGCAAACAGAAAAATTGTAAGAATCAGTAAAATACTGCTGCCAACTTTTTTCATAAAAATATCGCTAAATCAAACTAAAAAATCACTAGAAAATATCTAAATTATAAAAAAAAATAAAAAAGCGATAAATCCCTAAATTTCACGAACTTTTTAGGTCCTGTTGAAAAATTTCACAAAAATAGCTATATTTTTCAAACTTCTTAAAACTTTCTTAAAAAATTATTGATACATCGCCCAACTTTTCGAACTTTTTTGTTTTCCATAAAAATTTAACGATAAATCGCTGAATAATAATGATTCAAAAATTTTGTCAAGAAAATAAATGTAAAAAAATGCTAAGAAAATGTCTAGACTGTCTTAAAAAGAAAAATCGTTAGTTTTCCCGCTAATAGCTAAATTATATTTTATCCCGCTAAACGAATTGAAATATCGCTAGATTTGCCGAGAAAATAGCTAAATTGGCAACAGTTATTAATATAGGTGATTGCGAAATAAACCTATTCAAATTATTGGATTAATAAATAAAACCTAATAAAATGATCACTTACTTACTCCTTCCATCGTAAATAAGCTTATATTTAAATATCTTTTATTTTTACAATAATTATTTCAAAATTATTTAGACAAATGTTTTGTTTCTTCAATCATATGTTTTCAATCATATGTTTTTTTTTTCTTACAAATTCTTACTAGCAAAAATTCATCCAGTAAAAACTTGTAAGTTCTCTGGTATTGAACTGTCACTTTACTCTCTATTTTTCCTCGCTCATTACTGAGTAATTGTGTAAACAAACACCTTCCAGTAAAAACTTGTACAAATTTGTACGAATTTGTACAAATTTTTGGGTACCCAAACACACTTAATATATCATAATGCCAACCGGACCTGGGGGATCTCAATTACATTTCAATTACAGTTACATGTAATTTGTAATTGCAATTAATAATGATTGCAATTAAAAAATTTCTATTAGATTTAGAAAATGTTTTTTGTTTAAATTATAAAAAGTGTTTGAGATTGGCGGTATAGGCGTGGTCCAGCATAACAAGAATACGTTATGTTGGGTTGATCCCTAACCCGCGCTTTTTGTCATTGTTTCTTTTCCCATTAAAATGTAGTTGTAATTGACATTTTTTTCAATGTAATTATACATGTTATTTGTAATTCTGTAATTGCATGTGTAATAAGTTACCAAATATAATTGATAGCCCCCAGGTCTGGTACCTATAAAAGTAAGTAAAAAAGTTTTGATTTAGTCATAGTAATTAGAAAATATATATTCACACATAATTACCCTAGTAAAAAAACATCTGACTTTTCGTACGTGGGTAACTAATTAAGTAGTGCGCCTTGGCAACTTTAACACTCATTTGAGCATTATTTGTGTTGTTTACAAAAAAGTGAAAGTCGTGTGTCAGAAAAAAAAATGGAATTAACACGTGAACCTTTTCGGGCAATAATTTATTATGATCTTCGATGTTTGGTATCTAGACAAGAGTACATAGCCAGATCAAATTCAACTTTTGGTGATGAAGCTCCATCCTTGCCAAATGTGAAACGAATTTAATAGCGGACGTCCTTCGCTCCAGGACGAATTTCGAAAAGGTCCAAAATCAGCTGCTGTTTAAGAAACCATTAATGTGACATACTCTGAGATTGAGGCTACAATAGGCATAAGTTTCACCAGCATAAATAAAATATAGCAACAAAATTTTGCCGTAAAAAAGATTTGTTCTCGTAGGATTCCTCATAACTTAACATCGGCTCAAAAAGATGTCTGTTTTCTTAGAAAAACTGATCATGTGGCAACAGTGCCGTTAGAGCAACGTTTAACAGTTAATTCTGAATGGTAAACCACCATTTGTTTGTCAGAAGTGTTCAGAGAAATGAGAAAAACCAACCCTCAAAGACGGATAATTCCTCACCATGGCAACGCGAGCTCAATTATCGGCTGAATGAGCACAGCGCATACTCCGGTAAAATTTTTTCGATCCACAGTTTTCTTTGGCGCTGTGCATTCATATATATCAGCCGATGAGTGAGCTCGCGTTGCCATGGTGAAGAATTATGCGTCTTTGGGGACGGAAGAGTCTTGCGACCTGGGAAGAGTTTGAGGACAGTCCCTAAACTAACCAAATGTCTCCATAGTAAACTGTGGATCAAAAATATTTCCCCGGAGTATGCACTATGCATACATATATTAGGGTTCGTAAAAAAAAAAAAATCTTTTATTTTCGGATATCATCACTTTTTTTAAAGACTTTGCATAGAAAAATAGAATGGCGTTTTTTTTTCTTTTTTATTTCAACTCCTTCCACTGGCGCAAGTCGGCCAAAAACGCTGATTTTGGAGACCCATTTTCTGCAAACCAAAAACGGCTGCATTTCTAGGAAAATCTGACTTTACCATTCGATTCGACAGCAAAAATCAATATAAAAAACATTTTTTTGCGTTTTCTGAATACAGCAGATAGTCATTAGAGTGGTCCAAAAATCCACTTTTTTCAAAAATTTCAAAAAATTTACTTTTTTATTACTCACAATGAAAATATATTCCCTGCTGAGAATATTGGTACAAAAATTTTTGATATACCGCGACCCGTTAAAAAGTTATTTAGTAATCAAATATGTTTAGTATAAAAAATCTTTGTAATAAATATTAAAAAACTTACAAATTATTTTGTCATTACTAAAAAATAAATTTATAATGCGGCAGCGAGTATTGAAAGCTGCATTTTAATTAGCTGAAATATTATTTCATTGAATTAAAAAAAAATCCAAATTTGATTAGCTAATAACTTTTTAACGGTTCGCGATATATCCAAAATTTTTGTACCCATGTACTCCGCCGGAAATACATTTTCATTGTGTGTAATAAAAAATTACTTTTTAGAAGTTTTTGAAAAAGCGGATTTTCGAACCACTATAATGGCTATCTGGTGTATTTTTAAAATGCAAAAAAAAAGTTTTGTGTATTAAATTTTGTTGTAGAATCGAATGGTAAAATCAGATTTCCTATAAATGCAGCTGTTTTTGCTCTGCAGGAAAAGGGTCTTAAAATTAGCGGTTTTGGCCGACTTGCGCCAGTTGAAATAAAAAAGAAAAAAAAACGCCATTCTTTTTTTCTATGCAAAAACTTTAAAAAGTTTTCCGAAAATCAAATTATTGTGACGAACTCTAATATATATGTAATATAAATAAAAATAATTAATAATTATTAACAGAATTTTTCAGTTGAGACTACCAAATTTTTGTTGAGGCAATAGAAATTATGTTGCCATTATCAAATGACTATTGACTCTGCTGATATTCAGTTGTTACAACTGAAGAATTCGGTTATCACAACCGAACCATTCGATTGGAAACAAAATCGCTTGTAATCACAAATCTGTTTTCTTTGTGTATGATTAATACATTAATAATTTTATTGCAACAACTTACTATGGTTAGGGAACATAGTTTTGTAGCCGTGATCATATTGCAACCATATCTTTTCTCTGCATGTGTATTCCAAAAGAAAATCGCAAATTGAATTTAGCGATAACACAAAAGTTTTACCCACCAGCGCCAAACACTTCGTGGGTATAAATACACTAACTGCTTTCATTTGGCGTTAGAATTATCTACCTAGTGTTGCATAGTGTTACTGATTTATGACCACACAATTTTTTATAACAAAAAATTTATTGTGTTTTTGTTTTTTTATTTAATCCTTTTTACCTATTACGCTAATATCATAAATATTTCAAAATCTAATTGAAACTAAACTCCATAAAAAAGGATACAAACCTTCTTTGTACATATAAAAACATTAAATTACATGCATTATAATAAATGCTACTAAAATACTACTTATTTATGTACGATAAGTATGAATGGATGTAGATGTAAGAAAATCGTCAGTCATAAATAACACAAAATTGTAAAATGAATGCATAGCCATTTAACTTAAAATACTTGAGAATATAATAAAAAAAATTCTCAATTCACTGCTGTTTCCCTTATCTTTGGCTGCTAGATGTTCGGCATGGTGTATCTCCTTCCCCCCAAAAATACACAGAGATGATGATGATGGCGACCGCAATAAAATTTAAACAAGCATAAACGTTTTAGCAACAACCAACAAACGAAGGAGCCAAACACTCACACACACTCAACCAGTCATTATAGAAATCGTATCATGGCCCAAATGCCGCAAAAGCCATGCATATTTAAGTACTATATTTAAACATTTCTATTACTCAGCAGCAACATCAACAACATTAGGCAGCAACAGCAGCCAAGTCATACCGAACTGTAAATATATTTTCGGTATTAAATGTAGAATTGAAGAACAAGTCATTTTCAGTCAAAAGGTTAAAATGGAAAAAATAATAATAAAAAAAGAAATAGCATTTTCATAATGGTAGCCCCTCATTAAGCGCCAAAATGTAATACATCTTTTCGGGCCTAAACACAAACGCACAGACACAAATACATGTTGCAATCAGGGATGCCAACTTAGTGCTTATTGCTCTAAATCTGGTGATTTTTATATGCCAACATGCGAAAAAATATCTAACCCGTAACTGAAAAAACCGCTAAATTTGTGCTTTTTCCAGATTCAGAATCAATATTAAGGAATCTAGCAACATTTATTTTTTTCAGTAATGATCAGAGAAGACAAAAACAAATCAAAATTCAATGTGTTTAAAGCAAAGGTAAAAGACTTTAAAAAAAACAGTTAAAAAATTTCAAAGTTAATAGAGAAAATATGTTTTTGTGAGGGAAAAAGCATTTTTGGGCAAAAAGTCTTAAAAAAGCAATTTAAGAGGTTAATTGACGTTTAGTTGACGTTTAAAAAAAAAGGAAAGCAAAACAAGAATATGGTTGTATTTGTTTCACCACAATTCTTCACCAATTCAATTGGTCTTTCACTAATTCTTGTTGTTTTATATTTTATTGTATTTAATTTTGCTTTTTTGCCGTAAATTATGTATTTTAAATTTCAATTATATTTTTTTTTTTTAATAAATTTTTTGTAAACAAAGTATGAATTTTTGCAGCTCTAATACGAATTTCTAACAACTCTGTTCTAATGGCAATCTTTAATTAGTTAAAAATATGGCAACAATTTGGCAAATATTTTAAGTGTGGATTAGTGTGTCGTCACGAAAATAGAATATATCAGGGTTGGCAGGCAATACCGCTAAAATACCGTTATCGATTCAAAACACTTTCAACGTACTACCGTTACCCCTAAAATACCGTTACCATTTCGGTAACCGTTATCCTTAAAATACCGTTACCGAAATAACTGAAATACCGTTATCCTTAAAATACCGATACCGATATAAATGAAATATCAATACCCTTAAAATACCGTTACCGAAACAAATGAAATACAGTTATCCCTTAAATACCGTTACCGTTATTTTTAATTTTCTGCTTTTCGTAATTTCACGTGGTTATTGAGTATTTTTTGCACATTAAGTTCATAAATTGGTTCTGTTTTTAATCTTGTTTCTTTTTTGTAAAAAAAGTACGGGATGCATCGAAATAACTGACTACCGTTACGCTTAAAAAACCGTTACCGATATAACTGAAATACCGTTAACCTTAAAATACCATTACCGAAATAACCCAAATATCGTTATCTTTAAAATACCGTTACCGAAATAACTCAAATACCGTTATCCTTAAAATACCGTTACCGAAATAACCTAAAATATCGTTAACCTAACGATAACCGCATTCGTTTCGGTTACCATCCATGGAATATATTCTATTCCGCCGACAAATCGCCGGACGACATTGCTGTGTCAAAATGCGAAAATTTTCAATTTCGCACATAGAACCTTTTACAAAAATTATTATTTATTTATAGCAAACATATTAAATTTTTTAAAAACCCATTAATTTTCTTGGATTTTTTTTTATAATCAGATTATAATCAGATTATAGTGAGTAAAATTTAAAAAGTTAATTGATTTTATATTTAAAATTTATTTCCGTCTTATATTATTTTTTAATCAAACTACGTAAAAGACGATAATTTTTTTTAAAGGTCGTAAAAACTGTTTTGGGCTTTTTTACCAGAAATTTACGGGTTTTTACCCGTCTTTTGAACCTTTTTAGCGCTTTTTGCTATTACAAAGTTCTCATCTATGCTTGGAATACATTTACAACACTTGTAAAAATAACTAAATAATACAATACAAATACAAAAAAAAGGACGAGCAACAAAATTTACTGTCATGACGACGACAGTAGCGCAATCGTAAAATGCATTATGTTCTAAGGTAAAATTGTGTGGCAACAAGACCCACCACACATTTGTACACAAACACACGCATACACACATCCACATATGAGGCTTTCCATACCAACTAACCACTGCCAAAATTACAGTGCTTATTGTAACAGACGAATACAAATCAAAAGGACTGTTTCAGTTTTTCCAAAAAGTTGCCGGCAGTATAGGCGTGGTAAAATATTGGCATATTTAACACTCATTTTTAGTACAATATATTATGGATACACTCAAAGAAATAAATCTGTAAAAATAGCACAAAAAGCAACTAAAAATTAGTTAAAAATTATGTTCCAGAAAAAACTTAAATTAGCAGATTTTTTTTTTTTTTTTGCTAAATACTACAAGTCGCAAATACGAAAATATTTCAATGAAATTTGGTACACAGACCTATGTCGGCCCAAGGACAAAGCCTATTGATTCTAGATAGGATCGGTCCATATTTGGACCTATCGCCCATATGAGCTATATTTTCGATTTTCTCTTCTTTTATAATTTTATAAAAAATTTTGACACAAGTCCATTTTAACCCATTCGAATTCCGGATCCAAACATTAGTTGGCTTTAACCAGACTGGTCGGCACGCCCGACTTTAACTTTTTTACTTGTTTTCGTTAAAATCTGCTGAATACGTTGTATTAGAACAATTGAAAATAAGTTAAAAAAGGACTACCTACCTCTCGTTTCAAACAATTTTATTTTGTCGTTTAGTTTTAATTGTTAATAAATTAACCTGCAAAGTCGGTAAAAATAATAGATTTCCCGTTTATTTTAAAATTAATTATATTATAAGAATTGAATGTTCTTAACAGAAAATTTTTACTGATTATTTTAACTTGTACCAAAAGTCCGTATTTTGTTTTTTGAGTGACTGCTAGAAAAAGTTAAAAAATATATTTGTTCAAAATTTAACTACTTATTCAATTGAGGCCCTATGCTCCGTATAGGAACGATGGGAATATATATATTCAATTGAAACAACTTTACTGATTTACTCTTTAAATAACTATTGAACTTTTAAGGTAAAGTTATTGTGAGTGTAGTAAAATGAGCGCTGAATTGGTAAAAATTTATTTCGCTTACTTTGGGGAAAAATTGAAAAATTTCTTCCATTTTCTACCGTACAGGGCAATAAATACTGTAAGTTTGACATTAATGCGATATACTTTTTGCTAACGTGGGGCAGTTGGTATGGAAAGCCACATATATAGGAGTAAAGTTGAAAGGCAATTTAATAGCAATTTACCAAATTGAAAGCAAAACATGGCACACTAACTAAAGGACAAGGTGGTACTGGTAGTCATGCTGTCCTGGTGGAGTGGCGATTGGGGGGAATAAACAAATATACTATGGTGCATATTCAGACAGTCGTTCGGTCGGTCATGTTGGAAAACAGTTTAACTAGAATTTTGTAATTTAATGTACCTACATAGATGGTGGTATGAGCTGCTATTTGCCATAATTCATTGGCCACAGCAGTGCTCTATACTCACACTCAGTCTCCTTTTTCCCAGCTATATGCGAATTATCCAACATACATAGTTGCCTAGTATCATCCGCATCGTCAGCATCATACTGAACAACAACAGCGGTACATAGCTACTACTGAAATTAATTATTTTCCATTAAGGCTAAGTTGTGCAAAAGAAAGTAGCTCGAAAAGGCAATTTAGCGCGTCAAGTGCTCATATAAATAACATCAATTTCATTTTCTCCATTTATTTAAACCACCACCGCCAGCCACCACTCCTCGCCCACCTCAATGGTTGGTATCTGATATTATTTCATTTGGTATTCAGAGCAAAAGAAAAAAAAGAAGCCCAGCTGGAGAGTATAAAGAAGAAGAAGGTAACTTAAACGATATTAAATGGCAACCGGAAATGGCGAAAAAAATGAAATAAAATAAAGTGAATTCACACAACCATCCAGCAAACCAACCATCCTTTAACGTACACTATCCATGTATCCTTTTATGGCCCCAACAAGATGAAATAAAACAAAATTTATAAACACAATATAAAAAGTATACACACGCAAACAAAATGTAATAAAAAATATATGTGTATGTATGTATGTAGTATATAAAAGGTAAAAGGGAGAGGATTCGCCACTGGCCGCTAACCCCCTAAGTATCGCTGAATTTAAGAGAGTTATTGAATAGATTCAAACTAGCATTTACTTCTTCCACATACTGAAGCAATTTAGCCTTATTGCTGAAATAAAATCATAAGTTAAAAGTCGTCAACTTATGACCATCGATATGCAATTCTTGATATTAAGGATAATTTCGTAAAAAAAAAGAAATATCATTTTGCTAACAACATCACTTTAAAAAATTGACGAATGTACCCCTGCCTACCCTACATACATATAATCATATTCCTCTTGTGAAGGAGGAGCATACCCTAAGACAAACACACAAACCTTATTATAGTCTATTCATTACGTCCAAATATTAACTTTTCTTTACGATTCTCCGGAGAAGCATTCGCTTTTGTTTGTTGGGAGGGTGCTACTTTTCCACATGACACTTTATTGTACTCTACCCTCTAGATGAAGTTCTCTATTCATAAAATGTATAATGTTTTTATCAATTTATGTTTCATAAAGAGTTAAAAAAAAATTAAAATTTTATACCGGCATTCAATTACAAACATCCAATCTTTCAGAAAGTCCTCATCCTATAATACGATTTACTTAAATGTGAAAGAATTCACGATAAAGTATGAAGGAAGTTTTCATTGTGATATTCGCGTCATCAAATTACAGGAGAATAAAATCGAAATTTTATAACAATCTAATTTCTATTTTTAATTTTAACAAATTTTGATAAAAGAACCGCAAAAATATTTAAGCAATCAAAATGTATTGCTCATTTCATGCCTTTTCGAAAAGCACAACAAAAAGCGATGTAAACAATTAATCAACTTAGGCCTTTCATTAGTGCTGTTTACGAAGCTATACATTTTTAGAAGCGGTAAAAGTAGCAGTAAGGAAGCAGTAATCGTGTTTACTGCTTCCACATTTTTGCTGGGTGGCTGCATTAAAAATTTAATGCCATACGATTAATGCAGCCAACTTGACAAAACGAATGATGTAGAAGTTTTTATTTTTGGGGCTACTTTCACGTGCAATTCTCAGAATTGCGTCCCACATCAATGAGCTGAAGAATGTTGTACTGTGTTATTAAAAATAGACATTGAAACAATTGAAATTTGTTTAAAGCCAGGACTATGAACATTTCATTTAAATCAATTGTAGTACTTGTAGCATACTAACTTTATCAGTTTTTGCTACAAAATAATTATTTTTGAATTATTATTAACATAAATGTAGTTGCTTCGTTATATAAATCCGCATTATTGTCTGAGTATTTTCATAAACTCTAAAGATTTTATCGAGTTATTTTTGAAAAATTATCTTTGAAAAAAAAACAACTAAAGATTGCATTTGAGAAAATTGTCCATCACTTTAATAATAACTTTTTTAAAAATCACTCAAATTGAAATGAATTTAAGAAAATTTCATATTTAAAATTTTTTCGTTAAAAGCTTTTATTCGATTCAAAATGGCAAGCGAATTGGAAGTGCGAAAAGACATTGTGAAAACTTTTCAAAACATCCCTGCACACAGGAAAAAAATTGCCAACTGAATTGCTAAGACTATTTGAGTTGTTACAACCAAATAATTCGGTTGGCGAAACCATATTGGAATGTGATTCCTAAATAGTTTGAGTATTGCCACTAAAATTCAGTTGTATAAACCGAATTTTGTTGTGATAACCAATATTCAGTTGCACCAGCCTATTTTAGTAGATGTAACCGAATTTCAGTTGGAAAATGGCATATTTTTTCTGGTCCGATAACGATTTCTAGTCTAAAGAAGTTTAAGGACGACTTGCAGATCACTCGAAAGGCAGGTTCTGGCAGAAAAAAGGGCAACTGTGACCAGAATAAGACAAAATCAGTGCCATGTTAAAGATTCACGGGGGAATGTGGACGACAAATCTAGGACAAAAAAGATCGATATTTCCTCGAAGATTCCTGGTATTGCAAGCTTTCTACACTTGTGGTGAGAGGAGCAAGTCTTTATTAATCAGCATGAAGTGTCTACTTTCTTTTGGCCCGACCTAGCCTCTTGTGTTTTTTGGTGCCTCGAGAAGCAACTCCACCAAACTGTCCAGAACTCAGGCCACTTGAAAGGTACTGGGCTATGATCAAATGAGAAATTAAGGCAACAAAAAAGACGCCGCAGATGCCAAAGATTTCTACTGAAAGTGGTATTTAGCCGCTCGAAAGATATTTATATAAATACCATAAACTTGTTGATGGAAGGGGTACTAGATAAATTCAAAAAAAATTGTAAAATAAAATTTAATTTGTATTTGCTTTTATAATAATCTTAATAAAGACACGTTATAAAATAGTTTTTATTTTTAAAATTGAATGGGTGGTTCAGGAGATTTTTTGAATTATGTGATGGATAATTTTTTCTAACGCAGTCCTTAATCTAATTAAGCATTTTTTTATTTATTATAAACTGTCAGGCAAAGCATGCCTTGAAAGTTTATTTAATTTCAGTTTACTAGGAACTGGAAATTTAGGTGAATTCAAAAATTCTTTTGGAAAGTCAGCTGTATCGGTTTCTTCCACCACTTTATCATTATATAGCTTAAAGGCTCGATACTTCGTCACCGGTAGTTTTGAATATCGCAATATATTTAGAAGAAAATTTTATTCTTGTTCTAAATTTGTTTAACATTTTTGTAGAGCATAAGTTAATGCTAAGTTTCAGATTTCTGGCTTACTCATTTTTGCTTCTGTATATTTAACAGTTTTATATTTGCTGTTTCTATATTACTAATATATATCAATAATAATTTTTAGTAACTTTTTCTGCTATTTTTATAGATTTATTTTTATGAGTGTAAGAACCCTCATTTTGTTGCCTTTTTTTGTTGCATAGACAATAAATTCTAAGATTCTCAGCAAAAAAAGAGATGCCGAAGCAGTAGAAAAAGCACTACAATTGATGTCTAGATGTACTTCTTTTTTAACATAAACACTAATGATTTTAACATTGAGTTGTCATAGGAGAGGAGTACTCCCACTTCAACATTTTTTCAGTACTTTTTGAACGAGTGCAAAAGAAGCTCTTTTTCACCTATTAAAAGTTTTAAAAAAAATTCTTCACAAAAAATCATATTTTTTTTTATTTTACAAAAGTTTCTTTATTGCCGCCACCATGATGGAATTGATTTTTTGAAGTTGTTCAGAATAGCTTCTAAAAAAGCAGTAAAAATACACTAATGGATACTTGTGAAGTATTGAAAGAAGTAATTTGTAAAGCATTACTTGCAATTTTTTTGCTGGGTTATATTTGAAAAATTACTAGAATAAAGGAAAATAAACGCAATTTTTAGCAAAAATCAGTAGCAATATCTTGAAAACCGTTTGTGGGATTGCAAAATTTTTAAAATATTTGTGTTTAGCATACAAGTTATAAATGATGTTTCAGATCTTATATTTTTCTAACGCTAATTTTAAAAAATTTTCAAATTGGTTTGTTAAGCTTTCTGATTTTCTCCACATTCCCACCGCAGCAGTTTTGCACCTACTGCTACAATAATTCAGACAATAATTAATAAAAATTTAAATTTTTAAAAAAGTGCTGCTCTATTTCCATATATACAACCATAATATTTATTAATGAAAATTGACAACTTTAATTAAAAATTCAATTGAATTATGAGTTTAATATTTTTTTGTTAAAAAAAAACCTCATACAATGAACAAATTTTGTTATGTACGAAATAAATTAAATCAACCAATAAATGTTTATTATAATCGAATCCCCAGTGTCGTACAACAAAAAAAAAATGTTTCTAATAAAATTCGACATTTAAAAAAATACCCTACAGCAATAACTCCTCCCTCCATTCCTCCCCTTCCCTGGAGATTCACACTGATCAAGACTTATAACCACAAAATAAAGACAGTTTTCATTTGAAGAAGACAAAAAAAAACAACAAAATGGAATGACAAAATACAAAAAATTCAATATTACTTTAGTGGTAAGCAATGCAAAAAATTGTTTGTGACACTAGACCATCAACCAACAACAACAATTGCAGCAAAAAATTAAGAGCCCAACAAC
Source organism: Leucophora obtusa (assembly GCA_949987735.1). Taxonomy (NCBI): domain Eukaryota; kingdom Metazoa; phylum Arthropoda; class Insecta; order Diptera; family Anthomyiidae; genus Leucophora; species Leucophora obtusa. The sequence continues at coordinate 211,394,925 of OX465298.1, forward strand.
AACAACACTCACAAATACAATAACATTAAAATGAAATTGAAAATCAACTAAAAGAAAATAATGAACATGAAAAAAAAAATCAAGAGAATTAAATCAACAAAAATGAAATGCTGACATTGTTGTTGTTGCTGTGTTGTATGTTGCCTGTGTGCATGCAGCAGCCATTGCTTAGTGTTTTCTGCTGATGTTAAGATTTAATAAATGAAATTGGTGTGTGATTAAAAACACAAAAACCAAACGAAATCCATCTAATCAACTTTTGTTCCCCTACCACCGACAACATTTGAAAGGCAGCACCAGCAGCAGCAACAACCAAACACTCACAAATGCCTCAGCAGACCATCCAGCCACCCATTCAATTTGTTTGAAAACATTTGTTGTGCCACACTACTAGACAAACATATAATCACCCATTTTGTACACCCACCTTGCTACCGGAAACAGCAGCCATTTGCTCTTTATACTCACTCGTCTACATCACGTGCTAAGGAGAATTCAAATATTTATTCACAAGTAGAGGATATGGCGTCTCAGTTGGGTGGCCTTAAGGCAAAATGGGGAAAAAGTAAAGAAAAATTAATAAAAACAAAAACTACAAGTGCTGAAAATGAAAAAGAAACATTTTGTGGATGTAAATTAAATAGTGGTTGTACACGAACTCAGTGATACATTTCGAAAGAGAGCTTAATGTAGGCGGAGTTTAAAAAGAGCATAAATACTATAATATTGGGAATTTTAATACAGGAAATTTTTATTTAATCAAAAATCCCCTTATTGTGTTTTTAGCCTCGACACTTAAGGTGTGTGTCTTTAATAATGAACAAAAATATGGGTAAATTTCTGTATGGGATTTTTTAAATCCCTCACCAGCGTTGCCAAAAAAATTTAAACTCAAGCCCATTTTTTAAGCAGTGTTGCCAGAACGTTTTAGCTCATCTCCCCCTTTTTGGAAGTTGAAATCCCTAACAATCTCCAAAAAATTGCTGAATCTTACACTCAGGGAATTATGTAGGTAAAATCAACTGCAAATGACAGGTAAAATAACTGCATTTCCACTTAAAAATGTTACACTACATTTGCATTTAAATCAACTGCAATATGAAGTTATTTTTAACTGTTAAAAATGAACTGAAAAATAAAAATGTAGTAAAAACAACTACAAAAGCAATTAAAACAACATACATGCAAATTATTGTAAAATTGTACGAGCAACTATAAATGCAGTTAAAATAACAAACAAAAATTATTGTAAAAATGTAAAAACTAATGCTTTTTAGTTAAACTAACTGCCTAAATTACTAACATTAACAATAATTTAATAAAGACTAATTTATATAAATAATCTCAACTGAATTTCATTTTCAAATAAATTTGAAATTGATAAAAGAAAATTTACACTTAATATCACTATTAACGTATTGTTCTAGATGAAATATTGTTTGCTTGGCTTCCTTTTTTCTCCAGGTAGAAAAGGATGAAAATATTAAAGAGCTGAAAGAAAATACAATATTTTTTAATATTCCCGTAAATAAATATACAAATATATTTTATATTACAAAACTTACCTTATTATTTCAATTATTTAATAATATGTATAAACTTTCCCCGTATTATGCGTCTTAACTTTTTAGCGTTGTTTTATGACTAAAGACACAAGAGAAATCATGTTCTTCTCATATTGTTCTACTAGAAATTTCTAAACAAGCGCCATATTATTTTTGTGTATTATTTTTTCGTACACACATACACTTATAAATTCAAGTATTTGTAACAAAATTCAAAACAACTGTATAAAATAAATGTTAGAACAATGTTGTAGTTTTTGTAGTTTTTTTAAAAAAATAAGTGTCAAAACATTGAAAAATTTTGCTCATAACTACAATTGCAGTAACTGCAGAACTTTTCTGAGTGTAAATTGGTTCCAAATTGATTATTTGATCTGATTTAAACAAAAGCCAACCAACAAATTTTTGAGTGCTCTGAAATAATGAATCATAACAGACTTTAAAATTGAAGGATTTAGAGGGTTCTTATTGAGTTCTTGCAAAATCGGGATACCATCCGAAACTTTGTGGCAACACTGACAACAGGCCCCAAATATTACTTTGTATACAAAAATTGTATAAAAAGTCTCAAAATTTTAAATATTTTGCTGAACTACTTGAAATCAGCTCTGTTAACGTCCAAGCACGCGATTATGCAAATCAATCAAAACAAAAGGCCGAGATATTAAAAAATACCGTTTATAACACGTAACGTTTATTAACAATACCGTGAAGGCAACAAAAAAGAAAACAAAAAAAATATGTGACAAATAATTTTTTTGTCGCCATCTTATGTTGTGAATTATTATTATATAAATTCTTTGTCAACCAAAAAAAATTAAAAGCAATGTTTTAAGCTGTTAAGGCAAGCATACACGTTCAATATTACTGATAAATTTTTTTAAAATCAAGCAATCAGAACAAAGTATTTAATAGTGTATTTAGACCAGTTTTTGTCTAACTGGTAGTTTTTGGCCATTTTTAGTTTTTGAGCCGAAAACTGCAAAATTAATTTAGTTTTTCCATACAATTTTCATACAAACTGAAAACCAGATTCTACCTGGTTTTTGTCAAAAACCAAGTAAAAATATCTGAAATGTACATTTTTGATACACCCGGTATCATTTATAGTTAATTTTCGGTACACCCTGTTACAACGAATATAGGAATAAAGCAAGTGTCAAAAAAAATATTTTTTAATTTTTTAAGAATATTTCTAGTTTAGTTTGAAATAGTGTGTTGTTATTCTTTTTTAAATATATCAATAATTTTTTTAAATTAACTTAAAAATAAAAAAAGGAAGAAAAATGTGTAATAAAAAAGTGTTATGACAAAGAAAAACTAAATAACCAGTGTAAATGACTTGGCTTTTGCAATTTAGTTTTTTACAAAAACCAGCTAGTTTTTGCTTATACTGCATTTAGACTGAGCCAAATCAACCTAGATTTTGGCCGTTGCTAGTTTTTACTTGTCAAAACGCATATATAAAATATATAAAACAAACAAAAACCAGCTTTGTACAAAAACTAGGTAGATTTTGCTCAGTCTAAATTCAGTATTAGTCTAAATTCAGTATAAAAATAAAATGTTCGGATTGGTTGATTTTTGAAAAATTTATCAATAATATTGAACGTGTATGCCCTATTTTAAAAAAAGCTCGACAAAGAGTAAACTAAGCAGTTAAAATTAAAAAATAAGCCCTTAAATTTCATCATTTCTTCATCAAAATTCTTATAAAAATGAAATTTTGAATTTAACACAATGCGACATTCCTTGGAACTTCAGGAATCAGACAAGGTTTTTTATTTGTTAATATAAAAAATAATGATTTTCAATCATTTACAAAACAAAAATTCTACTAAATTCATTTTCTTGCACAAGAAAAAAGTCAACAAAAATCATGAAAAAGTATTAAAGGATATACTAGTCTAAAAATATTAAAATGAACACATTCAGTAATATCAAGAGTAAATTATTTTAATACTATATTTAGGCTGTACGAAAACCAGTAGTTCTTTTGCCGAAAACTACAAAATTAGTTTAGTTTTTCAGTACAATATTCATACAAACTGAAAACCATATTCTACTTATTTTTTTTTCCAAAAGCCAAGTGAAAATATCAGAAATGTGCATTTTTGATACTCATATTTAATTTCCGATACACCCTGTTACAACGAATATAGAAGCAAAGCAAGTGTAAATTTTTTTTTATTTTTTATAGTAGCTAGTTCTGTTTTAGTTTGAAATTCTGTGTTGTTATTCATTTTAAAATGTGTTAATATTTTCTTTTTTTACTTTAACAATAAAAACTGAAAGAAAATTGTTTAATAAAAAGTGACGTGACAAAGAAAAACCAAAACATAAGCCTAAACCACATAAGCGCAGTGTCGACCGCAGTGCGACATTTTGTCGATAAAGCAGGTTTTTGTATCTCCTCTATTTGTCACTGCCGGGAAATTAGAAAAGTTTCTAAATAAACAAGAGCTGTTTTTAAACGAAACACAATAAGAATTTTTTAAAAATATAAAATCGTTTTCGCGAAATTCAAGAACAAAGTTTGACAGCACTGCCACTGTCCACTGGCACTTTCACTATGTGGTTTGGGCTATATTGTTTAACTTTTTTGTCTGTCAATAAAAAAACAAACTACCCAGCTAAAAATCGACATATATGGATCCATACAGGTTAAATGTATGTGCGTGCATGCTCATAAACATGCATTCATGACCATACATGGATACATAAATCTCCATACATGAATCATATATGACCATACGTGTGCATTAACGAAATTTGAGGTAATATCTACATGTATGATAATCCATGCTCATGCGTGTTCATGTATGTTCATACATGTACACACATGTAGATTTCTACATTGTGGAATACAATTTTCTAAATGTCAAAAACGAATGCATTTTCCTAAAATGTGGCCACTATCGATTTTAAAAAAAAGAATGCATATTTGCAAAATACGGGATTTTTACTAATATTGTATTGTACAAATATTAATATTTTAATTTATTTATTATAATACTAACTTTAGTAAACAAATGTACCATATTTACAATAACTTTTGCAAATGGAAATTTGTTTCTTTGAAAATTTTCAAGGACATTTTTATACTTAAAGTTGGACTTTGGGGACAACTTAGAAAGCTATGTTGCCATATAAAATTTTTAAAAAATCGCAATTTCAGCATAAAGACAGAACGCTATACATAAATACATTTAGAAAAAAAAAAAATTATGTTCATTGAATTAAAAAAAAATAAAAAAAATACGTTCACAGAATTCAAAAGCAGTTTTCTGCCTTTCAGTATGTAGTGGAGTGTTTCCAAAATATTTTAGAAATAATTCAGCCGTTATGTAGTTCGACGGTATGAGCTGAAACTTCACACGCCCATAGAAACACTCTTTTGCCTCCAGATTAAAGTTTCTTTAAGATCACATATAGTATTTATATTTTTATGAAAATATACTTTTTTTAAATGGGCGTTATGGAAAAGATATTCTCCACTTATAAATTTTTCTTCCCCCAGAACATTCCAAATTCGAGTAAAACATCCCATTTTTTAAAAATTTTCAGTGTTTTGGGAGTTGTGGAATTTTTTTCATCTTATCTCAAATTTTTTTCCATTTTTATATAAAGAATAGTAACAAATAAGAAATTGCTGAATTATTGCCAAAATATTTTGAAAACACTGCACTGAGTACTGAACGGCAGAATTCACTGAACATAATTTTTTGTTTTTCAATTCAGTGAACGTAATTTTTCATTTTTCAATTCAGTAAACGTAATTTTTTTTATTCACTGAACGAAAATGAAATTGAATAAATTCAGGGGTCAATAAATTCAGTAAGGAATTAATTCACTTGATTTAATAAACTACATATAGCAAATGAATTAATTCTTTGAATTTGTTTTTTGTTGAACGCGTTCAGTTGAACGAATTCAGTAAGTAATTCACTTCAGAAAAGGAAATCATTCAATTCTAAAGAAAATTGAATTCGATTGATAGTGAATTCATTCAAAAAACGAATTAATTCTTCAAAGGTCTGGTTCTTAGCTAAGGCATTACATTTATAAAGGTCGATTTTACATTCAGCGATTCAATTGGTTAAAACCATAAAAAACTGTTAAAATCCACATTAAAACGAGAACGGTGGTTTCAATATGAAGTTCTGTGCATCAGATGTTAACCCTAAACATGACTACAGGTCCTGTGCCCACATTCCATCACAAAAAATTGATATTGATTGCATTTGAAAATTTTTATATATTAAAAACTAAATTTTTTTTAAAACATTTTTTTCTGTGTCATGCAGTTTATTTTTCTTTTGAAAAAAAAGTGACCTATTCCTTGCTCCATAAAATTAGATGAATACCATTAAAATTATTTAAAAAAAATTTTTTTACTGCAAATTCATATGAATTGAAAGCATCAATTCCCATGCATGGACCAAACAAAATAAAAACACATTAAACGTAATTCTCTTATTAATTTTACTCTTTACAAATTTGTACTAACTTCATTTTCACTGATCTCTGGGTAGGGGAGCGAAAATGAGAGAACAAACGGTAAAACGAGTGTTTATTGTATGGGGAGTCTAAAACAAAGAAGAATTTGTAACATACCAACACACATAGACATAGTGATTAACTTTGTGTTTTGTAGCCCCATCAGAGGAATTTTTTTGTGTTGTTCAGTACTTGACGACTCTTTAAACATATCGCTTTAGTACGGGTTTAGTTGTGCTTCTTGAGGTGTGGAAAATTTTTAATTGTCCGAAGAAAAACTAATAAAACTACAATATAGAAACAAAGCTATTGAAACTAAATTGAAAATAAATATTTTTAATTCATTTTATATGTGAAGAAAGAACAAAAACAAAAGAATTTCTGAGGAAAAAAAAATTAAGTTATACATAAATTAATTTTGAAATCAAAGTTCAATATAAAAAGAAAATATTTAACAAAAAATACACATACATACTATTGTTTAAAAAAATAATTTGGGAGAACGTGTTAAAAAAGAGAGTGTTTTAAGTGGAATTTCATAAAAAAAAACAAGTCTTTCAACAAAATTAGTGCCTTTTAATTTTCCACCCGGTGGATAGTTATCAAAAATAACAAGTGTCCAAATATTTATGAAAATTTAAACTATTATTAACGCAAACAACAGATAAAGTAGAGCCCTATTCGGAAATATTCGTGGATTAAATACGCCGCGCGTATCTTATCTTTCGTCAGTCTGTTATTGTTGCTTTTTTTGTATATTTATTACTTTGGTGTATTAAGCTCACATAATAACGGTGGTAGTGGTGGTGGGCCATTTGGCTCGACTCGTTCCCTGTCTCTGACGTTGCCTACGTCTCTCTCTCATATATAATTGTAAAATTACAACAAATTTATAGTTTGAAAGCAATAAAAACTAAAATTAAAAAAACAAACAAATAAATAATACAACGAATTTATAGCTTAAAAAGTAATACGCAAAAACAAAACGAAAACAAAAAAAACTGCCCCTACTGCGCTGCGCCCTTTCCACGATCAACCTCCGCTTTAAGAATATATTTACTTCTTATAAAAAAGAAGCAGAGTTGAACTGAACATAACTGCTACTTGAGACTACAAGCCAGACTTCAATTACATATTTGCAATACATATTTTATTCAGTGAGTTGTCATAGTTGATGTTGTGAAGCTTATTAAGTGGAATTTTCATAAATTTTTTTTTATTAAATATAATTTTGTCTTCCGCCTGCATTCTTCATTCAAACAGAAAAAGAAAGAAACAAAGATTGCATTTCCTGTATTATTACTATTCTTTAACTGATACTCTACCGATTCTTAATACTACTCACTGACGACTGAGTACTAGTGCAACTGTTACTACTATTATTGCCCATTATTTGCTGCCTGAGCCTGCCGCTGCTACTTACACAATTATTTATTGTTTTTTATTATTTCTATCAACCTCTAAAAATTGATCAACTATTATTACAACTTGATATTCTAACTACATCCCACATGTGTAAGCCCACAACATCAATTCTATTGTAGAATATCCTACGCCACCTGCTGTTGTTTTCTTCCAACTAATCATCTGAAAATTTAATTGTCATCTAGAACTAGCAAAATGTAAGTTTTTCTTTTAAAATTTTATATTTTCTAAAAACAAAAAAATATTTCCCTAACCTGTTGCCAAAAAATTAAAAAGATATGTATATATGTAGACCTATAAATTTTTCGCTAACTAAAACAAAAATATTTTCCTGCATGATTTGGGTTTTTTTTACACATAATTTTCTTTATTGTTATTTGGTTGCATGTCGATTAACTCTCTTAATTTTTATCATGCGCTCTTTTCATCTCTGTGCGCAGTGTTGCCATAACATGAAAATTTAAATATTTTATTCATGAAATATCTCAATGATGAAATATATAAATTTTGACGGGGTTTTGCTTTTCAAAAAAAAAAAAAAAAATTAACTTACATAGATTCTGAAGCCGTTTTAAGAACTTATTGTCATATGGAAAATAATTAGAATTTGAAGATTCTATTGAAACAATTCTCATATTAAATACTTTTATTCTAGACAATTTTAAAACTTTTGTAGAAAACCCATGACAGGCAAAGGACTTTGTAACATTTATCATTTAAAACTATTTTGAGATTCCAATAACGTTTACTTATTTAATGTGTAACAAGAAAAACCAACCAGCAAAAACATGGTTGCAACAACTTAACAGCATATTTACCTGCTTAATTACTTTTGTTCACGATGTGCCAAAGGCATGATTGGCAATCGAAACGAATAAGGGGCGATTTTTTTATTTACCCGTGAAAAAAATTTATTCGGTAGTATATCTTTTTTTATTTGGCATCATACTAAATTATATAAAATTTAATCCGGAAAATGGATTAATCACATTGTATATAAAAGAATAAAAATTAAATTTTGTTTGTTTATATGAATATGTATAGTGTAGGAAAACGACCAATTATTTAACTGAGAGAATTATCTGAATGATTATAATAAATTTTTGCACAAAACCGATGAAATTTCACTGGGCCTCGTCTATTGAAATATTTCATTGAATTAATGGAATTTTTGATAAAATGTTGTGAAAATATTCATTTTATTTATTTATTTATTTAGTTTCATACACTTAATGAAAAAGTTTCATTAAAACTAAATTCATAAAATATATGAAGATTTTTCGCCAAATTTAAAAATTTTTCATTTACCTTGTGAAGAAAACTTTATTATTTTACTAAAAAATTTCATTAAAACTGGTCCAGCAAACTTCTCTCTATGTGGGTTATGTAATCCGATATCAGTTATTAATAACTACACAGAAGAAAATTAAAATCATACAGAAACAACGTTTACTAAGAAATCACACAAATCTCGGGTTTTTTTCTTTTTATATAAAAAATTGTCTGCTTATTTTTAAAATCGTAAAATACATTAACTTAAATATGTAAAAGTTTAACTATAATTTACTTTAATAAGGATCAGTATTACAGCCACCAATTAGAAAATTTTGTTTCAAAGATTCTTACTTAAATAAAATATCCTACCAATCGATGACTAAGTATAACACTAGCTCTAATATTCATACTTTATTTACAAAGTGTTCGTAAAAAATCAAATTTTAATTAAAATCTGATATAGTAATTGATTTAACTATAATTTTTTCTCTGTGTAGTTACTTTTCTTATTATTTCTTTCATTAGATTTAAGATTAGATATTGTAATTAAAAAGTGCGACATTGGTATGTCTCATTTATCCCAGAAATGAAAAAATTCTGGGTCATTAGAAACCCTAGATGCAACATAACATATAAAGCTCAGCTTTTTAATTTTGTATTGAATTATTAAGTATATACATAATTGTATTTAAATCCACATACATTTTGTTCGATTCGAGATAGTAAATAATTTTATCTAAAATATTCTTGCGTCACATTTAGTTTTATAAAGTGTTGTTCGAAGCAATATAAAAATGTGTCTTCAACGAGATATAATTTGATGAAGTTATGTAATTGTATATAGCATATAAAATGATATAAGAGAAAAGATTTTTTAGGATAGGATTATATAAGGCAACGAATAAGAAAATTTTGAAAATCGGAATCGCAGATAAATTCATATTTAATTTTATACGTTGTTATTCACTCTTTAATATGAATAGATACAATTTACCGAGTAAATAGGCTGGTAAGTAATTGAGGACATGTTTTTACTAGACAAACTAAACCCAAGATATACTTTTTCATATTTGTGTTTTCAAATTTATTCGAATTAGTACCAAAGCCCTATCTGCTAACTTTTTCGAAAACTTTGGTAAATATGTAAAATTTTACTTTAAGCTACTAAAAATTATTTAAAAATTATCGCTAAAATTCGTAAGATATGTTAGCAAAATATTAGTACTATATGTATGAGCAGCAAAAATAACTGTAAAATATTCAAAAGTTTAGTTATATTTTCGTTAAACTTTATTTAATAGAAAATAAAAATGCATACTGCTAAAATCAGCAAAAAATGTTGCTGAATTACACAGGATGACAAAATCTTATCGTTTAAAAATTAATATAATTCTAACCATTAATTCTATATATTGCGGACATGCTGATTACTAGGGCAAGGATATTTGTGCATATTTTCAATTTAAGGAGCATTTTTTCTTTTGTAAAAAATATAAAAAATTTATAGGTTTTCATATTTTGATTAAATCAAAATAATCATTCTTAAAAACCTTACTGACCTATGGGAAATCTTCAAATTCTGTGTCTGCAAAATAACTAACTTAAATACATTTTTAAGTTTTAAAGTGCAATATTTTTGCAAAAATACTGGTCACTTTTTAAAATGGCCTGTGTCTAGAAAACTAAGCTAGATAGCCACTGGAGTATTAACCCGAAGGATGAATTAGCATTTTCAATGCAAATGAAAAAATCCCAAGTATGCTATATACTATATATGTATGTGTAAACGAAAAAACACGCATTATGTGTTATTTAGTAATGTGAAAATTTACATTGAAAGTGCATAAAAATTAACATAAACTTTAAAATATATTTAGAAATTTACTTAATGTGTGTATAAAACAGCTTGTTTTCAAGGTAAATATGTGCATAAAATGCCTAAAAAATGCATCATTTGATGCGTAAAAATCACCAAAAAATGCTTTTGTTTACAAACGCAATCTCCAAAGTTAAATTTATGTTTTATTAAAAATCGCTTAAACCACAAATCTTTGAATTTTAAAAAATAGCTGGTGTGAAAAAAAACTCAAAATATAAATTATAAGAAATAGCTGGAAATTTAACGAAGTCACTTGAATTAAAAAAAATGTCAAAGTTGGAAATAAATCCCTTAAACTTGCAAAAACTCGGCAAAATCGAATAAAATTGTTACAATAAAAAAAATTGTTTTAATTTTAAAAAATCGCTGAAATTGCAAAAAAAAAACCATATAAGTGAAAATAATTTCCTAAAAGTGAAAAAATAATCGCTAAAGTTAAAAATGCACATAAATTGAAAGTTTTCAAAAATATCCAATTAGAAAATAAATCACCAAGTAAAAGTCTTGATATAGTCATAAATTATCATATGAAATTTTGTATAATTGTTTATTGGAACACATACACCAATATATAATTATATAAATTTTTAAGAAATTATATTCTAAATATATAAATTGTTATATATAGCACTATATATAGTGCAACTTATTACAATATACAATTACATATAGACCTACATATATAGAGTTACACATGCCTCATATGATTACATATAATTGTATCGAATTATATACCATTATATCTAGTTGAATATGATTATATTTGATACATTTGGATGAGTATAAAATTCGGATAGAATTATATCGAACCATATCTGTGTGTGTCAAATTAGATCTAATATGATCTAATTCCATATAATTTGATACAATTAGATGTTATCATTTTTCGGATAATTTTTTTTTACTAGAGTCGCTGAAATGAAAAACCCTCTGTGAGGTTTAGCTTTCGACATTAACACGATCTAAAAATCTAGGAAATAAAGTCAAAATTGAGAACCGGTGTTGGGGGTAAAAACAAGTTTACAAGTCGCATTTTTGTGGCCCTTGTAACTGTTACTTTCATGTTAAAATACATTGTTATTTCAGGATTCAGTGTACTCGACTTAGGTTTTTACACCAGGTGCCGCGGCTGTAAAAACCCGCAATTCGAGCACAGTAATATTAAAATGTAGCCAGAGCCTATATATCTCCGTTGTATTACGGCATTTAAATTTAAACAGAAAAGTAGTCGTCACTTTCAGCATTAAGGCAAGAAGGTACACAAGTTCGACTTGTTCTTATTAATTTTTTGGTTAAAAAATACCACAATACAAATTCATACTTATATCTTTTTCCCCTTTTCAATACATTATCTTTGCATTACGGCAACTCTTATCACTCTCTGCAATATAGTTTATTCCTATTTAAAAATTTTTGTTTTGCTTTTTTCACACACAACCACTTGTTTCTATTTTTAGATCTTTTTGTATATTTCTTGCTTATTTATGCCCTTTCCAGCACTCCCAACCGCATACTTTGTCTCTATTTTTATCATCTGAAAGAAAGAAAACTCCTATGTGCTTCTATTTCTACTTACTACTCATTGATTGTCATCAGTTCATACGGGGAGTGGAGTACGGTTTAAATTTTTTGTTGCTGACGCATATTTGTCCATAAGCAATAAGCGACATAAACAAAACGTGTTTTTTACTTTTGATGAAGATGACAACAAACTAATATTATGATAAATTTTAATGCTCTCCGTTGTTCATCAAACAATGTGCTGCCCTGATTTTTACTTGATCATATGATGGAAAGAGAGAGAGAGTAAACCGATTAGCTTAGATATTGATGCTTGTCAACAAAAGAAAGTAATTACTATAAAAAGGGGCTAATAACAGTGTATGAAAAATCTCCCCATTTGTGACTGAAATTCTAAATGCAATTTCTAGAACAAATTTATTAATTCGGTTCGGATTATGAATACTAAAATTGATGCCGGAAATTACATTATTTCAAGTTATTTTTAACCCTCTAATGCTCTTTCTTCTGCCCGAGTAAAAAAGTTTATATATCTTATATATAAGAATATAAAATAATCATATAAATGTTTATATAATCTGATCCGCAAAATGGGTCTATAAAATTATATCAGATTGTATTATTTTAGATACAATTCAATATAATATTATGCAATTGCATATACTCTGAGCAATTGCATCCCAAAATTGGGCACATCTAATTGAATCGTATTATATCTAATCTGTTATAGTTATATACTATTTAATACAATTGGATTTCTAGATTTATACCCAAAATATGTTGGGTTTTGAAATATGTTTGAATTGTAAAACTGACATAAAAAATATTTTCCTTTCGAAATTTTTTCTGATTTTAAATATTGACTCAGAAAATATTTTAAATTAAGATTTATCTAAATTTATATATAAAATGACTTAGGAAATGTTTTGGAATCTATAATATATAAAGTTTTATCTAAAATGACTTGGAAAATATTTTTGCTAATTTATCATATAAAGTTATATGTAAAACAACTTATAAATTGTTTTGATAAAGGTTTATATTAAATTATATCTAAAATGACTTAGAAAATTTCTTCGATTTGGGTTTATATGTGATTATGTATTGGGTTATATCTTATTGCATATTAAACCTCAAATTATGGGATCAAGCATATCTGATTATATATAGTTATGTGTATCATTAACATGAACACCTTTTTTGGTATATGATTTTATATGATTATACATAAGAAAATTTCGGGAAATATTTGAAAGATATTATAATATATGAATACATATGGATGCAAAGCCATTTTATATTACTATATGTTAATGTGTATTTTTGCATTAAAAATATATTGTTATATATGAACTTTTTTACTCGGGTGATTACAATAATATTTAAACCATATATTTGGCGATGAAAATCTACTATGGAACAAATATTAAAATTTAAATTTTTCGCTTTATTTAGGCGATATAGCACAACAAAGGTTGAAGACGTATCTTGAAACCCAGTAGTCAAATAATTTCGGTTTTTGCTGTAAATAACACTATCAATAAAATAAAATACGTACCGAAAATTGTTGATCAATTGTTGTTATTTCAAAAGTTATGGCGATTTTCGCTTTTTGAAAATTACGAAATTTGGCGAATTTGGCACTAAACATCAATAAATTTTGACGAAATTAGTTCTGCTTACTACTACCTCTAAGTATATAATCTGTGTTTAATTTTAAGAAAATCTGTTGGATAGTTTTTAAGTTAGAGAGATATTTGTAAAACGTATCCTGGGGTTATCCTGTGAGTCCTGCAGAAAAATGTACGCCAGATCGGAAATGTATTTTTGGCAATTTTTCAAATATTTTTTTCTGTTTTAAAAAGTTAATTTTTTAAAATTTTATAAATTTTCACTTTACATGCTTCTCGCTTGAAAACATTTCCTTATACAAAAAAAAGTTTGAAGGCAAAAAAGTAGATAGTAGTTAAGTTTTCTATGGATATAATACACCTTTTTTATTAAAATATTGTTATTTAGCCAAAAACTATTTAAAATCTGAAGACCGCCAAAAGGCGGCCTTGGGCATTAGATGGTTAACACTATGGCACAAATTCGAGGTCATTGTCTTGGGGTGTAATGAAATGCCCAAACCGTTTGACGTTGTTAGGTACAACTTCTACATATGTTATTACCAGAGCAACCAGAAAATGATATATCTTTGATGCGCGGGAACAAGAAAAAGTCATTGGGTGCTAAGTCAGGTCTGTACGAGCTGATGTGTGAGTGCTCTTGTTGTCATGGTGAAGAATTATCCTTTTTTGCGGGTTGGTTTTTCTCATTTCTCCGAACATTTCTGGCAAATAAGTGGTGGTATACCATTCAAAATTAACTGTTCTACGTTGTTCTAACGGCACTGTTGCCACATGACCAGTTTTTCTAAAACAAAAACAGACAACCATTTGTTTTGGAGTGCTTCGATAGCGAACAACTTTTGTTGGATTTTGTTCATCATGAAACACGCATACAGTCGACTGCTGTTTAGTTTCAGGCTCATATGCATGGATCCATGATTCGTCACCTGTAACGATCTTATACACGTCTTTTGAAGCACCGCTATTCTATTTCTTGAGCATTTTTTTCCACCAATCGACCCAAGCATCTGTCAATGGCAATTATGAGCTGTTGTTATGAGGAATCCAATGAGAACAAATGTTTTTTACGGGTAAATTTTGATGCAGTATTTTATTAATGCAGGTGGAACAGTATTTTACCGTAGTGCGACGTTTTGTCGATAAAGCATGTTTTTTGTATTTTCTTTATTTGTCACTGCCGAGAAATTAGAAAATTTTCTAAATAAACAAGCTGCCTCCAACCTTAAATCATTAAGAAAGTTTTAAAAATATTTAACTAATGGAACTTTTTGGTCAAACAAATCAGAGACTATTAATTATAGAGATAGAAAATCAAAACTTACACTACTCACCGGTAGGGGGCGCTTTGTATATTTAAATTTAGTATAACTTGAGCAACTATTTAGTATCACTTTAGTATCAGCTGAGCCTATATTTAAAAACTCAAAAATTGCTGAAAACTGCGCAAAATAAGAAAAAATCAAGCGCAAAATATATTTAATTAATAAAATTTAAGAATTAATTTTTTTCTTTGCTTTTTTGTTTGTTATTATTTCAAATTAAATAAAAACAGAAAATTGTCAATTTTTTTAACAAAGTGACATCTAGTGATAACGATGTCGTTATAACTTTTGTTTTTGGTGATGCCATACCCCTGCCAATAATTATAGAGATAGGAAATCAAAACTTACACTACTCACCGGTAGGGGGCGCTGGAATTTAGTATCACCTGAGCAACTATTTAGTATCACTTTAGTATCAGCTGAGCCTATATGAAAAACTCAAAAATTGCTGATAACTGTGCAAAATAAGAAAAAATCAAGCGCAAAATATATTTAAATAATAAAATTTGAGAATTCCTTTTTTGTTGTTGATTTTTTGTTTGTTATTTATTTTATTGTTATTATTATTATTCAAATAAAAACAGAAAATTGTCAATTTTTTGAACAAAGTGCCATCTAGTGATAACGATGTCGTTATAACTTTTGTTTTTGGTGATGCCATACCCTGAAACAAATAATCTGAATAAAAATGACTAGAATTGGGCATTATAGTTCACATCTCATTTCTTTCATTTGTATTTTTGAACTAGTGCGTTCTTCTAGCTCACTCGTTCATTCACGAAATTTTTCTAGTTGTTCATAGAAAAAAACTTTGAAATCAGTAGTTCCTAAACATGAGTATGATACAAAAAGCAAGAAAAAATCTGTCAAATTTAGTTAAATGAAAATGACAATTCACCCTGCTAAAATCAGCAAAAAAAATTTGCTGAATATTAGTAGACTGAAAAAAAAACTCAAAAAATTTGCAGAGAAATTGTTCTTTAGTTAATTTATTTGCTGATAATTTAGTCTAAAAATTGTGTTTTTGTGATTATTTCGAACATTATTTAAGAAACTTCGTAAAATATAAGAAAAAAATTTCTGTCCTTGTATTTAACATAATCACTATTTATCATACCTGAGAATTTTTCATTACCATTGAAATATCATTACCATTAGTTGATACTAATGTTAATGAAAAAAACACTAATGTATATATAAAAAAACTAACTACAATTGATTAAAAACTATTTGTTTACAAAAAAATTCAGATAAATGAAAACGAACAACGGGTTTGGTCAAGGAAGTTATAAAACATATTTTTTTAATGAGGATCTATTTTATTCCGTTCTTCTTCACCTGTATACAAATAACAATGGAATGGAAAGTAATACTTAATTTCAAATGAGCATGAACCTGAATGATCAATTTCCATTCCCGATTTCAGCGACTTTTTCTCCAATTTTACGTTTTTCTGTCAATGGCAATTATTTTTCTTAATTGATTCATTATCAATCGTAATGAAATTTAAAACCATTGTCATTAATCAATGGAATTAAATTTTAATATCATTATTATTAATTAAAAAAAATGGTAATGAAAATAATTTCACTAAAATTGTCCGTCGGTGTTCGTTCCTGTTTGAAGGCACATAAGATTTCTTCAAATAAAAAGTATTTAGCAATCTACAGGGCCATTGCCCCAATATACAAAATAGGCATGGGCAAAATTTAAAAAAAAAAAAAACAAAAAAGTCTCCCTGAAAAAAATCCCTGCTACGTGCCTATTGTTATCGATTTGCTAGAGCATATTTTCCCCTTAATAGCATATTTTGATGCTAAGAGCATATTTTTGAAATAATGGGTCATATGAATAAAACTTAGCAATTACTTCGAAGTAATTACTTTGGGCTTAGGATTGGCTTTTAACTCCAAATTTACCAATTGGCTGGTAGAATAGCATGAAATGTAAACGAAAATTAAAAAATTAAATTTCTAGTCTACTCCCAAGCAGACTAGATTTGTGAAGTAATTGCTTAAAAAACCCTGTATTTCCCCCTATTAGTAATATCTATTTTTTAAGCATTTACTTCACAAATCTAGTCTGCTTGGGACTAGACTAGAAATTTAATTTTTCAATTTTCGTTTACATTTCATGCTGTTCTACCAGCCAATTGGTAAATTTGGAGTTAAAAGCCATTCCTAAGCCCAAAGTAATTACTTCGAAGTAATTGCTAAGTTTTATTCATATGACCCAATATCTTATTTTTGAGCATATTTTTTTATTTCTTTTTGTAATTTGCAATATAGTGGGGAGCGTGATCATTTTTCTCCCAGTCACGCTGACATGAGTATAGTAAACAATTACTCACGATCACAAAATTCTCATGAAAAACAGTAATAAAAACTCTACGATCCAAAAACTAAACATACACACGATTCATGCACGAGTTTTTATTTTACTAATGCGAATCACGTGAGTATAATAATTATTACTCACGAACATTTCGTTTCACGCGCCCATCTCTAATTTGCACATCCATTTGAGAAATTCGAGGCATTTTACAAATTTGATATGTCTGTTTTAAGAGGAAACCGATTTCGGCATTGCTTACAATTTCGTTTTTGTTAGCAATTGAAATCAGTTTGGCAAAATATACTTCAATTGTACTGACAAATTAATTTTGAAACGTGGATTTTTAAAGAAAAATGTGTTTTTAAGAGCGTATTTTTTTATATTTTAAGAGCATATTTTCTGTTTTTTAGACCATTTTTTATGGGCAGGAAATGGATTTTTTGGGCATATTTCTGGTTGCCCTGGTTATTACTGATGAAACTTGTATTTTTTTGTCATAAAATTTATGAAATAAGTCGAAAAAACTGTGTAAATGGAAATGCTTCTTAGGTATTTAAGGAAATTTTTTTTATCCCCTAGAAGATACATAAATCGGTTACGTTTGAAGAGATTTTTTATCGTCAAATTACACTGCATGACACAAAAATAAATTAATAGAAATCTGGCCATCAGTTCTATATATTTCGGACATGCTGATTACAATGACGTACTTTATTTTTCGATTTAAGGTACAGTTTTTCCGCCAAATGCCTTTAAATGTATATACAAAAAATTTCAAATGCAATCAATATCAATTTTTTGTAGTGAAATGTAAGCAGAGGACCTGTATTCATATTTGATGCACAAAACTTGATATTAAAACCACTGTTTGTTGATTTTTACGATTTTTTAAGGTTTTCGCCAATTGAATCGCTGAAAGCAACATCGACATTAATAAATGTTATGGCTTAGTAAAGAAGCAATTAAAAGGAAAATATTTCAACAAAAAAAAAAATTAATTCATCTATAGTGGTCTATACATTAAAATCTTGATTTTTCAAAAATTTTATATGGCAGCATAGATTTCCAAGTTGCCCCAAAGTCCAAATTTTAGTATAATATGGGGTCACCTTTAAAAACTGTTCTTGCAAAATTTCAAACAAAACAGATTCCATGTGCAAGTTATCGCCTTTCTTCTTCACTACAATAATGTCCACTGTCCATTTTTTATTTTTTAAACCAAATTTTTACTTAAATTTATTCACAATTAAGACTTTGATAACGTTATATAAAAAGTTACTTCTTACAAATAATATTGATTTTAAAAAAACACACACCTATTTTATTGTCCACATGTGTATGTTTATTAGGGTCTTGGCCTTCAAATAAAAATCATTATATGTGACAGCGCATAGAGAAAGGGACCTAAGGGTAAAAAAATCAATTTTTTTTTTTTTTTTGTGGACAACATCTGAGCATCGAATGAGACCGATCCCATGCTCTCCTGACCTTAGGTCCCTTTCTATCCTTAGGTCCCTTTCTATTTTGCGCGTCACAGTTCAGGATGGCAATATAGTCGCGTTATTTGTTAGTGAAGTCTAATTTTTTTAATATATCATAATCTCCGAGAAAAGGGGGCTTTGGTGTTTCTCATAAACTAATGAAGATAGATAATTGAAATTTGGCATATAGTTTCGTTTTATGACGAGAAGAAAAACAACCAAAGAATTTTTGGTTATTCGAATGTTTAAGAGGAAAATCGGGGATGAGAAATTTCAAAACATAGATTTCCAATGTTATTTTTAATGGATAGGAGGGGGAGGTGGCAAACATATTACATACATATTTATTTCCAATTTGAGGACTCTTAACAAGAATTTGAAGTCAAAAACAACGATACATCCACAAACAAAAAGTCGGTAGTGAAAGGGTTAATACACTATGTTGCGTTGTACTGAATATCCTTCTCCATATTCAAATAGTAAATCTAATTTTCAACTTTCGAAATACGTGTAGTATTCAAATTATATACAATCTTTCAGTAATTATCACGTTTATTTTTCGCTTATAACGATTTTTTTCATACAAAGCTTTAATGAAATATCATTTATTTTTAGCTTCATTAAGATGAATATCAAAAACCATAAAATCACTGAAAATATTGCCAAGTTAAGCCATGCCAAGATCAAGACAATAAATTGATTTGCACATCATATCGTTAACTCTATTTGTTGCTGCCATCGCTTTCTGCAGTTTTTATTAGACTTTTTGTATTAGCATTCTTTACAATGATTTGCATATCACTATATACAGTCATGTGCAATATAATAGGGACATTAAAGTTTTTTTCTAATTTTATTCTCGTTGTCTTTATTTTTAAAGATCAAAATAGTGGATAGATTCGCCGCAAAATCCGAGGAGATAGTTTAGAAAATTGTGTAGAATTTTAACGTGATGTCTGAATTTTTATTTTGTCACTTGTTTTAAGTAGGCGTGGCATTTAATGAAAAATAAGCGATATCGACCTTCTATCAAATTGCATAGTAAAATTTAGCGAGTACTGATCAGTTCTGTAAAAACTGTATATTTTTGGAATTCCTATAAAATTTCCTTAAGTATTGCATTATTTTTTTCTACAAATGGTCGCCACACTTAAAATGACAGTGCCTTAAACATGACCAAATTTTTCTTTGTTTTTAGCGATTTTAAAATAAAGTTAACAACACTGAAATTTAACGGAATGCTTTATACTATAACTTAAAAAAACCTTGACTGATTTGTTATACCGCGCTAAGTATAGAATAAGCCCATTCAGATTAAAGTTTCAGTGTTGTTAACTTTATTTTTAAATCGCTAAAAACAAATAAAAATTTGGTCATGTTTAAGGCACTGTAATTTTAAGTGTGGCGACCATTTGTAGAAAAAATAATGCAATACTTAAGGAAATTTTATAGGAATTCCAAAAATATACAGTTTTTACAGAACTGATCAGTACTCGCTAAATTTTACTATGCAATTTGATAGAAGGTCGATATCGCTTATTTTTCATTAAATGCCACGCCTACTTAAAACAAGTGACAAAATAAAAATTCAGACATCACGTTAAAATTCTACACAATTTTCTAAACTATCTCCTCGGATTTTGGGGCGAATCTATCCACTATTTTGATCTTTAAAAATAAAGACAACGAGAATAAAATTAGAAAAAAACTTTAATGTCCCTATTATATTGCACATGACTGTAAATAAACGAGTAAAAAAGTTAAAGTTGGATATGCCGACTATATGATGTACTACACCAGCCTGGTTTAAAGTTAACTAATGTTTGAATTTGAAATTTTAATGGGTTGAAATGGACTGGTGTTAAAATTTGGGGGGACTTTATATAGGCACAATTAGGTTAAACATGGACCGATTTAAACTAATATCAATAATCTTCGTCTTTGGGTCAATCTAAATACCTTAATATTTGACAGATAGTGTGCGAACAAGAATTCATGGACAGTCGATAGATGGACATCACTAAATCGACTCAAAAAGTTATTCTGAGTCGATCGGTATACTACAAAGTGGGTGGGTCCAGGTCCAATATTAGTTGTTGTTATATACTACATCAGCAAAAACTCATTACACCATGTCCACGTAGTGCTGTAGGGTATAAAAATAAAAAAGCACACACCTCGCAACGATCACCTATTGATCCTCATGATCACAACTGATACTTGATTGCTTGTAGGTTGGTTGGTTGGTTGGTTTGGTGGTGGTTGGTTGGCTCATCGAATATTTAAAAATATATTACAATGTGCTTGCTCATTCTTTTCAAAACCATCCATTCATACAATATGCGCATACGTTAGTTTGTCCGTCTATTTTATCATTTAATTGACTTTTTATTATATTCAGTGTTGCCAAGTAGGGTTGTTTTACAAATCCCCCTAAATTATTGATGAAAGCTCCTATATTCACTTTATTACACAAATTGTTTTAGACACCATATAACATTATAAATACCCCAAATTATAAATACCCCAGCAAAACCACACATTACCCAATAATGGGTAGAGTAATGTATCGCCATAGTGTTGCATTTGAAAAAGTAATTGGTTACTTGCTTTTATCCTACATGGAATTTGAATAATTTTTTTCATTTTAAGAGTAACAGCCAAAAAAGAAATATCAACAAATAAAATTTTATTACAAAAAGAAATGAAAATTCCGTTATTAAACAATACAAAAACATATTTAATGATTTTTTTTATATCATAACAATGATGGCCACTTTAAAGTAATTCAGTTTTGAATTAAAACAATGCGTTGTGTAATAGTCATTACTTTTTATTTAAGTATAATGCATTATATAATCAACCTTCGGTAGTACATGTATTTATGTTTTAAAATAATGATAAATGTAAGGAGAGTCCATTAATAACACTGTGCACGAAAAGGAGACTTTTTTTCCCGACAGGTGGGGGAAAAACGGGTACGCTGAATCTAGTGCTGCTAGCCGTTTTTCTAGGTTAGCTCTTAAAAAAACGATATTTGAGTTTGAAAATTGTGGTTCCAAGCACCCCTAAACATTCGATTTTTTAATTTGTTTACCGTTAATTTTTAGTTAAGTTGTTTGTTACACTACCAAGAAGCTTAATCAAAATCGGTCTTGCGGTTCAAAAGTTGTGATTGAAAATGTGAGGACACCTTAAAAATCTTTATGCAAATTTTTCACTTCAATACAAATTTCAGTACATTTAAGGAAGCAATAAAATGTACAGTTTTGTAGGGAAAATTTTGAAGTGTCCTCACATTTTCAATCAGAGCTTTTGAACCGCTGCACCGATTCTGATCATTTTTAGCACAAAGCTGACTGGGGGAATAACAAATAACCTGGGCAAAAACAAATGGTCAAAAAGTTAGATAAATCGCTTTTTTGGGGTCCTTGGGCCCAGAATTTTCAAATACAAATATCTTTCTTTCAAGAGCTAATCTAGAAAAACGGATAGCACCACTGGATTCAGCGTACTCGAATTAGGTTTACCCACCTGGTCCCCCGCTTGTTGGAATTTTCAACTAGCACAGTGTAAGTAATGCATTATGTAAACAACTATCGGTAGCTCATTATTCTGTATATATATATTTGTTCCTTTTACTCCTGCAAGGAGCATAGGGCTGCATCATTATTCTGTTGTTCTAAATAATGCTGAAGGTTAAGAGTATACATTACAAAGTAATGCATTATGTAATCAATTTTCGGTAACTAATTATGCTTCAAAATAATGCTGAAGGTAAGGAGTACTCATTACAAAGTACTGCATTATGTGTCCAATTATCGGTAACTAATTACTTTATGTTGAACAATAATTATACTTGTAAGGAGTACACATTACAATGTAATGCATGTGTTTGTCGCACCCATTACCAAAGTTTTCCTGGGACAGTAAGTAATCCTACACACAAAAAAAATATAAAACTAATTTCAATCACAAAAACCGCCTATTCACTAAATTTTGTCGTTAAAATTCCTCCAAGCACAAAAATTTGTAGCTCTTTAATAATAATTAAAAAATTATTTTTCAGATTTCTATTTTAACTCTTGTTATTACTTTTACGGCATGGACTTATAAGTCCATTTTGGTTTTAGGCAGATATTTCGTATTAAAAGTCTTCATTCCGCCTAACAGCTCCCGCACTTTTATAGTTACTATATGTGGTGCCAAAGGTTGTGGTACTTATAAGTACCGTCAGATAGGAAAGGGCTGAAATATTAATATATTTCATTAGAATTTGATTGGTTTTTTTCAAGGTTGGTTACCGAAACGAATAACGGTAAGGGTAACGGTAACGGTATCGTACTTTGTTAGTTTCGGTAACGGTAAAGGTAACGGTATTTAAGACTGTTTCGGTAACGGTATACCGTTATCGAAACAGTAATACCGGTACGCACCGGTATAATAAATTACGTTAAAAACATATAAAAACAAAAATTTGTGAAGACTTTTTTTAATTTTTCATGTTAAAAGCACTTATTATAAGCTATAAATTCGATGTTGGTGGTTTTAATAAGTAAAATTAATATCTATAAATTTTTTTTGGAAAAAAAACTCAAGATTATAAAATAAAAAAGTTTAAAAATTATCATTTTTATATAAATTAATAAATACCGGTAAAATACCGGTAACTACTCATAAAAATAACGGTATCGGTAACGATCGGTATTTGGAATTCTTTTTAGAGGTATTGGTAACGGTATTTAATTTGAAACGGTATTTTAGCGATAACGGTATTATAACGATAACGGTAACCAACCTTGGTTTTTTTATATGCATTTAATTATAAATTGGTCATTTTTGTATACCTTCTTATTAAGACTCTCATCAGCTGGATAAAGTGATAGTTGTGAATTAACTGTAAATATATGTATATTTTTATTTTTAGCTTGAATTTCATAATATTTAACCTCCCAGCTGAAAATTTTTATATATGTTCATATATTGTCATATATGGTTTCACGTATGAGCATATATGGTTTCATGTATGATCATATATGAACATATATGTTATGTATGGAAGCATATATGGGTAAATACATTTAAATATATGAATCCATATATGATAATATATTGCATATATTGGTCCATATATTGCTGCATATATTCCATATATTTTCATATATGAATTCATATATTATTCTATATATGGGTAATGTTTTAATTTTTTATCATCGGCGGATTCAAAAAATATTGAATTACATTTGATAATTTCTGAAATGCAATTGATAATTTCTAAAATACAATTGGTTGTTTCTGAAATACAATTGATAATTGTTCAAATACAATTGATAATTTCTGAAATACAATTGATAAAACTGAAATTCAATTGATTATTTCTGAAATACAATTGGTAAATCTGAAAAATAATTCATAACTTCTGAAATACAATTAATAAAACTGAAATTCAATTGATTATTTCTGAAATACAATTGATAAATCTGAAAAATAATTGATAACTTCTGAAATAAAATGATAAATTTTTTGAAATACAATTGGAAATGGTGCAGTAAGACAAAGACAGCAAAAATAAAACTGCAAAGTTTAGAAAATTTTAGTTATATTTGAGTTAACTTTTAGTTAATTTAAAATGACAAATTATACTGCAAAATCTGCAGAAAATTTTGCAAAATATTAGTAAACAAAAAATGACAAAAACAAACTGCTGTATCTAAAATTTTTTTGTTAGATTTTGTTCAATGCAAATAGCAATTTATAAAATCAACAGAAATATTTGTTAAAAATATTAAACTGTTGTTTTTGCTGTTCCTATCTTATTAATGCGGCCCTATGTTCCACTGGGAATTAAAGGATTAAATATATATATCTTATTAATATTTAGCAAAAATAATCTGCTAATTCAGCAGTTTTTCCTGCAAGGTCATTTTTAACTATTTTTTAGTAGCTTTAACTAAAATTTTTACAGACTTTTTTCTATTAGTGTATAAAACAATCATTAAATAATCAAAAAACAGTCATAAAATAATTTCTAAACTTGAAGTAAAATGTTTATGTATGTATGAACCCATATATGTTGCCATATATGACCATATATGAACATTTTCACCTGGTCTGCATGCAATTCTCGTTCAGTTAATAGATTTATTTATACTTATGTGAGATAGTTGTATCTCACAGAAATTAGTTTTCTTCTTTTTTATGAACGCTGTAAAAGTTTTTTTTTTAATTAAAAAAAATTTTTTTTTTTGTTAAAAGCCAGAATAAATTAGTTTTACTTAAAATAATTTTTAATTTGTTTTTTGTAATTTTTTTAAAAAATGTTTAATTTTTTTATAATAATGTTCTAAAATAAATGAATATTCAATAAATATTAAAAAAAATAATAAACTGACATGTCTTTTCACAGGAAAAGTCTTATAAAAGTCACAATAAGACTGAAATCTATGATTATTCATGTGACTCGGTCTTAACCAATTTTAAATTTGTATTCTTATAACAGAGTCACATAAAACCAAATTGTTTTATAAGCATTCTATGTTAACTCAAATGTTGTTTGTAAAAATGACTTTGTAAAATTATGAAATTTAATTTTTAATATGAAACAAAATTGATTCAAAAATCAAAATTGGGAATAACCCAGTGTAGAAACGGTAATGACATATCATTATCTTTTGGACTATCAGTAACAACACCTACTTACCTTCTGCATTATTTTAAAACGTATAATAATGAGTTACTGATAATAACTTATTTTTATCATTATTTTAAATAGAAAGTAATTTTCTACATTTTTTTTTAAATCTATTTTTAGATTCAATATTTTTTTTAACACTGGTAAGGATATATGTATCCACATATTTTTTGATTTTTTGTAGGTTGGCGAGTAAGCCGACTTGTGTGCAGTAGGTCAATTATGTTTTTATCTATCCAACATTACATGTGGATATAGCTCAGATGGTAGAGCTCTTGACTGCCAACCTGGAGTCCCAGGTTCAATTCCCTCACTAGAAAATTTTATCAAAAAAAAATTTTACAATAAAAAAATAATTTTTTTATAAAACTTATTTTTTTGAAAATCTATTTTTAGACTCATTCTTTTTGTCAGTGCTGGTAAGCATATAGGTAATGACATACTTTTAGATCTTTCGTATGCTGGTGTGTAAGCATAACTCATTATTTTTCGCGACATCGCCATACAAAGATAATAAGAAATGTAATAAGAAACGTAACTAGTTACCATTACCAAGTATGTAGTTACATAACCACATATCTGGTAATGATTTTCTACACTGGGAATACTAGAAAAATTACAAAAAAAAAACAGAAAAAATTGAGGAAAAATGAAAATGGCAAATACAGATAGTAGTAAGTACCATGCGAAACCTTACATTTATAAGCAAAATATTAATTAACAATTATTTCTGTCAAATGAAAATTGGATTTTTTTTAAGATTGCGCAAAAATCCTAATTTGCTTATCTATCAAGTTTACGTAACACAATAATCAGAATTTATAAAATTTATAATTTCTAAAATTTTTTATCAAATGCTTTTGAGCAATAGAATAAAAAAAAATTCAAGCAAATTGCAGTTTTGAACAATTATTTATTTATCACCTTTAGGGATTTTCCAGAAGTTCCGATAGTGTGTGTGGATCAGAGATACAAGCCGGTCCATTCTGTCGGCTGGCGGCGGCTAATGGGTGAAATGTTCGGCGGCGATTGATTTTTAGAGTTGAGCCGCAGACGCATCGGCGGCGGCTGGCTTAAAAAAATAGTGCCGACTGGCGGCGGCTAATCGGCTAACGTCGGCTAAGAGGAACATTTTCCAAGAATTTCAACAGATACATATACGCAAAAAAAAACTATTGGAAGAATATCGGTCAACTTTTTGTGGTTTTTTAGGTAGTTCTCCGGATTTATAAAAATTGAGTTTATGCCGTTTTGAAGAATTATTTCGTTTTGGAATGAATTCATTAACAGTCGAATTCAGATTTGTTTTGAAATAAATGAATTATTTTTTTTTCGACTAAAAAAAATCAAAGAAATAATTAACTACTTTCGTGGTCTATACGAAAACTGTGCCGGAATTGGATGGAAAAATAATTGGAGTCTGTAAACGGCATTATAACGGAAATGACATTACAATATTGTCATAAAACTTTTTCTTTATTTAAAATTAAATACGTATAACAAATAAGTAACTTCTAAAAATATCCATTAAAAAAAATATTTGTCCAATTGGAAATTTTGTCATTAAATCCGTAGATTGTTTCATTAAATTATCTTGCACAGAAGTCTTTACAGTTGCACCTCGATTATAAAGGCCTCCATTAACCGGCATGCTGGTATTTTATTTGATACCTTATTTAGCCGTGGTTTAACTCGATTATCCGTGCTTTCAGAAGTTAAAGATATCTCAACAGGTACTTTTGAGGAAATGGCTCATTCAAATACCAAAGATTTAGTTAAAAAATATATGACTCTTTTAACCGTGATTTTCGATTATCCGTGCTGAGCCTGGTACCGAACAACCCGGATAATTGAGGTTCGACTGTATTTATTTTTTTTTTAACGAAGAAAACCGTTTTTAGTACACTGAAGGAAGTTGAAATTGAATTAATTCGGTAGTGAATTAAGTCAATTTGTACACTGAACGAAATTTTACAAATTCAGTAGTGAATTAATTCAGTGGGAATTAATTCAATTTGTATCCGTTCGATGCATTCACAAGTGAATTTTTTCATTTGATTTAATAATAGTCAAATTAAATTAATTCGTTAAAAAATCGAACGGTGGCAACATTTTAATTTATTCCATTTAATGTATAGTATTTATGAATAAATTATTGAATTTCCTATTTAGAACTCTACCGCTAGTTTGATGCAAAAATATTTTAAAAATCTAAGATAACGCATAAACAAGAAAATTTTACTTTTCCGATAATTATATTTAAACAAATTTTATAAATTTTCAAAAAAATAAATATCTTTGCATTTTGCTGTCGGCTTTAGCCGAAAAATGGCTAAGCCGATTATTGTCGGCGGCTGAATCGGCTTGACAAAGGTGTCGGCTGGCGGCGGCTGACCAGCTAAAGTCGGCTGGCTTGTTTCTCTGGTGTGTATGTTTTGTTATATTATAAGTTAACCCTTTCACGACCATAGGCAAGTATGCTTGCCAAAGGCACTATAGTCTAAGGCTTGTATTTAAAAAAATCTTATTTAACAAACGAAATAAGGGAAAACGACTGTTCGGCTGAAGCGAAACTGCATAGGCAAGGAGGCTATCTACCTATTTTTCGAAGCAAATGTTGCAAATTACGAAGACATGTACCAAATTACTGTCGCAGAAAATGCATAATCGTCAAAGGGTTAAAGATACATACATATATTATATTTGTTAACCTTAGGGCCCAGATCAAGTGTTTCTTTTCTATAAATATTTTGCAATAAATAAAATTACATATAAATCGTGTTGCTTTAGTAAGATATGGCATTAAAGTTTTATTGAATCAGTCTCCAAACAAATAATAATATTGAAATTAAATATGTACTTAACTACAGTTTATAAAACTCAGTTGACTAGTCACAACAGGTATTTTTGTTATATTATTTTTTTTTTTTGTACAAATATTTATTTGTATGTATTTGTTAAAATGTCATCAAAACTAGAAATATGAATATGTGACGCGCAAAATAGAAAGGGACCTAAGGATAGAAAGGGACCTAAGGTCAGGAGAGCATGGGATCGGTCTCATTCGATGCTCAGATGTTGTCCACAAAAAAAAAAAAAAATTGATTTTTATACCCTTAGGTCCCTTTCTCTATGCGTTGTCACATATATGCAGCCAAATACAATTTTTACAAAATGTCTTCCTATTTTCTAAATTAGCAGAGTCATTTACAACAATAGAAAATAGCACATGCCGTGTTTGAAATTATTAAACAAAAAAGAAAAAAATTGCGTTTGATTGCAATTTTATTGCACTAACACATATTGTTATTGTTGCCTTAGTTTTGGTTTTATACTACTTGTTTGCTTTGCTTTTAATTTTTATTAACGATCAATTAACTCTTGTTAATTCTCTCTTTATTATTATTTTACAAAATTTTAAGAGTAACGTTTTCTTTATTGCTTAATAAAGAGAATTTTTGTTTATGTTTTAAGGCATTGCCAACCTTAAATTACATTATTTATATTAGGTCTGTTCGACGTCGTTACCGCGGATTTTTGCTAAAACTTTTCTTTTTACGAATTCGAAAATTTTTTCGAATCGAGTTACGCGGTAACCCCCCTGTTTTCAGACTTTAAAAAAATGCTCGCTGGAAAGAGATTTGATTCGAATGGATAAAAATGGTATCAAAAAGAAGTTGGAGTGACCATGTTGATGAATAACGTCGAATTTTTCCAAAAAATTTTTGTTTTATTGGTTATCCTACGGACTTTTCAACGTATGCAAACCTCTACCCCCGTTTCCAAATGCAAGTAAATTGTTGCAAGTTGAGAATTATCAGCGAAAATTTCGAAAATTACCGAAAAAACATGAATATTTTACATGTGTCTGCACTACTTGCTGCAAGTTAATTTTTAAAATGTCGTCAAAGGCAAAGGTTAGTCACTAAATAGGACTCCAGTATTACCAAGTATTCAATATTCTAACAAAGCTGAGAAAAAAGTTTGTTCTTAACCATTTTTTTTTTCAAAAACTTATAAAATTGATATTTTAAATTACCATTAACATATGTCGTTCTGTTTTACTTTTTTTTTTGCAAACAAAAACAAAATCAGTTGCATTACAACTCTTACTTTACCAAATACTAGTAAATTAATAGAAAACATTACTAGGCAACACTGTTTTCTTTAGTCTGCCATTCCACTTGCCGCAAGTGTCAAAAATTCACTGCCTTCAAAACTTACTTGCAAGTTGAGCCGCAAGTCGTACAAGTGCGATTGTATTAGTGAAAAAATGTGAGTGTATGGAGTTTTTCGAACTTCCACTTGCATGTGGAAGTTCGAGTTTTGAGCAAAAACCACCTAGTTTTTGTACAAAACTAGTTTTTGCTCGTTTTTATACCCTACACCACTATGTGGTCAGGGTATTATAAGTTTGTGCTGATGTTTGTAACACCAAAAAATATTGGTCGTAGACCCACCTTATAGTATACCGATCGGTTCAGAATTTTTTTTTATTTCGATTTAACGATGTCCGTCTGTCCGTCCGTCCGTCCGTCTGTCTGTCTGTCCATGCAATCTTGTACGCACTCTACAGGTCGCACCTATTAAGATATTTCGATGAAATTTGGTACATAGACCTATGTTGGCCCAAGGACGAACAAGTTTGATTTTTTTGAACATCGGTCCATGTTTAGACCTAGTGCCCATATAAGGGTCCTACCAAAATGATATTGTTTATACGCTGCAGGTCGTAAATATTAAGATATTTTGATGAAATTTGGTACACAGACCTATATTGGCCCAATAACGCAGCCTATTGATTTTGGTGAACATCGGTCCATGTTTAGACCTAGTGCCCATATAAGGGTCCTACCAAAATTATACTGTTTATACGCTGCAGGTCGTAAATATTAAGATATTTTGATGAAATTTGGTACACAGACCTATATTGGCCCAATAACGCAGCCTATTGATTTTGGTGAACATCGGTCCATGTTTAGACCTAGTGCCCATATAAGGGTCCTACCAAAATTATACTGTTTATACGCTGCAGGTCGTAAATATTAAGATATTTTGATAAAATTTGGTATACAGACCTACATTGGCCCAGTAACGCAGCCTATTGATTTTGGTGAACATCGGTCCATGTTTAGACCTAGTGCCCATATAAGGGTCCTACTAAAATTATATGGTTTATACGCTGCAGGTCGCAAATATTAAGATATTTTGATAAAATTTGGTACACAGACCTACGTTGGCCCAAGGACAAAGCCTATTGATTTTGGTGAACATCGGTCCATGTTTAGACCTAGTGCCCATATAAGGGTCCTACCAAAATTATATTGTTTATACGCTGCAGGTCGCAAATATTAAGATATTTTGATGAAATTTGGTACACCGACTTATGGCAGCCGAAGGACGAAGCCTATTGATTTTGGTGAACATCGGTCTATGTTTAGACCTAGTGCCCATATAAGGGTCCCCCCAAAATTATATTGTTTATACGATGCACGTCGTAAATATTAAGATATTTTGACGAAATTTGGTACACAGACCTATTTTGGCCCACGGACGAAGCCTATTGATTTTGATGAACATCGGTCCATGTTTAGACCTAGTGCCCATATAAGGGTCCTACCAAAATTATACTGTTTATACGCTGCAGGTCGCAAATATTAAGATATTTTGATGAAATTTGGTACACAGACCTATATTGGCCCAATAACGCAGCCTATTGATTTTGGTGACATTAGTTGGCTTTTACCCAGACTGGTGTAGGGTATTCTATAGTCGGCATGCCCGACTTTAACCTTTTTACTCGTTTTGTATGCGTTTTGACAGGTTAAAAACTACAAGAACCAAAAACCAAGTAGTTTTTGCACAGGTATAAATGTAGTATTTTACATTTTTAATCAATTTTCTAATAGTGTATTTAGACTGGGCAAAAAATAGTAGTTTTTGGCCATTTTTAGTTTTTGAGCCGAAAACTATAAAATTAATTTAGTTTTTCCATATAATTTTCATACAAATTGAAAACCAGATTCTACCTGGTTTTTGCACAAAAACCAAAGCCAAAAATATTCGGTTATCATTGAACGGTAGCGATTCCCATTCACAGTAACGTGCCGGTCTTGATCATCACGGAAGAAGTAAGGCCCAATGACGCCGCCGGCCCATAAATCGCACCAAACCGTAATTTTTTCGGGATGCAATTATGACTCATGGAGTACGTGTGGATTGCTGTCTGACCAGTAACGCATATTTTGTTTATTGACGAAGCCATTCAGCCAGAAATGAGCCTCATCGCTGAAGATGATTTTTCGATGAAAATCCGAATCATTTTCAAGTTGTTGCTCAGCCCAATTCACGAACATACGACGCTTCTGGTGGTCAAGCGGCTTCAGTTCTTGCGTCAATTTGATCTTGATTTGCCACAACGACGTCACAGAGATGTCCAACGCTTGAGAACGACGTGTGAGAGACACATTTGGGCTTTCTTCAACTGAAGCCTCAGAGGCAGCAATATTCTCGACACTACGCGCACTTCTTTGTCTCACTGGCACGGGAACATTTTGTACTGTGCCTGTGGATTGAAATTTTTACACTAGACGCTCAATTGTTGATCTGCTAGGACGATTATGACGACCATAAATTGGACGTAGCGCTCTTAACGTTGAGGCCACTGACTCCGAATTTCGGTAGTAAATTTTAATAATTTCGACTCTTGTTGGCTCGTATATCTTTCCATCATGAAATGGCAAACCTTACTGAAGAGAAATGTCAAAAGAGCGGCAAGAAATATGGTGTCGTTTGCTGTCAACCCTTTACATCATTTACGAAAAAAGAGTTTTATCGTGAAATTGTTGCAGTTTTTCTCTGTTGGAAATTAAACCAAGTCTTTTAACAATTGGTAATGCATTTTTTTTTCAGTTTTATATTTCATCGACTTTCTCTTTCCAAACTTTATCAATGACACATTGTAGGCATTACCCTTTAAATTTTTAATTAAACATATCTTAGAATTTAAATCCAATATTAATTTATTAGGCTTGTATTCACAAAAATTTTTTGAATTTAATTGCAGTTTAAATTATAAATAATAATTAAACCAGCCTTTAATAAGACAAAAAGTTTTTTGTGAATACCCAAGTAAAAAAGTGTTGATATAGTCATATATTATCATATAGAATTTTTTATATTTATAAGTATATTGGAACATATATACCAAGATATAATTATATAAAATTATATCCTAAATATATGTTGTTATATATTGCACTATATCTTGTTATATATTGCACAATATATAGTGCAACATATTACAATATCCAACTATATATAGTTACATATGCCTCATATAATTATGTATAATTGTATCGAATGATATACCATTATATCTAGTTGGATATGATTATATTATATTTGATACATTTGAATGAGTACCAAATCCGGATAAAATTGTATGAAATCATATCTTATTCTATCAAATTA
This sequence comes from Leucophora obtusa, assembly GCA_949987735.1. Lineage (NCBI taxonomy): Eukaryota > Metazoa > Arthropoda > Insecta > Diptera > Anthomyiidae > Leucophora > Leucophora obtusa. The sequence goes on from OX465298.1 coordinate 211,428,025, forward strand.
GATCTAATTCTGTCAAATTAGATCTAATATGATCATAATACGATCTAATTTGATACAATTAGATGTTCTGATTTTTCGGATATAATTATGTATATATAATATCAAAAACCATATAATTTTTTTAGTAGGGTAAGCATCCCTACGGGAAATTTTAACAAATTGTCACCGAACTGGCCCCTTTATATGAAATAGACTGGTCACTTTTACATGGCGTTGTCATAGGAGGGGGAAATTGACCCCTTGTGATATATCACAAGACAAATCCTAGGACAGGTTACTGAACTCTCATAAAAAACAAAGTTCTGGGACCTGTCCTAGGATTTGTCATGTGACATGACACAAGTAGTCAATTTCCCCCTCCTATGACAACGCCAATTAAAAGTGACCAGTCTATTTCATATAAAGGGGCCAGTTCGGTGACAGTTTGTTAAAATTTCCCGTAGGGATGTTAGCATTCTAATATAATATATATCAAGGGTCCCAGCCAAAATCTCAGTAATGGTGCTCATTACTAATATCTAAATAATAAGCAGTAGAATTAGGGTCTGCTGCATATAATTCAGTATCAAAACTCATTATTTTTATTCGACAAGGTCGTTTTTGTTAGTAGTTGTCCTTATTCGCTGCATGAAGAAACGCACAAAATTGTGCATCCGCTTACCTGCTGCATTACAAAAATATATAAAATAAGTAGTTACCAAAATAAGTAGTTATTCGTGTGCTGATACGCTGTTAGAAAATAAGTCGTTACATATGTTTAAATTTCAAATAGAGGAACGGTTTCCGCGATATCGCTGATTGAAGATTTTCCAATGGAAATATTTTTTTTACAAAATTTTTTCAAGTATTATGGAACTATTTCACTAGGAAATTTTACTTGGTAATCTATACGGTAATTACCTGCTATTGCCATGTTTTTTCTGGGAATATATTCAATGTTTTTGTGTGGCACATACCAGTATTATATTTTTTCATTATTAGTTCTACAACTTTTTATTAGTCTTTCCAAAGATTAAGGAAGATTTAATCATGTACAAGGGCATTATAATTAATACAAATTTCCTGATAAGAATAAAAACATTTGGATCAAAACTGTTAATAATATTAATCATACGCCCCAATGTACAAACTTTATGGGAGAGTTTACAATTCCAAAAACACAGCACCCCAGTGTTATTTATAAACAGTGTTACCATGTATTTTTTTTAGAAAAACTGTAAAAAAAAACTGTTTCTTTATAGAAAAACTGTTTTTCGAAAAAAATTTAAAAATCATAAGAAATTCTGGGGTCTCCCAGGGTCTCAATTTACAAAATATCGAGATTTGAATAATTTAATTGCTTCGGCATTTATAGTAATCGACTTTTTGCACAGCCTCCTGATAAAACTTTTTTTAAGGATTTTGGTCTCCTAGGCCCGAATCTAAATTTAAAAAAAGTTCATTGAATGACCCCTGACTTAGGATAGAATAATTTAAATTGTTATCCAGAATAATCAAATATTTATTTTAAAAAAATCAATTTCGGCCTTTTCTGATGTAACATTGAATGCTTTTACCAGACGCTCAACTATTGCTAATCCGCTACTCAACAATCTGGTGAACGATTTGATTAGCTACCGCTAAGTCAACATGTTGGGGTAGCACTACCTTGTTTTGGTAGCGTAACAATTTTACAAAATGTTGGGTTTTAATTTTTATTCAAAAAAATAAAAATAGTTTTTTCGACCTTTCTAATTAAGTAACAATTTTACGCTACTTGTGAGCAGTTAATGATACATCAGCTGTCGTTTGTTGTTTTTGTATATTTTTTTAAAGAATAATAAACATATACAAATATAATTATAAAGGAATAAAAAATTTCGAAAAAATCAATGAAACATCTACAAATATTTTTATTTTAAAACAAAAACAAAAGTAGCATCGCTCACCTGATTAAGGTAATCATAAACCGCTACATATCAATTGTAGCGGTAGCGGGTTTCTCTGGTAAACCTGCCCATTGCTTTAAAAATTTTATCAAAAAATATAAATTTCTAATTCATTTAGAAATGATCTGAAATGTTCGGCTAAAAATGTCGGTCGGAACTATGACGTGTCTAATATGGTTTAGCCAATTTTATTCCATGCTAATTTTTGATGAAATTTGTTATAAAAATATTTCGTTTTCCCAAAAAAAAAAAATTGTAAATGAAACAAATGTGCCGATTTAATATAAAAAAACTGTAAAAAAATGCATGAATTTAAAAAAACTGTTTTTTACAAGAAAAAAACTGCAAAACTGTTAGGCATCCCAAAAAACTGTAAAAAACAGTTAAAACTGGCTATATGGCAACACTGTTTATAAACAAAAACAATGCCGTTAATTAACAAAATATTCCAAATTCATAAAACAACAACCAAAGACAAAATGATATAAATTTCAAAAAATAAAATCTAAACAAAAACAAGTATAACAAACAACAGACCAATGTAGTCTGCTGCCCTGTGTAAAATTGTCTCAAATTCTAATACTCAAACTGTAAGATGTTGTACAAGCACAAATACGTGTGTATAAAATTAAATGATCATTTCATGAGTTCCTTGCTAAAAAAAACATACACACACATCGTACTTGATGGAGATCCCCAAACACGAAACAATTACAACTACTAAAACAACAGACATGCACGCACGCATAAACGAACAAACACTGAGGCAGCTCAATTTCACTTTGGGGCTACAATTTGGGGGTAAAAAACGAAGCTCAACAACTACCACTACACAACCACTGTGTTTACTACTCATTTCGTTAATAAGAAATCAAACACTTTACAATACATGATAACTTCGTTCGATGGCTGGCTGACTGCCTGGCTCTCTATCAATATTGAAAAACAGTATAGATTTAGCCCTCTCCATGAACACATCGTCGTAGAATAATAACACGATCAAAGTTAACTTAATTAAGAAAGAAGAAAAAAAAATTCAAATATTTTTAAAACGCCGCCGTTTTTTCAGAAATCGGTTAAAAAGTGTAACAGATAGTTTTTACGTGCTATATACGAAAACGAAAAAATTTACGGAAGTTTTTTTTCATAATAAAATTGTTTGTGATCAATAAATCCGAAAAAAAGTTTTGTAAACGCTACAAATTAACAACTACCGATCGCTACACGGATTTTGTTTAATAATCACAATAACAATTTAAAAGTGTTTGGCAAAGAAAAAAATATATATATATAAAATTAAGTCCTGTGAGCTGATTACTACGGCTCAAAGGTATTTTAAAAATGTCTAAAACAAATATTCAATCTGATAAAATATTTGCAATGTGCTTTTATTTATTTTAAGTAGTATTGTGATTTGAAGAGGTTTTACTGGTATTGTTAAGTGTTTTTGTTGTTGTTGTACTTTTGCATTTAAACAAAAAAGTTAAATACAAAAAAAAAAAAAAAATTAAATGATAAAGTAACATTTAGTAAAGCTTCCCTTAACGCCATAATTATTATTTATTATTATTAACAATGGTCATGTGACCAACAATAATCATGTCGGACATTTCCACAATATTTGAATACAGTAAAACTCATTGAAGACGAATTCTCGGCTTTCATAGTCCCCACATATGTTAACACAAACTCGCTGTTTCTGACAGTCCCACAAATAAAGTTTTATATAATTTTCCGTTTTCTAATACGAGCTTCCTTAAGTTTGGTAGCTTTTCCTATAACTTTTGTTGTATTTTAAAAACACACAAATATTTTTCATATCCCCATGTCTCCAAATGCAATAAATGATAGCAAGCAATTGTCAAAATTTGTATCAATTCAAATAACTGCACGCAAAGACACTCACTTACAATGTTACTGCAGTATCATGATAACGCTGACATGCAATCGGCTCTTGCATTGATGTCTGGCCTCAAATGTCATTTTTGGTTTTCCTTTTAATTAGGCAATTAAAAACAACAAAAATTTTAGTAAACAAGAACGGGAAACCGTCTAATTATACATTTTAGGGCCAGGTTTTTAGTCAGAAATAAAAACATTTTTTTTTTTTAATTTTACTTAAGTAAGATTTGTTTGAAAATTACCCCTCTGTGTTTTTCGACGAAAAAACTATTATACTTGGGCAAGTGTTCTCCACTACATTGCAATTAAAACAGGGTTGGCAGGTAATACCGCTAAAATACCGTTATCGATTCAAAACCCTTTCAACTGACTACCGTTACCCCTAAAATACCGTTACCGAAATAACCGAAATACCGTTATCCCTAAAATACCGTTACCGAAATAACTGAATTACCGTTATACTTAAAATACCGATACCGAAATAAATGAAATACCGTTACCCCTAAAATACCGATACCGTTATTTTTAATTTTCTGTTTTTGGTAATTGCACGTGGTTATTTATTATTTTTCCTACACTAAGATGGTAAATTGGTTCTGTTTTTAATCTCGTTTGTTTTTTGTAAAAAAAATTACGGGATGTATCGAAATAACTGATTACCGTTATCCTTAAAATACCGATACCGAAATAAATGAAATAGCGTTACCCTTAAAATACCGTTACCGAAATAATCTAAAATAGCGTTACCCTTACCGATAACCGTATCGTTTCGGTTACCATCCCAGAATTAAAATCATTTTGACGTTTATCTGCAATCGTTTTGACATTTTGCTTACTATCATTTATTGCATTTGAGGACACGGGGCTAAAACGTATCGCAAATAATTTTTTTTAAGAAATCCATCGGAAAGATTAAACAATTTTTTAGTTTTTTTATTGAAATTTTTTTTTTTTTTTTTTGTGAATAATAAAACATTCTAAACAAATCTGACCCGGTTAATACGAACCCCGCTTATTTGTCCGATCTCTTAGAGTTCCTCATAACCGAGTTTCACTGTACAAACATGTACAGTGAAACATACCCATAATGGCCAAAACCAATAAGGGACCTTCCTTGAATGGACAATTTTGTTACGACGGGACAATATTTTAAAGTAAAATTATGTTCCAACAGTGATGCGGACTTTTTTTTAAATTTTTTACCATTTATTAGCGGACAATTTCTAGATTTTTTTTTTGGAATAATTTCATAAAAAAATATATTTGAATTTGTCAAATCAATGTTTTGTTATTATTTTCAATAAAAATAAAGCATTTTGAAAACAAATCACTTTTTATAAAATTTTTTAAATGGTTTACGGTGGGCAGAGCTTTGAAGAATTAATTCCTTTTTGAATGAATTTACTACCAATCGAATTCAATTTTCTCTAGAATTGAATGAATTCCTTTTCTTAAGTAATTCACTGAATTCATTCAACTGAATGCGTTCATCAAACAACAAATTCAAAGAATTAATTCAATTGCAATAGTTCTTTTTATTAAATCAAATGAATTAATTCACCGGTGAACGCGTTCAATTTTATAAATCGAACGGAAAAAAGTGAATTAATTCCTTACTGAATTAATTCAAAAATAAAGCCTTTTACTATTAAAAATAAAAACGTTACAGATATAGATAAATTTGGAAAAAAATATAACTATATAGCTAGTTTGAAAAATTAATAGTTATATTTTTTCCAAATTTATCTATATCTGTAAAGTTTTTATTTTTAATAGTAAATGCTTTATTTTTGAATCATGTAGGTTGATAAACAGCATCCGGTTTCTAATTTGTTACTAGCACACGCTGTAAAATTGCTTATTTAAAACTTTTATTTGTACATTATTGTTTTCTTCTACTGAACGGCAGAAAACAGGCTTTGAATTCAGTGAACTTATTTTATTTTTTTTTAATTCAGTGAACTTATTTTATTTTTTTTTTCAATTCAGTGAACTTATTATTTTTTTTTTAATTCACTGAATGTAATTTTATTTTTTTTTAATTCACTGAATGAAAATGAAATTGAATGAATTCAGTGGTGAATTCATTCAGTAAGGAATTAATTCACTTTTTTTCCGTTCGATTTATAAAATTGAACGCGTTCACCGGTGAATTAATTCAATTGATTTAATAAAAAGAACTATTGCAATTGAATTAATTCGTAACAAAATAAATCGAACGAAAGCAAATATGAATTAATTCCATTCAATATATGGTGCTTAGTGAATTAATTCATCGAATTTTTAATTCAGAATTGAAAAATTCAATTAAGGAATTAATTCTTCAAAGCTCTGTCGGTGGGTCTAATACTGTAAGGTTTAACTTTAACTTAACTATAAAAAAAAGAAAATGTCAAAAAAAATGTACACAAAACAACAACAAATTTTTGGGTTAACTATTAACTAAAGTTTAAACCTGCAGTATGAGACCCACCGTTAGTACACTCAAAAAAATACGTCTGTTGGCTGGACAGAAAAATTTGTTACTGTAACAAAATTTATTCCTGTTTTTGGCTTAAAATAAAATTTGTTGATTTTAACAAATTCTTTTGTTAAATTTAACAAATCTAAATTTAAGTAAAAAGTTTGTAAAACTACAGTTTTATCTGTGATTATACTAAGTCGTTGAATTTATCAAAATTTAGGGTCTCGGGACCCTCCCCGGACCTAGTCCATATTACGTGAGGGCATATAAGGGCACTCCAGTGGGCAATTTCATGAAGTGGAAAATTTTTATTAAAAATTTCCGAGGGTCCAAGGCCCCGCCAAGGTCCATTTTTGGATAGAGATATCCCCTTTCGATGAGGTATTGTACGGTTAGGGGTAGTCGAAATTTTCATCAATTTTGCTCAATCTCTCTTAGTTTTCGAGATATGGGACATTTTAAAAAATCGGGAGGGAACGAAATAGCGCCATTTTTAAAACTTCGGATACATTGGTGGCGCCATCTACCGGGTAATAACAGTAACATGAAAATATTATATTTTAACAATAAATTTTGTAAAATTTAAAATTAACACTCAAAATTAGTTAAAGAACTGAGGATTTTTAGTATTGTGTTAAATGAAGATAACTGAAATCTTTGCTTTAATCAGTGATTTAACTAAAAATTTTTTAAAAATTAGTCAAATTGATTTGGAACCGGTTTGACAGATTTTTCTACTATTTTAAGTGTAGTTATAGTGCCAGTTCTATAGTCAGAACTAAGATCGATTTTTTATTAAATATTTCTTAAGTAAGAAATTTTGTTTGTTTCAAAATCAAAATTAGATTTCAATATTTTATGAAAACTATCCCAGCATTTTGGTAATGCGTACTCGTTACCTCCACAATTATTTTAAACAAAAAGTAATGAAACATTTTGATAGTGGAAAAATGTTTTAATGCGCTTTTGAGTGGAAAAAGCCAAAGTTAGCTGTTCGGCCGCTGAACTTTTACGATCTTCCGACCTTTCCTTATTTATTTAACATTTTAAATCGAATCCAATCCGCCCAACAATCATTTTCCACTAACAAGGAAGGTATCCTACTAGGTTCTTTTAATGATATTTGAATTTTGGAGGAGAAAAAAAAATAAAACACATGTTTTTTGTAGCGGCCCAATCTCACGTTTAAGAATTCAAAACTAACCTATTTTTCTATGAAAACTTGTCTGAAATTTAAAAATTTTAGATTTATTTGTACACATCGTTAAAATACTCGAGTAAATAAAAAATTTGATACCCATATTGCCCATGTTGTGGATCTAGGTTGCCACTAAACACGAGAGAGGGATGCAAAAAAAAATATGTGTACATTATTTTTTTTTTTTTTCTTCTCTTTCACATATCCAAGTCTCATTAAGATCGGAGAGAACCCATTGGGATACTTCCATGCAGGCTGGCCAGACTTGGGGTTTTGTCAAATTTTCATTTGGGGACAGGGGATTTCAAAAATGTTTTGGGGATATTTAAAAACCTTCATAAAATTTTAAGGCTATAAAATTTTTGTAGTTTTCAGAAAACATCAGTCAAGTTTATTCGCATAATTTAAAAAAAGTAACAAATTGACCCTTTTATGGATTTTCTATATTAATGTAAAGCTTTTTAACACAAATAAATCCTTTTGGCCTTAGAGTTTTATATGATTAATATCCCAGAATCTAAAGTATTGTTTTACAAAAAAAACATCTTATCGATTATGGATAAAAATCTATTATATTAAAAAGGCAAAATTGAAAAATTCGAATATAAAAATTCTTTGAAAAAATGCCTTTAATTCTTGAAAATTTCAAAATAAAATATGTTTAGGGTTCGATTGGTTTGTTTATATAATTTAGTAAAAATTTAACGTTTTCCTCGTAAGTCCCTAAATTCTGAGAATTTTACTAGACATTTATACAAAAGCAATCCAAGAATTTTTAAAAACAGTTATTGTTAGTGCTATTTTTTTTATATATAATAGTAGTTTTTATGTGGATAATGTTCATTTTAAACAAATTAAATAAGCTCTACTACATTTTTCAACATTTTTTCTAGTTGGGGATTTTTGGGGATATTTTTAGATTTATTTGGGGACAACGAAAAAAAATATCTGGCAAGTGTGTGTTCCATGTAAGTTCATGGAAAACTTAAAACTACTAGTTTTCGTCTTTTTTTCAAGTTTTTTAATTAAAATTTCTTTATAATTTGACAATGGAAAAAAATTCTAAATTTGAATACTTCCAGGTTTGAGTTCTGCATGTGTGTAGCAAAATTTCTCCACAATGCTTCAAAATACTGAATACCGACCAAATATATTTTCTGACCGAACTGTTTGGTCGAACACCAAACATAATGTTGGCGACCCTTTACTAATTTAGGCATTTCGTGGAAAAAAAATAATACATCAAAATTGTTTTTTCTCTCAATATCCGACACCTCTCTATAACCCTGTACCGTCGCTGTGCGCTATTGGCAGGTTTCACTGTGTCTATCTACTGACATATAAATTATTGCTGCTTCTATTGCTGTTTTTGTTGACAACACAAAATAATAGAGGATGACAACAACGTGTATTCAAAAATAAAGTGAATCGAGCAATTAGACCGTCCGTTTGTCCGTCCTTCAGTTAGTAGTGCTAAACAAACCGATCGTGCAAAATACTGATTCATTAATTTTGTTTCTTGGTTGCGTTAATTTGTTTTGATTACTTATCGATCATTGTTTTTCTGATATATGGTTGGTTTATTTTGGCATTTAATTTTTCTTTTTCCTACGGTAGTTAAGCTCGTATATCATGTACAAAAATTAACTAATTAATTTCTAGTGGCTCCAAAATAAGTTATACGATGCATAAACACACGTGTGCTTCACAAGGCGATCCTAAAATTATAAATTTTCAATTTTGCTAGAGAGGATATATTGTTATATATATTTTTCAATATATAGGAAAAATTGTTTTTTCAAAAATAATATGGCATATTATTGGAAATAAATAAATAAATAAATATATTGAATAATTTTTAACATATTTCTTTTTGCCAATAATGTGAATTTAAGCAAAATATGTAAAACTTTTATTTATGTCCTAATTTTGTAAGAAATTATTCTAAGAACAAATGCTCTTTGCAAAATGTTTTATAGTAAAATAAAAAAAATGTCAAAATTTATTTTATAAAATATATACAGTGACGGACAATACAATAGAATCAATTAAAGTCTTTTCTGATTTTATCCCCGATCAAAATTATGATTAAATTGTCCATGAAGTACTGGAAGATGGTCCAGAAAATTGCGTTTGTTTTTTAATTCTGTTATCAGTTCTAAGTAGGCATGGCTTTTAACGAAAAATCAGCGATATCGACCTTTATCAAATTACATATTAAAATTTAGCGAGTACTGATCGGATCTATACAAACTGAATATTGTTGGAAATTCTATAAAATTTCCTTAAATCTTGCATTATTTTTATTTACAAATGGTGGCCAGATTTCACATGACAGCGCATTAAATATGAGCAATTTTTTTTTCTTTTTAGCGATTTTTAAATAAAGTTCACAACACTGTTTTAACACACAAGTTTAATTAACATAAATCTGGGAAATTTGTCATATCTACAATGAATTTAATGGATTCAATTGAAAATGTTTTTGAAATAGAAATTTAATTTTAATTATTACTTTTTCTTTCACTTATAATTTGGTGATATTTTTATCTGTGTAGTTTTAATACAATATTAATTCAGTCCTTTTAAATACTCATATATTAAAATTTCAAAGTATTTTTCTCAGTGTAGGATTTTCAAAATTTTTAAAATGTAAGAAAAAAACACTAACCGATGATACTTTTAATGTTTGTTAACTTTAATTTAATCTTACTTTACTTCCGCGGATTATTTAACGTTTTGTGAATTTTGCAACAAATTCAATTTTTTGCAAAAAGAATTATTAGGATCTATAAAACATATCCTGGACAACATATTAGCAACAAACTTTGTTTAATTTTTACGTTATTTATAAAAACATATTACAAAAACCTCAGTAATCCTAAAATCTGGATTTTTAAACCTCGATTGCTGGAAACCCATGGAAGATATGGGAATTTCGTTATTAGTTTTGAATTCAACAGCCCAAATACTATAGAGAACACTACTTTCAATTCGAAAGGATTCGTATTTTAAACGATGTCCGGGAAAAAATTATTTCAATCCACTGTGGCAGCAAAAGTAGCTCTAAAACTCATGTTTTTAGAGCTACTTTTATGTTGCCCTACTGATTACGTATTGCGTGATTTATAAAGGTAAAGTAATTATTAAAACATTTTTGAAAATCGATTTTTAGACACATTACTTCAAAGGTTCAGTACACAAGACATATACTGGTCGCAGTGCGTTGTGCCTCTTGATCTAATCTACTTCAAAGGTTCGAATCCCAGCAAATGTGGTAATTAAAAAAAAACTATGTTGTTTACAACAACTTTTTTCTTAGAAAACATAATGATTATGTGCATCATTGATCCATTCGTATTAAACGAACGTAACTCAACGAATTAAATCGACATTAACTGATCTGCAAATTTTGCAAAAAAAATCCGACCAAGAACAAGACTGAAAATCTTAATAATTTTGTTATTTTGTGTGAAGTTCGCGCAAAATGGTTCCTTTAGTAGGGACACAATTAAAAACGAGTATAAAAGTAAAATGCGGGCATGCCGACTATATGATACCCTACACCAGTCTGGTTAAAAGCACTAATGTTTAAAATGGGTTGAAATAGACATGCGTCAGAATTTATAAAATTATTCAATTTAAACCAAACTCAAAAGGCTTCATCCTTGGGCATTATATAAATCGGTGTACCAAATTATATCAAAATATCTTATTCAATATTTCGTGCACACACGAATACATGGACGGACATCGTTAAATCGAAGCAAACGATCCAAGTAGTTATGTAAACCAAAGTTTCTTGGAAAGGTTTTATTGTGCACACAAAAAATTAAAAACGAGTTTCAATTACGAAAATGATAATATCAATTAAATTTTAATTGATTCTGCACTTATCACGCAAATGACACTATCAATTACCAAAAATTCTGTAGGATTAGTTGAAACAGTTAAACAATTCCAATATTTAACTGATTCGATTAAATATTTGTTAAACAACAAACTTTATTTTAAACAAATCTTTAATTAGCTGATTTAAGCCCCAACAGAAACTTTTTGGGTTCAGAAGGCTCAGCGTTATGAGGTCAATATTTTTTTTGTTATAATTTTATTCTAATCTTGTATATAATAAATAAATTCAAATTAGAACCAAAGTGCTATATATATTTTTTTAAATATTTTTAGTTTTTCCGGAAAATTAACAAAAGATAAAAGAACGTAACCGCCATTAACTGTCAAAATCTTTCCATCCCTATTGGAAAACCCTTTAGTTTTCTTGTTAATTTGATTTCAAACCTGTTTTTATTTAATTTAATGGTCTTCCTGCTTGAATTTAAAATTGTTTGTTCTTGTTTTGTGTGTATGGAGTAAAAAAGAGCGACGATTTGTTTTAGAAAAATTCAGATTACAGTGGAAAACGTCTTAATCTAGTTATCGCTGTTATCACCAAACAAAACAAATCACTTGAATTACCATACATTTTTAGATACAAAATTTTTAAAACCTCAAAGGATTTTTCGGTGATTAAATTTTTACTCGTACATAACGAACCTCCTCACACTATCTTTGTAGTTATCGATCGTTATATAGTACAATCGATCGATCAATCATTTGTTTTTTTTTCAAAGCTGGTAATTGCTTACAAATAAAGATTTTGTCAATTTATAGTTGAATGTACAAACAAAATACCATACAATATTATTAAGCCCCTCGGCGCTTATTATGTATCTACTACGATATGGTGGTAGTTGTAACACCAAAATGCATTACTATCATAAATATTTAACTACAGGTGTGCAAAATACAAAATACAAAAAAAAAAAAAAAAAAAAACACAACCATCTTAATCTTAGCACGATTAATATGTACTGTGTCTTTTTCTTTTTGGTTTGGACCCACATACAGTAGTCGGTCGTATGGTTTTATTCATAAACGTTAGATAAAGATAAAATTAGTTTATTAAACAAATTTTGTTTGGAAAGTTTCCTTCATCAACCTTCTTTAACTTTATTATGCGTTTATGAATAAGTGCATTAATGAATAGTGGTAGTACGGTGTTGATGTTATGTTTTTATATTTCATTCATTGGCTGAATTTATTTGTCACCATGTGTTGTTGTTGCTGTTACGTATGTCTTCATATTTAGTTGTTATATGATAAAACCTAAAATGACTACCGAATTACCACTAACTTGTAGTTAGGTGATTTTGAAGTAAACTGACTATTAAGTCAGCTCCTTAGTTAGATCTTTGCCAATTTAATGAACCACCAACAATTTGGGTGTGTGTGTATGTGTGTTTTTTTTAGACTTTGACGATCGATCATTTGTCTTGGTTCTTTATCGTTTACTCACTACTTGTTTGCTGATAAACGTTTAACACTTTTATGTATTTATTTTTAATAATTTTATTAAAACAAGTGTTTATTTTTAAGATTTTTCATTTCAAAGTAATTTCTTGCAGAACGAAACACCATCATAAGTTTATTTTTTTTTTTCAACCACTTATTGTATCTTTTTTTTTTATATATTTCTCTGTTCTATTATCAATATACATATAACACAATTAATTGGTTATTTACTTTACGTTTTCATTGAGGGAATTTTATTTATAAGATTGACTTGCATTGTATGTACGTGAGGGTGACAATGAAATATGTGAGAAATATAAAAACATTTTTGAGAAACTCGAGTGCCACTTAATCTAAAACTCACATGGTGAAAATTTATCTAAGTCGGATTGTACTCATGCGCGGTTCCAGCAATTAATATAATGGGAACAATCATACGCCACCATAGACAAAAAACAACAAACACATTGACTTGGGCACGGTGGCGTATGAATTTTTCCCTTATATTAATTGTAGTACACTTAAAATAAGACGTGAGTAGAAAAATCTGTCATACCGGTTTCAAATCGATTTGACTAATTTTGAACAAATTTTTAGTTGAAACACTAATTTAAGCAAAGATTTGAGTTATCTTCATTTAACACAATACTAAAAATCTTCAGTAATTTAACTAATTTTGAGTGTTAATTTTCAAAATTATTTAAAACTAATTTTTAAGAATCCATTCGTTAAATTTAACAAAATTTATTGTTATAATATTTTCAGGTTACTGTTATTATAGGTAGATGGCGCCGCCAATATATCCGAAGTTTTAAAGATGCCGCTATTTCTTTCCCTCCCGATTTTTTAAAATGGCCCATATCTCGAAAACTAAGAGAGATAGAGCAAAATTTCGACTACCCCTAACCGTTTTAATTGTTTTACGAAAATAATTGTCAAAAATAAACTTGTTCGAAGATTTGTTTTTTAATTACTTCAATATATTTGAAGTTAAATTAAAATACCGATTTTAGTATATGTTTACAAAACAATTACTTTTTGTTGCTCCGAAAAACACATTTTTTTTTTGTTGAAAATCCAAAAATTACTGAAGTTTGATGGAGTATAAAAAAAAATTATATAAAATTAAATATTTTTTCCTTTTTTTGTAAGTTTATACTAAATTCATGATTTTTAAACAAATTTCACTCATTTAAGAGTGTTTAGTATTCAAACCATGTGAACCTTCAATTTTAGGTATAGGATGTGTTGAGCGAACTTTTGTAAAACACTACGAGGAACATTTTTGTGGAACATTCTAACCCTCTAACTCTTCAATGAAAGGGATTTTTTTTAAAGGGTTAAAATGTTCCACAAAAATGTTTTACATAAGTTTTCTGAACACATCCCATACCTAAAATGGAAGATTCCCATGGTTTCTCTCTAAAATCCAGGTTTGTTGGACATTTGAGCGCCAATTCTGAACAAGTACGAAATTAACTCTTGAACAGATTTCATGTTTTTACTTATTACTAGCACTTAAGTTAAATTTTCAATGCTGATGTCTTCAAAGACTTATAGTAGAATTTCATGACAAATATTTTTGCGGAACATTTTAACCCTCTAACTCTTCAACTTACGGGTCGTTTTTGTCCGTTTTAAAAAGGGGCCAAAAAAGTCCCTTTAATTGAAGTGTTAGAAGGTTAATATGTTCCACAAAAAAATCCTTATATCAATTCACGAGCAATCAGATAATTTTTGCAGGTTTTATAAAGATTTTAAAATAAAGGATATATGGCAGGACTAAGAGTCATTGGTTCGATTTTGATAAAAATTGACACAAACGTTTCTAGTTTTATGTGCATCTCAATGGATACTTTTTGTAATTTTACGTCCATTTATGTAGCTAATATATATTTCCAAAAATTCAAATTTTTCTTAGCTAAAGGGTTCTATGTCATTTAAAAACTCTGTCTCCACTCCTATTTTTGTCCAATCATTAGATGGGATCAAAGCACTGTGCGCCGCCAGTGTAGCCGAAGTTTTAAAGATGGCGCTATTTATTATTCTCTCAATTTTTTAAAATAAGCCATATCTCAAAAACTACACTCAAAAAATGTATAAACTAAAAATAAGTTTTCACCTTACTAAAACATTGGACAGGTTTACCCCTTAATGATTAACTTAATCTGGTGAACGATGCTACTTTTATTTTTATTTTCTTTGCGTCTGGTAAACACAGCCAATGTGTATGAATTTTTATTAAAAATAAATAAAATTACCAATGAATGGTTTTTAGTTTGATTTTAGATCATATCACTTTCTGTTTTTTAAATTATTTTTCAAATTAAAGATAATATTCTGATATTCTGGAACTAGTTTTACAATTGATGCTCCGTCATTCATACCTTCTATATTAAATCAGTGGAACTGGTTCCGAAACCAGTTCCATGGAATCGTTTGCAGTGGAACCGTGGGTTCCCAGGAAAATTTTTTACAACCGGTTTCCAACCACGCCATTTCTGCAACTGGTTCCACTGCAATCGATTCCATGTAACTGGTTCCAGAACCAGTTCCACGGATCTACTATGAAAGGTATGACTGACGGAGAATAAGTTCTAGAACTAGTTTCAGAACTGATTCTAGGGCAACCAGTTCCACTTTGGAGCTATATAAGCGGTTGCTTTTGGGACAATAAAGGACAATTTCTGTTCCGATTCTTTGGAACAGAAAATTTTGTTGGGAAGCGAATTGTTTTTAAGAAAAGAGTGTCATCGATTTAAGTTAAACGGGAGTGTTCTGAAAAACGAAACCACATAAAGTTATTCGTTTTCACATAAAATTATATGGGTCAAATGAAAAGATGTAATAAGTTTTAGGGCCAAATTTGTAAGTAGCAAAAAGTGTTTATATTTCGGTTTTTTCTTAATGGAATCAGTAAGTTTAGTCATTATAAACCTAATTGCAAAAAATCTCTTCTACAAATTGTCGCAATAACTTTTTTTGCACAATTTTAATTTTTTTTTGTTGTAACGGAGTTTACATTTCCACAAGCAAAAGATATAAAAAACAAATTGCGTACCTACAAATTTTATTCGCGAATAAAAATATAATTCATTCCGCGAAAAAAAATTTTTTGGTAATTTTGTATTTTTGGTCCTTTTAAATGAACATAAACATAAAATTTTTTAAAATCCAATCTGCGGTTGCGAAGTTACAAAATATATTAATTAATATATTATAAAACATAACATTTCCCGATCAAAAAATTCTTAAATTGTGTGAAACAAATTTAATTTGTCAAACTAATGTCAGTAATGGCTCGAAATATCGATTCCAAACCAATGAAATGCAAAATCAATCGTTTTACGCTCCAGCAGTTTAGGGTAAAAAAAACTGATAACTTTTTCTGATTTGACGCAAAATTATTAGCTGAATCATCTTTTGACGCATAAATATTAGTTGAATCACCTCTGTTTACGGTTATTTTAAAATATTTTAAACATTTGCAATCTGATGCAAACAAATTTGGTTACGGAGTTTACATTTGGCCTATAAAATTGGTCACAAATTTTATGTATTAACCAAAAATTGGTCAGATTGTTATAAATTTTGTAAAACAGGTAATCAGCACATTGATTATATCAGCACAGAAATAGGAATTTCGGTTGTAGTAACCGAATCACTAAAAATCTAATTTTTTCCTGAATTAAGCAACATTTAACAAAAAAAAAAAAATACCATTATCTCGAAATTCATTTCAGCGACTTCAAAAATGTTTTTACATTCGTGTTCAGCATACTAATTTTTATTAAAAACATACAAGACACATTTGGATTTGTTCCAAAATTTCGAAACTTCGACATCGAAATTGCACGCCTTAGAGTTAACCGATTTGCCTCAAATTTTCACATTATTACCGCCCGGATATCAAAGAAAATCTAAAGTTAAATTTTCATTGCCACCCTAATGTACATTCCATGTGATAATTTACTCGTGCATAAGTTTAAAATACAAATTGTTTATTCAGAAAGCCAAAGAATTCATTCTCTATTTAACAAGATCATCTTTTTTTACTTAAGGAAGAAAAATTAATCTGCAGATTCGAAGGGTTGTTTTAAGCTATCTTTACATGAAATTCTACTTTACGAAATTTCAGAGACGAAGGTTGGCGCAGTTGATGAATTTTAGTATAATATTTTTGTTACTTCCAAAACAGCTGGGTATTTTTTTTAGCTTCAAAACAGGTTAATTTTTAACCCCTAAACATGAGATTGGGTCACTAAAAAATATGTGTTCATTATTTTTTTTTTCTACATTATTTCATGCCAGAATCTTATTAAGATCGGAGAGAACCCTTTGGGGTACCTTCCTTGTAAGTTGGGCTTTCAAGTTCCTGCTTAACTAAAGTGATCAAAAACGGGATTCAGAAGCTGAAAAAGCGGAATTTTTGTGCATTTCAGCAAATTTTCCATATTTTTTTGGTAAATTACTTCAGTAGGTATTTTTACCACCGGTTCCGTGGAACAATTTCTAGTCCACATGGAAGGCTTCCCTGTCGCAGAACCAGTTCCTTAATTTATAAAATAAAATTAACCCCATATGGATCACGTTACACAAAATAATTATTTTTATCCAGTTGAGATTATTTTTTATAATTTTAATGGCTTTACAATCTCGTAGTCATAATTAATATTAAGTCCATGGGTCTTTTTCTGACCCCAGGATACTAAGGGTTAATTTTTTTTTTTTTTATTGAAAAGATAATTATAATCTAACCAAATTTGAGTGCTGTTTTTCGAAAACTGTGTAAAATTTTATGAAAACATTTAAATTTTTTAAATTTTTGACAAAATGAGCAATTTTTGTAAAATGTCCTGAAAAGCAGTCGCTCCAAACACAAACTCGAATTATAATTTTTCCAATTTATTTTTTTTTTTTTCTTTAATATCAACTATTATGTGGTACAAATAGCAATCGAGATCTCCAAATAAGGTATTTTAAAAAATCTTTAAAATTAATTTTAAAAAAAATACGTTTTTGCATTTTTATCAAATTCGTGGGTCATTTTGGCTAAAGTGGGTTAATGATATCCGATGAAGTCAAAATTCCATGTATGAATCATTTTGACTATATTAAATGAATAAATGGAATAAAAAATATTTTTTTTTCGAAATTTCGAATTTTGGGAATTTTTAATAGTAATATGTACACTTTTTTCCAAAAGGGTCCATTTTCGTCCAACTTTCGGCACGGGTTAACGTTATCCAAAAAAAAAATCGATTTCTTCCATTTGGGACCATTTCCAATAAAAGTGGGGGGTGTAATGAACGAAAATCGACAAATCGCTATTTTAAGGGACAGTCTAATATACATATGTGACGCGCAAAATAGAAAGGGACCTAAGGGTAAAAATCGGTTTTGTTCAGGAGAGCATGGGATCGGTCTCATACGATGTTCAGATGTTGTCCACAAAAAAAAATCTCTATGCGCTGAGATTTTTTTTTTTTTTTGAAACAACAAATAAAAATCTAATATGACAATATCATATTAGAATTTGGACTTGAGGTAGAAGAATATTCTAACTAAATATATGAAAATATAGAAAGTCCGAAAAAACAATTTTTGTATTTTTTAATGCAAAAATTAAGATAATAACATATTTAAGTTTGTTTAATAACTCCATAAACTCACCATTATTTAAAAGTAATCATCAATTATAATCAAACTTTCATGTCTCAGCCAAGAAAAAAGTTACAACTGTATTTTAAAATGCGTTTTAATGTCAATTTACGGAAGTGGTTCCGATCTCTTAAAATAAATTCATAAAATTGGGACAAATGACCACTTTTTGACATTTCGAAAATTACGCCGAAATCTGATGAGCTATAAAATTTCTAAGGCCAGATTCATTACCAGCGTAAAGAGTAAGATCTTTCCCCTTTCATTTCTGTAACTAGACCATGCAGTACAGTGTTATTGACGATATAATACTTTCAAATCTCTGTTGATATTAAATTAGTGTAGTGTATTGATTATGTGTGAAATAGATTCGGTTAAAAATAACTAACGAACGACAAAAAAAAAGAACACATTCAATTCAATTGATTTAGTTGTGACAACTGTTTAATATTGATTGGTTTAAATTATTTTTATTTTCAATTTAAACAAAAAAATTTATAAACAAAAACAATTGTCAAACTAATAAACAAACGCACACAAAAATCTAAATAAATATAAAAATGAATGAACATGAAAAACAATAAGCATAAAACTAATCCTTGTTTTTCCACCATCCGCATTCCAGCAATTAAAATAATAGTATGTTAAAAACTAAAACACTGAATTTATAAGAATCATTGAGAAGTTTTCAATCAAAAACAATTTATGCAAAAAATATTTCTTATCAACAAATAGCTAAAATTAAATGGTAACAGCCAGCAGATGAGGTTTGACGATTTATCGTCATTTTGATGATTTTTATTATCCAAAATAGCCAAATGACTATTTGACGATTTTTTCAATCCCTAATTCAAGTTTTTAGTTTTTAAAATTACGCAGAATCAGAAAACACTTAACGAAAAGTGTTCTTCTTCTGTACGAAAATATTTCAGAATTTGAGGTAAAAAGTATTGAGGTTGAAAGTCTAAGTAAAATAGTATTTAGAAAAAATACAAAAATCCGTGCAAGGGCATCATAATTTTTTATTTATTGCAAAAATATCAATTTTGTTTTAAGAAACCTATTTAAAATGTACAAAGCTTTTAGGGAAAATAAAAAATCGGAAAATTTTTGTGCTTATAAATGTTATATATCGAGGGCTTATATTCAATAAGGGCTATATGCAAAAACTGAACTGTTCAGTAAACTTAAAAAACCGTTTAATTCACGTATTCTGAACATTTTTCTTAATTAACCTTCCAAATTAGTTGTAAAAAATGTCTACTAATTCGTAAAAATACATTTTTTGTAAGTTTCATGTTTTTCGCGATTTTCTTTTTAGATAACCCTAACTGGCTTCGGATATGTTATATTTTGATATAAAGATTTATAGATAGCCCTTTTATGATTCGTAAATTTAAATTTAAAATGATATTAAAATAAGATTTGCGTTATCCAATAATTCTGTATTATTGGGATACATCAATTATTTTAATTTTTGCATTAAAAAATACAAAAATTGTTTTTTCGGACTTTCTATATTTTCATATATTTAGTTAGAATATTCTTCCACCTCAAGTCCAAATTCTAATATGATATTATCATATTAGATTTTTATTTGTTGTTTCAAAAAGGGGTTGATCATTTTCATGATAGACAATACAATTGTTTCGTAGACATCACTCTACTCTTCAGTTGTCCGCAATAAGAAAATGACAACTTTCCTACTCAAACCGATTGGGATACATATATAAGAAGCCTCTGTGCTTTCTATTTGCAAGAAATTATAAAAAAATTTGCATATTTTTGCAAAAAAAAAATTTTCACAAAAAACAAAAAATATTTTTGGCTATTTATTTGTAGCAATAATCTAAACTACCGATTAAACCCTTTCACTACCGACTTTTTGTTTGCGGATGTATCGTTATTTTGACTTCAGATTCTTGTTGAGAGTCCTCAAATTAGAAAAAAATATGTAACATATTTTGTCCTCTCCCCCTCCTACCCACCAAAAATGACGTTTGAAAATCGATTTTTTTGAAACTTCTCATCCCCGTTTTACACATTAAACCTTCGAATCGAAAATAAATCGAAGGTGTATGCCTAATTCCAATTATCTATTTTCACTACCCTAGTAAAAATGATTTTTATATAATCAGATATGTTTTTATATAATCATTTATGATTTTTTACAAATATAAAATGTCGAGTATTGTGAAACATATATTTTTATATGATTATATTAAAAGATATTTAATTATATAAAATTATATTAACCAGATCCACCATTTTCCGGATCAAATCATGTATGGGTTAATATAATTATATAAAAAAAATATTATTTGATCCGAAAAATGGTGGATCTGGCTAATATAATTTTATATAATTAAATATCTTTTGATATAATCATATAAAAATATATGTTTCACAATACTCGACAAGTTATAATTGTATAAAACAATAAATGATTGTATAAAAATCATATATGTATATATATAAATCATTTTTACTAGGGTAGTTTAGGAGAAACACCAAAAGCCCCTTTTCTCGGAGATTATGATATATTCAAAAAATTAGACTTCATTAACAAATATTGCTACGTTGACATTTTTATTTGAAGTCAAAAGATCCTAATAAACTTATTTCATGGATGGTAACCGAAACGAATGCGGTTATCGTTAGGGAAATGATATTTTAGGTTATTTCGGTAACGGTATTTTACGGGTAACGCTATTTCATTTATTTCGGTATCGGTATTTTAAAGATAATGATATTTGGGTTATTTCGGTAACGGTTAGGGGTAACGGTAGTCAGTT